>JAPKLY010000092.1:808475-888660 GCA_026898435.1 Prunella vulgaris
ATTGAAAACTAAGGCGCTTCAAATGCAATCTGAAAGGAAGAACACAAATCAAGGTGAAGGGCTGAATATCAAATTCAAGAAAGGGAAGAAACCGTTTCAGGAAAAGAAGAAGAAGAATGGTAAAGGCCCTGAATCTGGAAAATTTGTGAAAATGAGAAAATGTTTCTCATGTCAGAAGGTGGAGGCATCTCACTTACTTTGAGGTGGAGAATTGTTATGGGTGCAAAGAAAGTGAAATAAACTCAGATGAGCAAGTACGGTTGATTAACTGAACATTATACTATCAGCTGAGGAAGTCAGTTGATAGGTCTGCTGATGGTTAGTCATCTGATAAGGTCAGTTGAGATCGTTTGAGAAGTCTACTGAAAGTCATCTGGGATATCAGCGGAGTCAGTTGAGGAGGTCAGCTTATGGTAGTCAGCTGAGGTGGTCAGCTGAGGAGGTCAGCTGATGGTGGTCAGCTGAGGAGGTCAGCTGATGGAGTCTCTTGAGTGGTTAGGATGATCAGTCAGGATTATAGTCAGGATGATTGATCAGGTCAGCTGGTCAGGTCAGGATGAAGGTCTACTGATGATATCAGCTGAGTACTCAGACTCAGCTGAGGACATATCACATCAGCAGACAAGACAAGAAAAGAGCATACTGACTCCAAAGTCAGGAATTAACTCAGGATCAGTTACGAAGCGGTTTAAACTTCCAAATTGGACAACGGGCGATCAGTTTAACAGAATCAAAACTGAAGATCGTTGGACTTTGACAGTTACTCATTTTTTGTTGCAACTGTAGCAGTTTTCTTGTTAGGTGGTTACAATCACTAGCATTAATTAGATATTTCATTCTCCTATATATACACGCACATATGTATAGAGGAATAAGACGATCATATACTTAGAGAATCATCACATCCAAGAAACACTTGTAATCTGTATTTTCTCCATTGATTAGTGAGAGAGGTGCCCTCATCCGTGGACGTAGATCATTTCTGATCGAACCACGTAAATCTTGGTGTTCTTCAATTTTCTTTATTCTAATTGATTTCAAACAATCATTGTTGACTCAACAATATGAAGCAGAAGAGGTATTAAATAAGTTTAATTTATTTTAATTCGCACTTTTTACAAAATTGAAAATTACTAATTCTTATGGTAGGGACCCATATAAAACCCATGATTATTAAATGACACCATTAAAACTCATAACAAAAGCCTTAGTTGATTATTTTAGGTATGTTTGTTTCAAAATTTTCAATCAAAAAAATGAAAATCTATTTCCAATCTATGCCCTCATAATGAAGAGTTGAGTTGGTGGAAAAGTTGTCAATCGAAATACTAATTATTTGTTAGTATTTTGCTTTAATTAATCTTTTTATAAAGAGGTTGAAAATTAGTTGATTGAAAAATATACTAATAAAATAATTGAGGATAAATGATACTCCCTCCGTCCTAAAAGACATTGCATACTTTCTATTTTGGTCTGTCCCACAAAAAGTTTGCATATTCAAAAGTGGAAACAATTTATTAAACTCCACTCTCACAATACACATATAATATTCATAAAAATGTAGAGATGAAAATGAGTGTAATGATAGAAAAACTTACTTTGAATCTCATTATTTTTCGAAACATGATACAATAAATTAATTAGTTTTTATTTTTCTTAATAACTATAACTAATACTCACGATTGTATGTAGAGTTATTCCTATTATGGTTTTTGTTGGGAGTGATTTTATATGAAAATGATTTAAGATAAGTTTATCATTAATCTGTTTTAAAGTGTCAAATATTTAATTAAATATAAAAATGTATTTATCAAAAGTTGGGATAGTTAAAAGTTGGGATCATAAACCATTTTCACAAATTTTTTTACCATTCGTTAAATGTTTATTCACGTTTTCATTTTCACTGAAAAATAATGAACGTAACGTCCATTAATTGAAACATCTTAACACAACTTTGCATATTCAATTATATGTGTTCGCTATAGACCGGAATCGCAACCACCACACGAGAGAAATCAACTTGAACTGCACTCTAGAACCGCATCACAACCGAAACCGTGATTTCCACAAAAAGGTGACAACCACCACCCCACCACAAGGGAGACCACCATAAAAAAGAATACAATTTTCTTTTTGGTATCTCAGAACCCAAAATTCAAAACCTTAAATACTAGAGTTCTAATCACTCGAGTTATTCACATTTTGAGTAAGACGATAATTTTTCGATATATTAAACTACAAGTTGGTTTTGCAATTCTCATGTAGACAAAAACGTATGTATTAAGATATCCCACATCAGTAGTGAGTGTGGTCTTAGGTGAGCTTATAAGCTTGAGCAATTCTCTTACTTAAAACCTGGGTTTTAAGTGCAGAGTTAGATCTTTATATATGATATCAGAGCCACCTCTCTACTCGATGTGTGGATCCACCTATGGAACCACGTGTCGAGCCTAATGAACCTCTTACGTGAGGGAGAGTATTTAGATATCCCACATTGGTAGTGAGTGTGGTCTTGGGTGGGCTTATAAGCTTCTCACTTATAACCTGTGTTTTAAGTGTAGAGTTAGGCCTTCATACAAAATATATATATATATATATATATATATATCATTTTTTAAATTTGAAGTGCATAAAATAAATTAAAAATTTAAGTTTGATTAAGCACTAAGTACGGTTTGTTGGCATGTTGCATGTACATGTTTAGCGTAAAACATGGGTAATTATATAATGGTTAAAATTAAAATAATTGATTAATTAATGTATTTTTGTCCTTAGGGTTTAACAAAGCTTCAATAGGAAGTAAAACAATGGTCAATTTAATTGACTTCTAATTTATTCAAATGGGATTTTAATTATTTATTGATATATTTATTAATAATGTGCAAATAAAGCAAAATTGTTATCATGAACAAATCACTCTCTATACTGATATAGAGTTTATATATACTTACACATTGAATTTAATAAAAAAATTAAATCACATATGTTGATAATATTGCAACTCATGTTTACCATTTCTTTCGTTGATCAATTTACAGAGATTTCAAATGTTTTGAGTATTTATTTTATTTAACACTTCCAATTTTACTTTAGTTCGTATTTTTCATAAAGAACCGTATTATCATTAATGATATATATATATATATATATAGATTTATATTGTTAAAGTGCCTATTAATTTTTGCTTTTTTAATCTTTTTTTTTCGTTTAATGTCAATTAATTTATTTTACATTAGAAAAAAAAACATGTTTAATATTATATGATATATTTTATAAATAAAAGTTCAAAATACACTAAATAAAAGAATACTCCAATGAAATAATGACATATATATATATATATATGACAAAGTTTTGTATTAAAATAGTTCATGATAAAGTTATCATGAACCAATTTTAAAGTATTAAATATTTAATCAGATGTATAAAAAATCTCATTAGATGTATCAAAAGTTGAGGTTAATTAAATTTATATATTGACTTCAGTTTTTGATACACCTGATGCATATTTTGATACACTTGAACAAATATTTGATAATTTAAAATAATTTTATGATAAGCTTATCATGAACTATTTTCATTTTCACACAATACCTACTATATATATATATCTTAAATGATTATATGTATATATTTTAATATAACTATATTATTTTACATGATAAACAAATGATATACATTATTATTATAAAACTGACCTTTTCGAACATTTGGCATATATATTAGGATTTAATTAATTAACACGTATATAGCATGAACTGCCCCATCGTAATTTATATAGTTTGAACTTTGAATGCTTCAATGCCTTCTGTAAGTGGGTTAGGTCCTCTCAAACTTTTGTTGATTAGGTACAATTAAATTCAGTAATTTCTAATTTTACCTTTTCTTGTTAATTACATAATTTTGAATTTAGTCCTCGTAAATTACACGTTTTAATATTGATTCTGTAAATTTAAAATTTTGATTCTTTTATAAATTTACTGGACCGATATCGTGTTTTGATATCGATCTTGTAAATTTGTAAATTGATCAAAATCAAAATATTTTCAAACTTGCATGACCAATATCAAAACATATGCTTCATGTAGACGAAATTCGAATTGAAAACAAGTTATTTAACATACAAAATTTTAACCCGGGTTCATATCTATTTATATTAATACCTAGTATTGATCGATATATATATATATATATATATATATATATATATATTGTTAGAATATTACCAGGAAACTTCCAAGCAGTTTAACATGATCCTGATCGATCGACAAAGACTTGTGTCTTAAGATCTATCTCTCTAGAAGAATTAAAAAAAAAAAACACAAAACAACAGTCGCATATAAAAATAAATAAATAAATAAATAAATTGTTGGTCAATTAAATAATAATAAAAATAAATAAATTTTGACTACTACCTCTTAATTGACATTAATTGTGGATGGAATAGTTGCATGTCAACCCAGAAAGTGATCAACAAAAATGGCGACACATTATCTACCATGACTCATCCCTCTCATTTATTAACTCACCCCCATTAATATGCCCAAATATTGCTTAAAGTTGCAGATTAATTATGAAAAAAAAAAAAAATCTAGTTGCATGCTAATTCCATTTTCATTACATATATATGAAGCATGTATATATTTGTGGAAAAGGGTAAAAATACCAATTTTTATAAGAATTTTTTTTTATTTTACCCATCACCAATAAATAAAAAGTTTTATACTCATGTACCTTCTCTTCCCCCATTCCGCCCCACCCATTCAACCCAACTCAATTCAATACATAAATTAAATATCATCTACTCAAATTAATTTTATATTTCTTATATTAGTTCTAATTATTTACCATTTATTAATTAATGAGAAAATTTATAAATATTTAGCACAACTTATAATAATTGATTTAAAAAGTGTCGTACTTTATTAATATTAATGTTTTATTAATTTATGATTGGATAAAAAAATTATTAATTTTTAACTAATTTATTAATTTATGATTGAATAAAAAAATTAAAAGAGTGGAGTAGGAGTAGAGGAATGTGAATGGGGTAAGAGGTAAAAGAGTGAGTCATTTGGGTAGAAAACTTTTATTTTAGGAACCTACAAAATGCGATCAGTTTATAAAATGGACCAATTAATATAGAGCTTTGTTCTGACTTAAAATAAGTCATCCCACTAGATTTGAAAATTATACTCCCTTCTTCCAGTAGGAATTTGCACCCTACGAGATATTATATTTTTTAAAAATATATATTTTATATATAAAATAGTAACATATGTGTAAATATATGCATAGTTTGTAAGTATGCACGTAAATTAATATTTTTTTTAGTAGTGTATAAATTTGTGTGGGACGTTCAAATAAAAAAGGTGTATATATTCCTATGGTCCAGAGTTAGTAATATTACTTTGCTAATCCAAAAACAAACATATGTTTGCTTTTGTAGTCCCCTAGGTTTATAAGGGTGGCAATTTTGGTCCAATAATAACGCTCAATGAACAATATGGATATTTTCAAATTAAGTCTATATGCAATTGAAACTCTGAAACAATTAATAAAGCTTATATAAATTTTGTAAATATTATTAGGGAACTATATATCGATGGATTAATTCTACACATATCTATGAACTAAACTTTTAAATAAAATAAAATTCTTCTAAAATATCAGATATTGAGAATATTAAAGAACTACATAATGAATAAATTAATTTCACATTTCTCTAAAAATTGATGAGTCGAAATTTCTTCATGTTAAATGAATTTAAAATTATTCAATAAAACATAATAATTAACTATAAAATATGAATATAACTAAATAAATTCTATAAATATTATTTAATAAACTTGTAATCTATCGGGCAAAATTTTGAAAATAATAAACATGAATACAAGATTGAATATGAGTTACTAGAGTTCAAATAAACTCAAATCAAATTATTATATTTCATACGTAACACGTGTATAAAATGACACTATTGATTAAAATTTGGACTATTTTTTTGCATGTAATTTAATGCAATATGTTGGAGGATATTGTGGGGTATTATGAGATCAGTTTCTAAATTTAAAAATTATATATGAAAAGTATATAAATATATTTTTCATATACAATTTTTAAATTCGTAAACGGACCCCATAATATCACATAGTACCCTTCGACATATTGTATTAAATCACATGCAAAAAAGGTGGTCCAATTTTTATGGACGGAGTGAGTAATATTTATTTTAAATTATGAATATAAAATGACATAGTAATTAAAATTAGAAAATTCTTTCCCAATTACGTGTTCTTTTCTTTTTTTTTTAAAATCATTGTCATTATTTTATTTTATTTTATTTTGGCTTTACATATATGGTTAGATAAACATGGATTCAAAAGGTAAAAATGTTTCAAAAGAGTGGACAATGAAATAAAAGCGTGTTTTAGAAGAAATAATTAATTATGAACCCAAAAGCGCGTTAAAATCGCATGTGGCCATGTGGCCTTTATTGTTAATAAAAAAGTGAAATCTTTTAATCCTTGATTCTGACACATGCAGCGCGCATTAAAGGTTGTACTCTAATGCATCCACTCTTGTACCTTCCCCGCCGTATTCCTTTATAAATCAATTACATGGCAACCAGGTGGGTTAGATCACATGACATTCGGACTTCTCACTTAAGTGAATGATTCGAGTTCGATTTCCTTTGAAAACGAATTAGGAAGGAGATATAAGGTTGATTTTGAGATATTTTTAGAATGCTTGAAGACTTGATGAACTAATTCCAAACAACTACTCCCTCCGTCCTTCTATATGTTGCTCGCATCTTTTCGGCACACGAATTAAGGTGAAAGTATAAGTGATGTGATGAAGAAAAGTGAAAAAGTAATGAAAATAGTGTAAAAAGTATTAAAAATAATAATAAAAAAGTGAATAATAGTTTCCAAAAAAAATAAAAAAGAAATGAGCAACATATAGTGGGACGGAGGGAATAACATTTACTGATAAAAAAAAAACTTTACAAGGCTTTTTAAAAACTCTTGTGTTTTGAAATTGTGTTTATATAATTATGGTTGTTTTTAAGTGGTTTCATAATATTTAAAAACAAAAAAAACCCAAGTGTTTAATTGATAACCCCCCGTGTTAAATGCATAAAAATTTTCATAAATGTATTGTATTAAAATTTATACGAAATCTCCTTTTATATTTTATTAAATATATAGAACCTTTTTTTTTGTTTTTTTAATAAAATTATTTATGAAAATTTCACCGTCATATATGTATTAATTATGCGTGTTTCTTTTTATTTATATAGAGGAAAATTATGTAAATTTATATTTCAGTTTTATGTTGCCAATATTCTTTAAAAGAAAATAATCATAGAAGATTTAATGTATATATTTATTAAATAAAAAGAGTTTTTATGAAATTAATAAAATGCAGGAGGATTGTATCAAACACATAGTTATTTTTTTACCCAACTAAATTTGGTAACCTAAATAAAATTCATGCCATCTGTGTATGTATATACTCCCTCCGTTCATAAAAAATACGCTCAGATATTTGCACGTAGTTTAATGCAATATGTTGAAAGGTATTACATGATATTGTGAGGTTCGATATGAATAAAAAGAATATCTTTGGAAAGTACACATTACGGACTTTCCAAAGATATACTCTTTATTCTTATCGAACATCGCAATATCCTGTAATATCTTCCGACATATTATATTAAAGGGTTAATATCAATTTGCCACCTGTACTATATCACTTATTTCAATTTGCAACCCGTACTAATTTTTTTATCAAACTGCAACTTGTACTATGAAAAAAATTGACCAATTGCAACATATACTTAAGTTTTATTCTTTATTCTTATCAATGCTATATTTTTTAGGGTTATATTCGTTAATTCATAGCAATAATTTATTTATATTTATTTTTTGCCACATAAAAATCGATGCCGGTAAAAATTGAATTCCAACTATGTTATCTTCGTTCTATAAAAATTAGATTTTTTTAACGTAAATTTTTTATTATTAATAATTATAATATAAAATAAGTAAATAAATAATATGGAATGACGAGTATAATATTAACAAATATAGCACTGCTAAAGAAAATGAACAAAAATTAACTTTAGGTAGCATTTTATAAATTTTTCTTAGTACATGTTGCAATTTGATAAAAAAAAAAATATAGGTTGCAAATTGAAATAAGTGATATAATTCAGGTGGCAAATTAATTTTAACTCTATATTAAACCACGTGTAAATATTTGAACGTGTATTTTTTGTGGACGGATGTAGTATATATATACACACAATTAATTATATAAAAATATAGGTATAAAAGTAATAAATGAAGATGCAGTAAAATTGTTCTTCACCCATCTACAATAATTTGTGGTCTAATGATTTCAAAATCTTGTGAGCTCAGGATATATCCATTTTTTAATAATTTATGTTGGATTTTTTTTTTTTTTGTGCCATTATAACATTTGGTACATATATAACTGGACTTCCATCATTACATGCTACTGCTGTAAGTACTAAGGGTATATTTATTTCTATCACACACGCATGTAATAATTTGTACTCCATCCGTCCCCTAGGAATTTGCACCATACGTGACGGCATATTTTTTAAGAAAAAGTAGTTTTATATATAAAGTAGTGGTATGTGGGTAAATATGTGTAAATGTTTATGAGTGTGCACGTAAATCAATGCTTCCTTTTTTAGTAGTGTGCAAATTTGTGTGGGACGTCCAAATAAGAAAAATGTGCAAATTCCTGCGGGACAGAGGGAGTAGTAAATAAGAAAATTCTGATTTGATAGTTGTTAAAAAGTGATCTATGTATTTTCAGAAATAATTGTTTTTTTTTTGTTAAAAAGAAATAGTTTTTTTTTTATCATCAAAAATTATTTATTCATTTATCAAAAGACAGGGCATCAGAAATACCTTCATTTTCCAATTACAAAGATAGTACAATCAAGACATTAGACAATTCGGAAACTCAAAATAAACATTGTATACTCCTAGACCATTCTCTAAAGCAAATAGAATTAAGCCTAGTTGATCCAATTTGAATCCAACTTCAAACTCTACTCTTAAGCTCCAAGATGATAACCTCCTCAGTAGTCCCTACGTTCTCAAATATGGCTTTATTTCTAACTTTCCAAAGTAACCACATTAAACATTCCCAAATGCCGCCAAGAATCAATTTGTCTTTTCTCACACTAATTAAGTTGGAGAAGTGGAGAAAGTTAGTGGAAGGTTTAGACGATAGAGTAGTCTTCACTCCCACCCATTCACAACACTTCATCCAAATATTGTATGAGAACCGACATTCAAACCAGACATGACTAACCGTTTCTTCCTTCACATTGCAGAAAACACATTTGGTTCCCGAATCATTAGGAATGATATTTCTTCTTTGGGGTTCTGATATCGTAGGTAGTCTTTCTCGAATAGCTCTCCAAGCGTGTATCTTCACTTTATTAGATACCCAATTGTTCCAAAGGATTCTGCACTCTTCCAATCTTTCTCCAATGTCTCCATGACTCTCCTTAAGCAACAAATGATAAACTTCTTTTGTATTGTACCTGCCATTTGCGCCTAGTGTCCATCTCCAATAATCCACCTCGTTTCTTCGAAGATTGTACCTGTTAACAACATCACATAACTCATTAGCTCCTTCCACCCCTCTCTCTAAAAGATTTCTCCTCCAACTCCATGTCCATCTCCATTCCTCGCCCTCCATTCACCCATCTCGCTAACTCTAGCATTTTTATCTCTAGCTAATAGATAAAACCTAGGGAATTGAACTTTGAGAGGCACCCTCCAACTCACCCTTTCTCCCATAACCAAGTACTACTTCCATCTTAAAAAGAAATAGTAATGATCAGTATGCATTAAAAATTTAAAATCTTATAAATGTTATGTTTAAAATAAATTCGTTAAGCACGAGAAATAAGTTTGAATGTATTTTCATTTGGTGATAAAATTTAAATTACATTCAATTAGTAATAGCATGATAAAATATATGTAAAACAGTATTATGTCTCATATATATATATAGATATAAATGTAGGGTGACATTAATATTAAACATCAATCAACAGTCCTTTGTTTAGAGCTGAAAATTACACATAATTACACTATGTTTGACTGAATATACACTTAATTCAATAAATATAACACATTTTTTAATACATATATATAGAATATATATACAATAAAACTTGTTCATATATAAATTACTTTACAATATTTTTTGGTAGAATAATTCATATTCTCAAAGTGAAAACAAATACTCCCTCCGTCCCGTAGAAATTTGCACCCTACGGGACGTTACATTTTTTTAAGAAAAATGTATTTTATATATAAAGTAGTGGCATATGAGTAAATATGTGTATAGATTTGTGAATATGCACGTAAATCAATATTTTCTTTTTTAGTAGTGTGCAAATTTGTGATGTTCAAATAAAAAAAGTGTGCAAATTCATGTGGGACAAGGGGGTAATATCTTTTAGCCAAGCGAATGAAGTGTGTTAACCTATTTTTATGAAACAACTTATATCTGTCGTATCCTTTAACTCATACTAAATGAAAATAAACTATACTCTCCAAAATTAATACTCCCTTTTCATTATAAGCTTCTCATTTACCACTTTGGTTCGTCTCAATATAAATTTATCATTCCTTTTTATAATTACTTTTTATTTTTTAATTCTTATTTTTATTATTTTTTACATTAAATATATTACTTTTTTCTCTATAACATTACTGAAATTACCATTATTATTAACATTTGTGTCAATCTATGTGCTCAAAATCTACATATGTAGAAGGTCAAAAGGAGTACCTTTTAGTAAAAACAACTAATACTCTTAAGTGAAATAACTTATACTCCATTTATTCCATACTCGTTTGAACATTTTTTTTTTCTCTCCTTTCATAGCCTATAAATTAAAACTACTACTTTAACTTTATCCACATAATATTAACATATTTACACAAAATATCGTTACTTCTACATTAAATCCAACTGATTTCATTATTTTAATAATACAACACCAATCATCCTACTTTCTTTAAAAAATTTGCACTTGTTAAAGTGAAAATACATTTAAAAAGGAGAAAATACTTTTCAACCGTTCATGTATGAATTAGTTTCACTCATAATTTGCCCCCGCAAAATATTATATAAATCAATTTCATGATATAAACCACTCTGTGATACAATATTTATTATGAATTTATTTTTTTGTCTTGTTAATAGTATAAATCTTGTTAATATATATATATGTATATATATATAATATGATGATTGGAATAAGGATGGGGCCTCACAACTTATGGAAGAGCGACACAAGACCTATCAACTGTTGTATCAGGTGACGGCCCCTACCCTATTCTATCTATATATTCATTGCATTTAGCTTATATTACATCCATCAAAATCATTTATATCCAATCATAAAATTAAAATTACTACTCTCTCCGTTCATGATATTTAGTCTACCTTAATTATGCAAGGTTATTAAGAAAAAATTAATATTGATGTATAAAAGTAAGTGTATTAGTATAAAGAAATGTTAATTATTAATAAAATATTTGATGTGATGTGTAAAAGTGAGTATATGTGTATAAAAAAATAAAAATAATGATTGAAAATTTTCCATTTTGGGTAGATAGACTATTTATTGTGGACGACTATTTAAGGCAACGTGGACTAATTTTCATGGACGGAGGGAGTACATATGATTTGAAAAAATTCTTGTTTATTAATTTTGAATTGATGTAAATGGTCTTATATATGCATTATGTTAAAAGATATATATATATATATACATGTTTTTAAAAATGTAAAATATATTTAAAAATGAAGTAAATTGTTGTAATTAAATAAAATTGTTCGAGAATTTTTTATTTTTACATTGGGCAAAAAACCAAGAAAAACAGCAATTTGACGACTAATGATGAAATGGGGTCAGCAAATGAAGTCCACATTTTGGACCACACGGTTTTTTTTTTTTTTTTCAGTAAAATTATATTTCCTTTTATTTTACATAATAAATTATTTATAATTTTAAATTTAATTACAAAAATTATTAATAATATGTAATTGCATACGTAAAGGTTGCTATTATGAAGTTTATGACCAATTCAAACTTCACAAATGCTAACAAAATGTCACACCTACATGTTTCTTTTTATAAAACACATTCATTAATCCCAAAAAAAAAAAATCAGTATTTAGGTTATCAAGTATGAAAGGAGTCCAACGTTAAATTCTTTAGCATGAGCATAAATAAGAGTAATTCTCCTGTTAAATTTAAATTCGAACTCTAGAAAGAGTCTGTTAATTTCGATTGAAATTTATTGGATGATTTACATATAGGTTCAAGAAAGTCACTATATTTACAAATAGGTTCAAAATATTTGCACAGAAGCACTTTTTTTTTGCACAGAAGCACTTTTTTTTTCTGCGCAGCACCTATTTGTAAATATAGTGACTTGTTTGAACATATATGTAAGTCACCCAAATTTATTCACCATATGAAATTTTTATTACTAATCAAAATAGTATTCATTTAAGTAATATTATTACTTTTATAAATTAATATCACATATAATTCAGCTTGTTTTGTACGTGTAAAATATTACTCCCTCCATCCCTGAAAAGATTACACACATCTTCTACACACTATTTAAAAAAAATGTGTAAAAAATAGAGTATTGATGGTGATGTGTAAAGTTATATTATTAAAATAATGAAATTGGTTGGATTTAGTGTAAAAGTAATGACATTTTGTATAAATATGTGAATATTATGAGGATAAAGTTAAAGCAGTAATTTCCATTTGTAGGGTATGTAAAGTGTTGTGGGAAAGATAAAAAATGAAAGTGTGCAAAGTATTTAGAAACAGAGGTAGTATATAGTATTAATTCATAATAATAGTGATATTATTGGACAAATACAGTTTTGTATAATATATGAAACGTTCATAGGAGAGCTTGCGTTGGACGATAAACATATCATTACTCTTTAAGTAAGTTTTTTTTTATCAGTAATGTTAGTGGTTAGTAATTAGAAGTTAGTTCACCAAGTCTTCATACACTCATATATCTCTAAGCCAACATTATATCTCTCTCCTATTCGTTTTCAAAGGAAATCGAACCCGGGCCACTCACTCAAGTGAAGAGCACGGTGGCCAGGTGAGATAACTCACCTGGTTTTTAATTAAGTTAATTAATATGATAATCTTTAATTATGAAGGAAAATGATCAATTAGAAGATGAATCATTTGGTGTTGCAACTACTAAATTTGGGGACCCTTTCTAATGAGTAGAATCTATTTGTCCAAAACAAATCCCCCTAAGTGATCCCTATAAAATGATGGCAATAATTTCTCTTAATCATGATATAGATTGTGCATCTATTTTAGCTTTAAAAGGTGAGGGCCAATCCTCCCTTTCCCATGGATTTATGCTTGTAAAGGCAAGTACGTACACGCCTTTAGGAAGCATCATTAATTATTATTATAATATATATATATATATTAGAGTACTCCATTTCCATTTTCCATTGTAATATTACCAATTTTGAAATAATAACTCTTGGAGTTTTTTTTTTTTTTTTTTGGGAATTAGTTTTATTGATAGTAATTTCAGTACTGATAAAATTTTTTTGATCGGCAAATGTTAGTTGTTAGTAGTTAGAAGTTAGTTCATCAAGTCTCCCAAACAATCCAAGAATTATCTCCCAGCCAACCTTATATCTCCCATCTCCAAATTCTGTCCTAGAGAGAATCGAACTCGGGTCACTCATTCAAGAGAGGAGCCCGGTGACCCGATGAACTAACCCACCTGATTATTTTAAGTACTTATAATGAGGGCGACTGCTAGATTAAATTACTTAAACATAAAGTATTTGAATTGAATTGAGCTCTCAATTTGGGTGTCAACTCCCCCACATTTTATTATTTGAATAGGTTTCTTTTTCCTTACATGGACTTTAAAAACTACTATTTATAGTATTGAAATACGTAGATGAACTATAAGATTGAGGCTATTTTCACCGTAGGTTGAATTTCTTTAGCTTGACGGTCCAATCTCCTATCGTTACGTGCGTCCTCCAAATGGGATTTTTTAGCGTAATCATTTTATTGGTTGTTGAGTCCCGTCCCTAACACTTTTCAAAAGATGCTTCCATACTTTGATGCGACGAGAGTTCGATAAGAACTTTGCCGGCAGAGCGCGTGAGCCGACCTTTGATCGCCGGTGCACTCACTCAACCGTTGAGATTGATTCAATTTAAATTTTTCAGTATAATCAACCCTCATTTTATTTATATAATCAAACTTAATTTTTCATTGCAAACAATCTTAACTGTTGAGTAAATACACCATGCAACAGATGCATATAAGACTTACTCAATGTCATATCATTAAATATTTATATATTCTCAACATTATTAACATAAAAAAATGAATAGCAAAATCGTGAAAACCGTGCAATAAATGGAGATTATGGATACTTCATATATAGTTAAACTTTTAGTTCTTGAGTCTTAATCTAAATCAACTTCAACTCAACTAACTAATCACATCAACTTGATTAATTAGGTATTGTTTATGGGCATTAAATGAAGTGCAATACCTAATTAACTACAAATTACACAAGAAAATGTAAAAGTTTTAATTTGAACCAACACTAAGTAGTTCATGTGTATGCACCACACGCATCATGCAATTTAATAAATAATTATTATTATTATCGAACAATTATAATATTAATTACATTTTAAAAAGATTGTCATAATTATTTAATGTAGTTTATTTAGTGTATTCAGTGTAAATAGCTTTATTTGTTTTTTTATAATTTAAATTATATGGTGCAGACATATAAAATATTAGCATTAAAAAATAAATGTAAGTACACGTATCGTATTCATACTAACAAAAAATCAAAACGAAAATCAAGAATATCCAAATCCGTTCCTTTCTTTTTACTCTATTTTTTTTTTAAATGAGAATTAGAAATAATCCATCATTTTATCTCGTTTCAATTATGTGTAATCCAAATACTCTACTCCCAATTAATCTTTTAAAGGAAATTAATTATAATTATTTAATTAAAAATAATTAATATGATGTATAATTTAGTCTCGTTGTAAACCGAAACTGCAAGAGAGAAATTTTTTGAAACTATAACTTAGAACTGCACCATAACCGAAATTGCAATCTTCACAAGAGATGAACCACCATCCCACGATAAGAGGACCCCCCACTAGAGAGATTTTTTTTTTCGATGTCTCGAATTTAAGATCTTAACAAAATTTTGTATGAAAATTTTTCATGATAAATTTATTATAATTTTTTTTTAAGTATTAAAATTTTTATTAGAAATATTAAAAATTGGTGTAAGGGTTATATTTTAACTGATTTTAATTTTCTTATCCAAATTTTCTTATATACTCTTGATGAACTATATTCATATAACAGTATATTTTTATAACAGTGATAGTGTATATATAATTAACAGTGATAGTGATTACAGATGACAGTGATACGATGTGAACTCAAGTTTACAAGCGACCTACTCTAATTATATTATGCCCCGAAGAGTATTAAAAAATAATACAAAAAGTGAAATTATTCTGCATAACGAGACAATCAGAGGGAGTATATGATAAATATTTAAAATCACAAAATTATTTTGATAATTTCAAACCCAAACCCTGTTCTGTTCCCACCTAAACCGGTTGCCGGTCAACCGCTTCAGTATGAAAACATACATAATTTCCTCTTCGGACCACATTTGGAGTCGGTCCTAAGCATTTAATTAAATGGCGAGTGAATTTAATATAAAAATAATTTTTAATATAATAATTTTTTTAAATATCAAATATTTGATTAAGAATATATATAAATAATTTATTAGAAGTATTAAAAATTTGAATCAAAATTATTAACAATAATATAATACCACATATTTCGATTTTTTATACTCCCGCGATAAGATTTTGGCGAAGTGTATAGACCATTTTTATGATAAGTCTTATGATGAACAACTATCCAATTTTAGCTCTAATGAACTTATTTTTATGATACGGGACTTATTTTGTGGACTTATTGAAAATCATTCATTTATCACTTTTACATAAAAATCATTTGAAAATTTTTTATGCTTTTGATTAAATATTTAATAATTTAAATTATTTAATAATAAATTTATATGAATAATTTTAATAACAAAAAATTTCTTAAAATGGCACACCCCCAGTCCACAAATATCCCCACCGCAGTTATTGCATAATTGTGCTCTATAATATCTCTTATGAATAAATTTTATAATATAAAATTAATATTACTAAATGTATTTATTGATATTATTAAGTTTAATAAGTTAAAATACAAAATATAAATAACATTATATCAATAAATATTTTTAAGAATATTAATAAATATATTTAATAATATTAATTTTAGGCTAAATTTCACATAAGACTTGTTCATTAAGTTCGCTTAAGTTTCCGTACCAACTATCTACGGCGTCTCAGTCAACTCATTAACCTTCTTCCTCAATGTTCCAAAAAATATATATATATATATATATTATTTTTATTATTTATTTTATTTTTTCTGAATACGATTGCATTACAATCTAATTTAAAGCTTTATGTTAGGTACAAAGATTAAAATATAAAACATATGTTGAGAATGTCATTTAATTTGAATATTATTTTTTCGAAGATAAGAAGAGAGTGAGTGTTAAATTAACATATTTTTTATAAGTACCATTTTACATCTTGGATCAAATTCTACTTACGGCTAACATATCCAAATTAAATAAATTATATAATTGTTGGATCTCTTTAATCATTTTTATTATCAAATTTATTAGTATTTTGTGTATTTTTATGAATAGTATTAATTATTTTATTAAAATTAATTACTTCCCTTTAATTATACTTAATTGCTATCTAACAAAATTATTCCTCCTCTTTATCAATCAATATAATTATAAATTAATGGCAACAAAATAATTTTACTTTTTATAATTATATTATACCTACAATTTATATTTATATTTCATATTATTATACTTTACGCATACTAATTAATATTTATTAGTTACATCAAACTTAATTTAATTAAAGCATAAACACTTAAATTGCTAGCAATTAAATTTGAAATTGGGAGGGTATATATTACTTTCACTACATGTCTTAACTTGAAAATGATGCTCTATATCATTAATTGCATATATTTTAAGAATACACACATAAATAAATAAAAAAGGTAAATATATAAAGTTCTAAAAATACAAAAAGCAACAAAACAACAATCAGATAAAGATAAAAACATAATTTTAGAATAGAAAATCGGCTCTAAATTCTTTTGGACCTCACTCGAAACAAAGTCCACCGCTTATTACTTAAATTAGTTATATAATCACAAATAAAAAAATATAATATCATATATATGAGTAAGTCTCCTGTGCACCAGTTACACGGTGCAACTCTAGTTCATTTTTAAAAAGTTAAACAGTTTATAACTGAAAAATTAAACAGTTTATTACTGAAAAGTGTATCTTTCATAGTTTAACTTTTCAGTAATAAACTGTTTAACTTTTTAAAAATATTGAACTTGAGTTGCACCGTGTAACTGGTGCATACAAGACTAATCTCATATATATATATATATATTGGTTTTGGTTACTTTTGTACACACGAGTTAAGGTAAAAGTGAAAAAATAATATATACATTGATAAAAAATAATGAAAATAATAATAAAAAGTGAATAAAAGCAAATGAAAAATATATAATGAGATAGACGAAAATGACAAAATGAGCAACATACAGTGAAACGGGAATAATTTTTTGACGGTAAAAAAAATATAATACTAATATTAATATAATAAAATTAGGTGGGGCCAAAAGTGTAAACCGAAAACCACCCCAGAAAAGAGTTTTTGAGAACAAGAAAAAGCAGTCTCTCTTCATTCACACTTCAAATCTCCCTATAACCAAACACAACCCCCTCTCTCTCTCCTCTCTCTCTCTCTCTCTCATCAAAATGAAGAATCTATGCTCGTAAAAAAAACCCATGGAAGAAGAGAAAAGCACCAAAGATCAGGCCACAACAAGTCATGAGCACGCAAATAATCAGATTATGAATATTCCAAGTGAAAGCACTTTTCCCATGGGCAGCTTTTTCGACGTATCATCATCGTACGATCATCAAAAGCCCGCTTTTTTCATGGAAGATTTCAGCTCCACTTCCTCTGCATTTGACGATTTTCTCCACAACATAATCGCCGACACAATGATGCCGCCACCGCCGCCGTCCTCCGCCGCCGTGCCGGACTGCTCGGAGGTGGTCAACACCCCCGCGACGCCGAACTCGTCGTCAATCTCCTCCTCTTCGACGGAAGCCGCCACAAATGATGATCAAAAGGAAGAGGAAGAAGATGTTGAAAATCAAGAAAGAACAAAAAAGCAGTAAGCCTTTTTTATTTTTAAGTTTCTTTCTCTCTTTTTTTTCAATATTTCCAAAAAAAAATTTATTTTTTTAACGGTTATGGTTTTATTTTTTTGTGTGAGACGGTCATATACATGAATTTCAGTATTGTATTATTATTTCCATATTTATATATATATATATATATATATAATAAAAATGGGAAAATACGGCGCCGCGAGTTAATTTTAACAATTTATATTATAATTTTTGGATTTATATAAATTAATTAATAAAATTTTGGACTTCATATACATAAAAATACATAAAAAACCTTTTTTTAATTTTTTTTTTCAATATTTCCAAAACAAAAATTATTTTTACGGTTTTGGATCTTCATTGTATGAGACGGTCATATACATAAAATACAGTATTTGAGTATTATGATTTCCATGTTTATATATAAATAATAAAATACAGTACCGCGAGTGTTAATTTTAACAATTTATGTTATAATTTTCGTGTTTATATAAATTAATTAAAAAAAATTAAGGGACTGTACTTTTACGCGCACGACGGTCCTGTACAGAACACGATGAGATATGCATGATCTGAAAAGGAATCTAGTGGATTTGATGGGAGACAAAAAAAATTTGTCTCTTTTTTTTTTTCTAAAAAAATAATAATAATTAAAGGATGTGGTGTTTCTATTAATTATTGTTTTTATTAGGTTGAAACCCAAAAAGAAAAATCAGAAAAGGCAAAGGGAGCCCAGATTTGCCTTCATGACAAAGAGTGAAATTGATCACTTAGATGATGGTTATAGATGGAGAAAGTACGGCCAAAAAGCTGTGAAAAACAGCCCCTTTCCGAGGTACATACATTTTCTCACTACTTTTTTTTATATAATTTAATGTTGAAATTTATGGGAAAAAAGTGATGACCCTAATTAATTGCATAATTAATGCCTCCAATTTTATACATATGAGTAATTCTCTTGTGCACAGTCACACAGTGCAACTCATGTTCATTTTTAAAAAGTTACACAAAATACTATTCAAAAGTTACAGAAATTATTACTGAAAAGTTACACCTCCGAAGATACATTTTTCAGTAATAACTTGTGTAACTTTTTATTAGTATTTTGTGTAACTTTTCAAAAATACACTTGAGCTGCACGGTGTAACTGATGCATACAAGACTAAGCCTATATACATTTTATTTATTTATTTAAATGAAATTTAGGAGCTACTACCGTTGCACTAGCATATCATGTGGTGTGAAAAAGAGGGTTGAGAGATCTTCAGAGGATCCATCAACTGTTGTCACAACTTATGAAGGTACACACACGCATCCATGCCCCATTACGCCACGTGGCAGCTACGGGATCTTGCCGGAGACGGCGTCGAGAGCCGGCGGCGGAGCATCGCTTTTCGGTGTGCCTTCAGGCCTGAATTATCAGCAACAAGTGATTCTACAACAACAACAGCCCTATTTTCACCACCTTAGATCACACCCACAGTTGAGGTTAAGTAATACTAATAGTAATAATAGTGGTATTAGTATTAATAATAATAATAATAATGGTAGGTTTTCTTCTCTTCCATTTCAAGAAAGAGATCAAGGGCTTCTTCAAGATATGTTGCCATCTAAAATGTTAAAGGAGCCTAAAGAGGAGTAGTGATAATTAATTATAGAAAGAATTATTATCAAGGGGTTTTAATTAAATTTAATTAGATTATCATCCATAGTTTTTTTAATTTTTGTCATTTTTACTAATTTATAATTACTAGATTTGAAGTTTGGGGTTTTCTTTATACATGAATCCCACTTCGTGGATACTTAAATAGATTTTCTCTATTAATTATGTAAAATTAATGACCTAGTTTAATTACTTGATGATCACTTGCTATTTTTGTTTAATTTCTTTTGTTTTTAATTGTACTTTGACACTTTTATTTATCTACTAATTATTATTAATAGTGACATTTTTCTACAACTTATTATTTCTTGTACACATGATTTCTCATCAATCATTCGTTCGTGTTTTAGGGTTTTAGGGTTAATCAGAGTCTTTCTCTCGAGCGTTGCTACTTGATATTATTAATTAATTATCTTGGAAATGAAGTAAAAACTCTGAAAATCATTGATGTGGGATTTTTGGAATGTGAATTAATCATGTGAAGTCTTTAGCAATCTGCTTAGGATTTTTTGTGCAGAAAAATGTGCAAAAGAGAGAGTCATTAATTGAATCTTATTTCATTGACTGTACGTCTGAAAACATCTGTGTATATATATGAAGTCCATCCACAATATTTAGTTTTGTTTGACTGCACGTGATTTAATTCAATATGTCGGAGGATATTGTGAGGTTCGTTTACAAATAAAATGATCGTTTATGGAAAATTTTATTGTCGGAGGGAGTATTTTTCCTTTTGTAGATAATTATGTAACAGTTGACCCATGTTTGCTAATGCACTCAAAGATGCACTATATAGCTAATTTTTGGGGATGATAACGAAACGAGTTTGACTTAACCTAGAATTCATTCCGCCATCTGATACGTATACACGACATGTCAAATAACCGCACCACATCATCCCTAATATTTGATCAATGTATATCTTACTATTGATTAATTTTAAAAATATAAAATATTACATTGACATCAAAAAGTTCAATTAATAAAACATATATATAAGTTACTTAAAAATAACATTTCATGTATAGTACTATTAAAACGATATAGGGCGGAATCTCACAAAATCTCGGCCCGTCTATAAACCCGCTTGACTTGGTCGAAACCCGACCCGTAAGAACTCACTCCGGGTTATTAATTAGTTACCATCCCTAGCAAATGTCCATTGATAGCTATAAATATAGCTTCATTTAATTACTACGACCAACTTTATATATATACTGCAAATTTAGGGAGTCATGTACTTGACACAGAATAGACCCTTATTGAGTCCATCTAAATGTATTAATATTCACATGTATATATTTATACAAATCTAGTTATTCTCTTTTTGCTCATAGTGTAAAACATATATCATTATATTATAATATTTTATATATTGTAATATTAATTTATAAGTGTAATGATACGCATCAGTATCAAACCGCTTTTCATTGAGTAAATAATGATGATGGTGTTGTTATGGAAGAATGTATCCAATTTTAATTAAGTAGTTAGGTAATTTATGAAATGTGTCTACTTTTATATATAACTTAAAGCAATTGTTTTTTATTTTTTGTCTTACATTATATTGGCCATAACAATATTGTCCATTTATACTTAAAATGGATATATATATATATATATATATATGTGTGTGTGTGTGTGTGTGTGTGTGTGAATACCGAATATATAAAATAATAATAATAATAATGTGATGATGTATTTACCTTGATGTGAAACCGAAGATTAAAAAATATGAATCTAAAAAAAAAAAAAACGTAACTAATTGTGTATATAATAATCTTTTGTAACTTGATATTCGGCAGACTAATCAAGTGATTAGAAGATTAGGGTTTAGGCCTCAATTTATAAGAAACAATGAATTATACATAAAAAATAATGTCCCTTTGTAATCACTTAAAAATAAATTTTAAAATTACTTATTTTCAAAAACTGTGAAATATAACTTTGAATATAAGTAATTTTAGAAATTATTTTTAGTATTTTAAAAATAGGCACATTATTATATATATATAGCTAGAGCTGACAGTTTCGGTGTGATCCAACCTACCCGATATATGGGCTGTGTTGGGCTTAATTTTTACATGCCCAATTAAAAATGGGTCAGCTCGGCCCGTCCATGAATATGTCTTGGTTCAATGGGCCGGCCTGATGGCCCATTAACATGTAAAAGTTGATAATTTTGACCAGTCCGACATTTGGAGTAGGCTGTGTTGGGCTCAATTTTTATAAATCCGATTAAAAAATAAATTGGCACGGCACAACCGGTGAATATGATTTGGCCCGATGGACTAGACCGGCCCAGCCCGTTTGCTAGCTCCATGTAGAGCTGCCTAAATGTAATATTTTCAACTTATTTTTTTTATGTTTTGTGTATGTAGAGGTGTAGGCCATTACCTAAATTTGCTAAGGGGACCAAGCTAATTGTATTATTCAGCCTTTATTGTAATTAAATCATTTCATGGCAATTAAAATCAACTTTCTTCTATGATCATCTCAACTGCAGTATACGTGTGATAACGATTAAATTTGTCACATTTATAAAATAACATACGAGATAAAATAGATAATGAATTAAATACAAGAATATATAAATAATATATACACGAGATAGTCGACCTCCTAAGTTACATATAGAGTTTTTTGTTTCTTTTCCTAAAGAAAATATTTGCTACACATATATATTTTGTTAGAGAATTAAAATATAAATGAATTAATTTCGCATATTTATACAAATTAATGATTTTAGTATGAGATGCAATTCTTTTTATCTTTTCATAATATTTAACCAACGCTCACAATTATAGAGAGATAAGATAATATTAAATTATTCACTTGATAGATAAGTTATTTAAAGAGAGATAAAATAATATTTATAATCAAGATTGTAGAAGTCGAAAATCGATAATCGGACGCTTTTTAGTTGCCTTGCACCTAGGGCCGCCTAGGCCGCCGCCTATTTTTTTTAAATATAAATATATAAAATTTGGACCGCCTAGAGGGCGCCTAGACACGAAAACACCTAAAATTGTCGATTTTACAGAAATCGGGTCGGTAAGGGGCTAGGCGGCCGCCTAGGTCGATTTCTGCATCGATGGAAGAACTTCCTAGTTGTAGGATTTTGTGGTTGACTGAGTTTTGAGTAAGCTTTTCAAATTAAGTGCCTAATTTGTTAATGAATATTCAAGACTTAAAAGCATAGTGTATATAAATCTTATATATCAAATTAAATGAAATGATTTTCCTTTTTTTATTCTTTTTAATGGAAAAGAAATCTGTCTTTATGCAATCAAGAATATATATTAGAAATGTTTAAGGTGACAGCCATGCAAGAGGAATCAGAATTCTGAACAAAATTTTCAACAAGTAAACAGATATGAATAATATTTATATGTTCTTTTAGAAATTATATTCTCCATCAACAAAAAGGGTTTTGCTCACATAATATTGCACGATACTTTCACCCTATTATAGACGAGTTTATTCAGAGCATAATTGTCTATAAAAGTCCACAAAATTATTTAAAATTATTATTATTATCCAATTAAATATTATTTAAAATTATAAAGATCCTAAGTTTTTTAAATTATTAATTCTTCAAATCAATTTAAAATTAATCCCGATCGCTATCGCAATCTCATTTCCATCACTATTGATATAATTTGATGTTGAGTAAGTCTTCTGTGCACCAGTTACACAGTGCAACTCAAGTTCATTTTTAAAAAGTTACACTATTTATTACTGAAAAGTTGCACAAATTATTACTGAAAAGTTGCACTATAAAAGATACACTTTTCAGTAATAACATGTGTAACTTTTAGAAAATGGACTTGAGTTGCATCGTGTAATTGGTGCATATATACAAAACTAATCCTTTGATGTTAGGTATGAATTTTTTATTCTTGTTTCATTTCTATCTTTTGCATATAGCAATATTTAATGACTGGAACGGATAATTGATAAACTTATAAAGACAGTAATCTATTTTTTGTAGTCAAAAGTAGATCCCTCTAATGTGGTTTACAGAAAGAACACACTACTTTAAATGATCAAACTAATTAAATTTTCCAACTATTTTTTCTTCGTTTAATTAATTATTCAACTTTAAGACGACCATATACATTACTAAAATTACTACACTTGTTATGCATCAGGTGGTTGAATGTATGCCACATAAGTATATTCAACGGTTTTAATATTCTATTTACCAAAATTATCGGAAAATTGAGGCCAACACTTCTCGAAATTTGTTCATAGTATGAAATTAAATTTAATAGTATTATATTAATATACATTCAGCACTAATAATATTTTGTACACTCTAAAAATCGAAATAGGTGGATAAATAACATGATACCAATTAGTAAGTATATTGATATCACAAAATGAATAGTTTAATGTTAGTTAACGAATGTAATTGTATTAATTTTATATTATGAATAAATTTTAGGATGATTTACATATTGGTTCAAAAAAGTGATTATATTTACAAATTGGTTCATAATATTTGCACAGAATTTTATTTTTTTACTACACAGAACCAATTTGTAATTTTTGTTAATTTTTCCTAATGGAGATTGTAATCTGTGTGATTTGATCATCTCATAAATTTATCGCATTATGTGAATTTTGAACCTTACATATGCCGAACTCTAAGCCTATTTATTGCACATTCCTTGATAAATCCTGTACAAACATAAAGGATATCTTTAATGTATTAAATTGCAATTAACAATTTAAAAGGCGAAATCATAGACCGGCCTAACATTCTAACAATACTACTTATGACACAATTGAGTCGTGTCAACTCGTAATCTATTTGTGCTCGACCCGTGCCAACTCGTGATTAATTTCTGTTGGTTCGAATTAGTTGATGCAAACATTATAACATATATCATCAAAGTGTGAGAATGATACATGTATTATTTATGGAATAGATTTTATATGAAAATGGATAGTAATATGAACTATTTTTTCCATGTAAAATTATCTTTTAAGCTAAATTTGAAATAATTTGGAATAAAAATGACAATCTATTGAGGAATAATGGAAGGAAAATTATTACAGCTAAAGTGATTGATTAACTTATAATTGTGTTGGTAATATGTGGACCAACCAATACTCTTATATAAAATAACTAATATGCTTTTATGAGACAACTAATACTCTCAAAATAAAACCTTGTTCACATAATTCTGATGCCTGTTTCTACAATTTGCAATATTTATATGAATAATGTAGATGAGCTTGTACCCCCAAAATAAGTAAATTCAAATTTATTCTCATTGATATGCATGAATTTTAATAAATAAATAAATAGTAAAATAAAAATGTTGAGAAAATGCACTTAGAAATAAAATGATTTGTTAAGAGTATATAATAATAAAATAATACATTCTACAAAATATTAAAATAAATTTAGAAAAAAAGAACAATTGGGAATAGATTTAGAGAACTGGGGAATAACTTAAAATCATATGCAT
This sequence comes from Prunella vulgaris, assembly GCA_026898435.1. Taxonomy (NCBI): domain Eukaryota; kingdom Viridiplantae; phylum Streptophyta; class Magnoliopsida; order Lamiales; family Lamiaceae; genus Prunella; species Prunella vulgaris. The sequence goes on from JAPKLY010000092.1 coordinate 834,122, forward strand.
TATGGCAAGCATGAGCTGCTTGATAACATTTATTAGCAAAGTAGCATTCAGAACAAATAGACAAGTTCATCATCATATGATAAAGAAACAATTTTCGCCATAAATACATACAACAAAACGCCTAATGCCGTTATTACCATGAGATCATACGATGCCATTGGGGCGACTCAATCCACCCCGAAAAATTTAAACCCGACGAGCAAAATAGTCAATCCCACTACGAAATTTGATCAAATAAGCCTCCTTAACCAGCAGAGACGAGGCGAGCCCTGAGAACAAGCTATTATAACTTGTACATTAGCAGGGCAGTTGCTCCCTAAGCAAAAGCTGTAAATCTATTTAACCCTAGCTAGAAAGTAAAACTGAGGTTAAATGTAATAATGCTACAACACTCGGTTTATGATAAATCATTAAAGACAAGTTTCGAGTGTATAAAACTTCTTCAACATGGAGCATTTTCTGAAATGCATTTGAGAACTTTGGTTGATCTTTCGGCATCATCTCAAACTCCACTTTTGCCGAATGTAGAATGCTTCGACTTGAATGCAGTAAGGTAAAGTGAATCACATTCCTGACGACGAAAAGATGGGTGAAAAACTAAATTTGAAGGCCAAGAGGTAAAAGAAATTCAATGTTTCTATTTTTGTCAATTCTTTAAAAATTATCAAATTATTCAAGGTTTGGCTAATTGGGTGCAATTTGACAAATTTGCTTGGGTGGTCAAATTAAGTGATGTGTAAATATCGGCATGTCTGATTAGTATACAGGGGGTTTTAACGATAAAACCAAAGTAGAAACCTGAATGCCGATTCTTCCACATCCATTCCTGAGACGCCTGGACACCCTATGAAACAGAGAAGCAAAATTAGCAAATTATTCCGAACTAAAAGTGTGGAAAGTAATAAAGAAGTGAATTTCTCAACTCTGACCTGTTGATATTGACTGGGATCGGTCACTTGACCAGTCGCTGTAGGTAATTGTGCATAGCTAAGGTCCTGATAATCAAAAAGACCCGATTGATAAATTAGCTTTAGTTTTAAAAAAGAAAGGCATATATCAAAATCAACTTCTGGCATGTCATTTTATACTAGGTAAAGAATGCCTGTCCAACAGGTTGGGAAGAGATTCATACTGGTTCATAAGTTACAGCAACCAGAAGTATAGTTTTACAATTAAAAAGCAATGAATAAGCTGTTAATCCATCGCATTACAACTACAAATAAACTGACAGGAAAATAAAAAAAATATCTCACAACCAAAAAATTGTACAATTAATTTAAAATTCTGAAGTTTCATTCATCAAGCCAAACGAAAACTTGAGAAGCTCAGCTGGAAGCCAGGATACTCAAGAGAGAAGAACCGGCATTATTATTAGTATTGAGAAGTGAATATATGTCCTTTAAATGTGAAGGAGCCAACATAAAATCGAGGACAATTTCAAATAGGGAATTGAAATCTATTCAAAGAAGTAACTAATGGAATGCCAAAAGATGCCAAGTGCACAGTATATCTCCTGAAAGTGGTTCAATAAACCTGCACTACTAAGATATGTGCATTCTATTCTAATCCCTGAACATGTGCATGTCATATAAATTCTATTCTAATCCCTAAACAGGACACAGCTTTCAGAATCAATATTAAAACATACAACAAGATTCAAGAATGAGAGAGCACAACAGATTAATCAGTTTTAAGTCAAAAATTGGTTTCGAGGAAGTTATGTTTTACAACCACCAGATGGAAAGATACTCTCATCCGATAAATCATACCTTAGTTCCTTGTTTTGCTGAATAAGCAGGAGCCTGGTACTGAAAATTTAGAATAAAATCCATAAGAACAATAATTATAAATTATCATCAGGGATAGATACATAAAATAATCAAAAAAAAAAATTAAAAAAAAAGGAGGACAGACCGAAGATTGTGCAGCCTGCTGGAATTGTTTACTCTGGTTGTGGATCTGTGCCTGATTATGACCTTGAAGCTGCACTTGCATCTGAGGGGCGTTCTGAATCGATGGTCCTGATGAGTGAGACTGCAGTTGAGGATTTTGGTTAGATGGCTTCTGCTGCTGCTCATATACTGTCAGCTCTTCAGGTTTCTCCCACTACAATAGCAAAACTTAAAAATGAGAAGGCATGACATTCTGAATAAGCCATGAATATAAGATAAGAAGTTCTACCCTGCTTTCACCAGTCATGCTGTTGTAGTAGTACTTGTATCCATCAGGTGACATGTGCTCAGACCAATTACAAGTAGCTGGAACAGCAGGTGAAGCAGTAATAGTCGCAGCTAAATCTCCTGCGGGCTGATTACTACCAGGGGTACTGGCAACTGGCTGAGACAATGCTCCAGCCCATGGAGTCTGGACAGAGGAGAGAATTTCAGTTTCTTTGCGATTAGAACACTAAAACTACATAAAATTAAGTCGTAATGCAACATTGAACAGATTAAATAGTAAAAAACACAAACAAACCAAGAGTTAGATAATGTCCACTGGAATTGTTCACAAAACATTTTGCAAAGGTCTTAAGAAAATTTGATTTTATGTATAAAGTAGATAAAGTAAGGTGTTGGGTATTGTGGGGTCCACTTATGAATTAAAGTGATGGTTGGAGGGTGAAGATGAAGTAATTGTTTCCATTTTGGATATGAGAACATTGAGTGCAGACGTCTCGATTAGGCAAGTGAAAACATTTATAGTGGATGGAGAAAATAAAATGAAATAGCCACATGTCATACTCAGATTTAAAATATGATACCTGCTGTTTTGCGGTTAGCTGGCCCTGCTGAGGTGTTAAATTCTGATTCGATGGTTGTAGCTGCTGCACCTGCTGCTGTAGCTGATTTAGTGCTTGCTGTGATGACTGAAGTGTAGCCTGTAGAGTTTCTTTCTGATGTGACAGCATTTGAGCCAACCCTGATGGTGATTGGCTGTGAGGTTGAAGCTGCTGAGAATGTTGTTGATTTGCCATTCCCGGTACTTGTCCATGAACAGATGATGCATTGTACTGCACTTGATTCGGGGGTACAGAGAGCTGACCGTTCTGTCCGGGTAGCTGTTGTGCTGATGAAGCCTGACCATAAGAAGCTTGTCTGGCAGAGGGAGTTGTCTGCATTTGACCAGGTTGACTATGTGCACCCTGCAAACCATGAACGTTGGAGAAAGACGCTCCATTTAATGGCTGTAATTGTGCAGGTGGCAAATGCTGAGGGGACTGAAGAGGTCTCTGTACAGGTGATACTTTCGAGCCAAATGATGGACCTTGTGTCAAAGGCTGGTTAAAATTCTGAAATGAAAATTTTGGAAAATGAAATCAAACCGGTTTCTAGCACGACAAAACTGGCAAAATATTTCCACTTACCATTTGTGACATTGTAGTCGTCGAAACAGGTGGAGGAAATGACCCATCCGCGCTGCCAGGACGGATTCCAGTGGGGCCCTGCAGTTGGGCAATAAAAACATAAGAACATCTTGAAAGAGGCAAGAAAGAACAGCCACATATTAATAAATAGCCTTCTTTTGTTTCACACCCGAGTCAAATATGAGAAATAATACTACCACAAGAAACGAAAAACAAAGTGTCACTCACATGTGATGTTTGTTTGGGTTTTAAAAACCAGGAGTTGAGTTAAGAAATATAATACCAATTCTAGTTCAGGATTTTGATATTGGGCTTAAAAGACCACCACTACAATACTATAAACTGAGTATCACATTTTCCAACACAAGCAGTTCTATCTCCTTAACACTTAAAAATATTTTTAAGTCATAATTTACATCATCTAATTATTACAATCACACTCAACAATAATAAAAGCATCTCCAGGAACATTTGGAACATTCAGTTTCTGAGCACAAGAGCTGTTTTCAAATAGTGTTCAATCGATTACATATTAATCAATATTGGATTGATTGGTCTGAGGTTATCGACAAAAAAGATTTGTCTAAGCCACTTCATTTCTTTTTGTCCAAGTTGCTTTTCTTTTTGTCAAACTCACTTCCTTTTTTCTGTGTGAGTTATCCAAATTATCTACTCCGCAATCAAAATAATGCAATTTCATTCATTCTTGCATATTAATTTGACAAGAGCTTCATTCCACCGTACTCAAAGCCCAAAACAAACACACATGACCACGTTACTGTCTATCAGGATTTTAAACTCTCCTGGATTTCAAACACAGTTATTAAAAGTCACTTAATACCCAAAACAAATACAGAGAGACACAGACAGTGGCCAATCTTAAAATATAGACAACCAAGTCCACAGAGCAGCAAATAGAAGGAAATAATGTGACCACAATTACAGCCAACTGTTGAACTACAACACAACATCTAAAAGGTTGCACCCAAGAATTCTGAAGATCATCAACAGAAAGTCATTAATGTTCACTTACAGGAGTGGAAGAGACAGCAATATCCCCTGATCTAGGAGGAAATTGATTGCCAAAACCATGGTTGCCAACATGAGAGGGAGGTCCTAGATTTTGAGGACTAGATGTATGCCAGGAGTTGGGATTGGGGCCACGAAATGGCTCATGATGGTCCAGCGGCGGTCTTAGAGAAGAGTTAAAGAAACAAAGGGCAAACCACGAATTAAGAAATATAGAACGTTGACGAGAACCATCTAATGACAAGGCATATATAACAGCGATACCTGATCCCAGGGGCAGAAAAACGAGGACCAAAACCAGGTCCACCAAAAGAAAGACCGCCTCTGAAAGAATAAGCAGAATATTGACCTTAATTAATAATTCATATTATACTCTTGATAGGCATCTTTTAACCTAAAAATAGCCAGAAAAGAAAGCTAACTGTTTCCAACATAAGAAGAAATGCAGAAAAATGATTAAGTTAACATGTCTAAATTAGTCAATTCTTTTAATAACAAGTGTAAGAAGTTACATAAGCAAGATGACTCCGTAACCAGCATCTAAAAAGGAGGAGTTTAACAAGAAAAGAAACAAGAAATAAAGCTGCAAAATGTTCGAAACAGAATCAAAATAAAAAAGATTGAAGGAGTTATCTGCATAAGCTACCTTGACTCTCCAGGTCTAGGTCTCTTAGGATCAGCAAATCTAACAGTTAAGGGCTGATCGCACCCCTAAAGAAAAAAAAAAACTCATAATCAACAATGATCTGGGTAATTGAAAATATATCACCACTGAGAAAGTGAAAGGAACATACTCTCATCGTATATATTCCGTTAAGAGCATTAATAGCTGCTTGTGCCATTTCTCTCTGATAGTATTTGACAAATCCACAACCTTCAGATAGTTGCATCATGAGTTATAAAGAAGAAAAAACATACGAACAATTCAAATATGGAATTTCAATCCCAAGACGTTATACATTTGATCCAAACTGCACCATTAAAGTGATATAGAAACAAAAGGATTGCCTTTTATCCCAATGAACACAAATAAAGAGGTTGTCAAATTCGGAGTTCCAGAATCAAAGAAGATGCCAAGGGTATCCATAGGTAAATTGAATTCAATATATTTCTAGAAAAGAGAAATACAGTCATGCAAGGAGACAAACCACGGCTCTGCTTCATTTCGTCACGCATAAGATAGACATCTTGAACTTTACCATAAGGTAAAAATATCTGGAAAAGAAGATCATTGTTCCTTCAGTAAAAGTTGCAGCAAATAAAATAATCCAAGTACATAACAAGTAAAAGTTGCAGGTAGAAGCCCTTGTAAATCAAGCACTTCCATAAGATCACACAAATGAGGAATTGAAGATTGAACAAGCTTTGAGCAACATAACATACTTCTTCAACATCCTTCTCTGTAGCTTGTTTGCTCAATGACCCAACAAACAACTTGTATTCAGTTGCACCTGCAATCAGGCAAAAAGACCAACAGAAATAGATATAGAGCTGCTTCACCAAATACTCCCAACAATTCAAAGTACTTAGTTGAGGGTAAGAACAAAATTCAGAAACAAATTATTATCTGAAGACTAAAAGATCTACAGACTAGAGAATTAAGCAAAGTACCAAGACGTTCTCGCTCTCCATCAGCATATCTGACTTGGATAGGACCCGCTGCCTGTAAGACACATGAGTAAATAACATATATCTGAGCACAAATTATCAGCACAAGAGAACTGCTAAAAAAATATATACCCCTGGTAATGTGTATTGGTTATGTAATGCTCCAATGGCCCTATCAGCCTCTTCAGAAGAAGCATATTTAATGAAACAGCATCCTGCATAAGCCAAAAGTTGGTACCCAGATTTTATGAGGTATTCTTCCGTCATCAAAAGAACAATTACAGGTGCGATAACATTGAAGCTCAAACTAAATTTGTGGTTAAATCAAGTTAACGAAGTTATGAAAAATTATTTAGGTACAGAATATCCATAGAGATGCACTCAATGGATCAAGATATAAAACAACACATTCTAGTATCCATACTTTACAAGCTAGGCAACCCTACACACATTGCAAACGGGGAACAATGCAGAATAGCAACTAGCGTTACTTTCTTCCTACCACAAAGGCCATTATGTGGCAATCAGAGCTTGTGAAGATAATGAAAGTTAGATAGCAACATCCTTGGTAATTACCATAACCATCAGGAAAAATTATAGTTCCACTGCTATATCACTAACAAACCAATAATATCATCAATTTGATCTTGAACATGTTAATACAAGTCGGTAAAACAAAGAAACATTTACAAAAACAATAAGAACCCAAGAAATACATATCAATAATGGAGATTAAAAGTATAAACTGGCATACACCAGAAAATAATTCATAATCAAGTCTAAAGTTGTTAAACATCCTTGCTCACTGAATTGAGCCAACTCACAAATACCAGCAGATCACTGCAGTGGAAATTCAAATCACTTGATGCACTGAACAACTAGTATTCAACCTCTACCACATAAACACATGAGCCTCCGAGAAGACTAGAACATACAATAGTCATAATACATAATGCCCTTTAAGAATAATAGACTACCATTGACACTGATAACTGAGACAAGAAATCAATCTACAGAAATAAATCAACTTTCAATAATTAAATTTAACTCTCATTCATTATGAGCCAATGTCAACTGCATGTGGAACTCTTTATACAAATAAATATCAAAGTAATACTCAAAACATCATCATTAAAGTAAAATGGAATCAATGGAATCACTCAGTTATCGTGCATTCATGAATAGACGCATCTACAATCAGTATCAAATAGTTTACTGAATAATGTAAGTCCTGGTTAGCACAAACAGCATTTGATATGTCAAAACCTCCAGTGAAAAAATATAACACAACTAAATATATCGATGGATCAATACATAAAAGCCCAGAACTTCATTACATTAGTTTCATCACCATCTATATCGGAAAAATAAAGCACACACAGGACATATATAGTCAAAAAAAGTTACCAACCAGATAAACATTTATAATCAAGTGAGTTTAAACAAAACAAACAGCTTAGGACATGAAAGAAATTCATTCACCAAACGATATGCTTGAGATAGTCAAGGACAGAAAATACTAGAGCAGTATATTGCACAAGATCATAGCTCCCAAAGGTAAATCAAAAAAGCAACAAGAATCAGTAACAAGCTTGTTTCACGAAACAATAACAATAAATAAGAGTGCCAGCAGGAAGGTGGATATTGACCTGCTATATATCAAAAAGTGCTCATCTACAGAAACAGACAGCAATACATTTCTCCATGGATAATACATGTTTAATATACAAGGTTGCTGAAAATGAATTAGTATCAATCTGCTAAATGTTGTAGCTCTTCACATTCTATTACAGACATACCTTTTACCATGAAAAGAACAACATAAGCTATATCCACAGAAAAATTGTCAACCATGACCCACGAATGTACCTTGAGTATCTATAATCATACATAACCACAGCAACATTATACTCCCTCCGTCCCAAAACTACTTTCACACTTTCCTTATTTGGACGTCCCAACTCTTCTTTCACACACCAAAAAATGAAACTTTTCTCTCTCACAAAAGTCAACAAAACACACTTTTTCTTATTTTATTATTTAACTTTACACTCACATATTTATTTTTTCTTGGTTCGCGTGCCCGGAACTACTATGAAAGTAGTTCCGGGACGGAGGTAGTAAGTTTTTAGGATGAACGTGGGGCTGCAAGATCCAATCTAAGTTGAAGAAAACAAGACAAAGTAAAATTAAAACATTCAAGTTTTACATTATTTTCAAACACAAGGTTCAAACTAATGCAGGCTTTCAAATCCAGCATTGCCACACTAATAACCCACAGGTTAAATGCATCCAGCCACATGGCCTACATGTTTTCATGATTCATCAGTAACAACACCACAAACAACAGGGGAAATTTAGGCAAATAAAAGATACCTATTTAGGGACTAAAACATGTAATGAGCAAAACTGCTTTGGTTGTTATCCCGTCATACATGATTGTCGTTGAACGGTGATTAGATGTATGGTTGAGTGAGAATCACCAATATCACTAAATCAAGAACCATCAAAAATCAGAGTGTATCTGATATTGCAGATATGAAACTCTGTGTTCTTTATCTTCAATCCATGTTTCATGAAACTTCAGCAAGACAATGAAAATTTGGCCAGTCCCAACACACATGTACACGACTACACGTCATCTTTTTTGCAGCACAGTGAGAAAAGAGGCGTAAAAATGATGAGTAGCAGGATATCGAAGTTCTAGCCTCACAACCTTCAAAAAAAAAAAAAAATTGAAAAACCATACAACCATCATCTCAATCTCACATCACCACCAATAATCAAATTCATAAGTTGCAAATTTGGGACGTAAAATGTGTCCAACAAGCTGCTTCAGCAGAGAAGCCAAAACATGGTAATACACTAATAATGAAGAAGTTTCAAGAAACTTGGGCTGCGTTTGGTTTTGGGATTTATGTGGATCAGATTAGGACTTTCCGACTCCCGTCCTTGTTCGAGATAGAGATTTAAAATCCTGTTTTCACATCTCATACTCAATCCACACCTAAAATACCAATTAACCTATTATTACTTTTCTCTCACTCATATCACCACTTTTTCCTCACTCGTTCTTCCTAGTTTACTCTTACACAATACATTAAAATAATACAACATCAATAATTACCAAACATTGATTTGACATAAAGAAAAATCTCAAACAAACACATATTTTTCCTATTCATCAAGAATTTTACATCCCATGGTTTTAAAGCCATGACTTCCTACACACATCTAAATCCAGATGCAAACATAGCCTTAGGAAGAATTCAGAAAAAACAAAATCCAAAAGATAAATCCATACCACTGATATCAAACATGAGGCATTTAGTCATCCAATTAACTAGCACAACTTCTCAAACAAACAATAGCATCATATAATGACAAGAATAACAGCTGTCTCAAAAAATTAAAGATTAAGGACATCAGACAGTAACTACTGAATCCTTCCATCAACATAAAATCAGAAATTGAAGAACAAGTTCATTGTGTAGAACTCTCAAATTTGGATCTAAATCTTCTGCATAACCATACACAAACTATTGTCCAGTCCACTTGCAAAGCAAAGATGCCATTCAATAAACAACTCAAGTGGAAGGGCGATAGCGGAAACTGAACCACATTCACCACAGTTCAGTGAAGAATGTGTCGTATAAAAACGATATCTAAAACTGAATAAACTGCTATACTGCAGAAACATCCATTCATCCAAAGTCAGTGATAACAGAGTGAGTTACAACACTATAACTCCAAAAGGTTAATTACTTCTAATTCCTATCAGCCAATCATATCAACTCTCTAAATTCAGCTTCCAATTATCAAAATGCCAACAAACTAAAACCATATGTGGTAAAAACAATAAATATCGGCAATCTCAGTCACATAAAACCTGGCATGAAGGCAAGGTCACTAGGTAGTAGGTATTAAAACTAAAATCCAGCGATTATTCAGAACATCGCAAGATTGAACTAATTATGAGAATCAAGCATCTACTGAGGTAACTATTGAAACTTACAAAGAAAGAATTCTAAGCCATTGATGAGAAATGAATCATCATATTGTTGCCTTCAGTGATGTACAAAACAGATTGTCTCACACAACTTAGTCAAAAGCAAAGTAAGTCTTGTCCTAGGCTATGCCACAATTAAAGATGTTTACAAAAAAAAATAAAAAATTATTCTTGCTGATCAGTATACATGGATCAACTTATGTAAGGTTTAATCTTGTCTTCGTCTTGGATGATGCAGAATGAATAGAAAACATGAGGGCGAGTGAACAACTGACGAGAACATAAGGTTACAGTTGCTTCCTTCAGCCCCCCAAAGAACCTGAAAAGACATTTACAACAAGAAAAAAAGTGTAAAATACAGCATATGCACATACCTTGTTGTTGCCCAGTCCTTTTATCCTTGATCAAAGCTACTTCCATAACATTCCCATGTTTTTCAAAGAGAGGTCGAACCTAGAATCACGAGACAAAGATTAAGCTATAACATAACAAATCTTTATCTGAAAAGGGAATTGACACATTAAGAAAACAGAAACAATATACTGTTACAGTATGGAACTTAAGCTTCCACCGTTTGTTGGATAAGAGTAAGTTTTAGCAGGGTAGGCGCATCACAACAAGAGAAAAGGATTTATTGTAGCCATAAACTACAGATTGACTAGACTTGATTCCTCTTGTAAGCAAAGCTTTGAAAAAATTATGACGAGACCATTAGGAAACCAAGGTATCATGCATCATTATTACAAATGGCATTTATGCACACGAGAGCGACAAGACATGGCTGTGCAATTTTTTTTAAATACAAACCATAACCATAGTGTAATGCACGTCCTCGAAGGACCGTTGGCCAAATTTAATTTCAAGTATTTCCATTCATCAATACAAATAACTTACATCATCCTCAGTCGCTGTTCTTGGAACAGATCCAACAAATAGTTTGGCAAAACTAGCTCCTTCTTTACCTAATAAGAGAAAAGGTAAAAAATATTGTAGTAATGCAACTAATACAAAAAAAAAAAAAATACATAAGGCAGCTCCCCAAGAAACGCAATAATGAAATAAAGTCTCAAATATGTGAACATTCAAGGTGAACATAACCTGCATAATTTGTAACATCTAATTACATGTCAGCTTTTCTTGCTGCCAAAAGCTCATACAAATTCCTTGAATTAAGAAATGAACCAGCTTAAAAGATCTCAAATAATTTGGTCTTGTATTGAATCCTTCAAGTATGAATGTTTCTCCAATAGTGAAAACTAACTTGTTTCATATAATCATATTCATCAATTATCATACCAAAAATATGTCAGTTATGAAAATGGTTCAATTTATTTAGAGTTACTCCTCTTTATTGGCAGGAAGTTGCTCCTATTCGTAATTGAACCTTAAGGAGGCAAAAATAAGAGCCCACATGTTGAACAATCTAAAATCCTCAATCTACATTTTCAATACACCTGACCAAACTACAAGTTACTTAGTTATTGGAGAACAGCTGGTTATAGAACATATATTAAGCCATAAAATTTAGCAAGTAATTATGGTTCATAAAGAAAATCAGAGAACAGTTACCACAATGAATGCTGATAATTGATATTAACAACTCACTACACATCAACAAATGAAAGCCAAGCCGGTAATCAAACCAAATCCCAGATACTACCTAGAGTCGACTAAAACTATCAGAAAGCATAGGGTACCTGGAGACCTTTCTCCACCAGGGAAAGGGTAACCTCGCTTCTGGCCCGTCAGAGTAGGTGGAGGCATATGGTAGTTATTCAACCCAATCTTCCCATCATCGCTGCCGCCACCACCCACCGATCGAAACCCTCCAGCATCACGATCACCGCCAGGTAACCGTCTGAAACCTCCACCATCACCACCACTTCCACCCATTGGTGGAAACCGTGCACCTTCTCCACCCCCATGACCCACTGGTTGAAATCCATCAGCCCCACCACCCATCATTCGGAATCCGCCTCCATCCCCACCCATTGGGCCAAACCCTTCGCCGCGTCCTCCCAGTGGCCGAAACCCTCTTCCACCACCACCCATCGGTCCAAACCCTTCCACACCACCAACCATCGGTCGAAATCCTCCAATTCCATCACCACCAGGTCCAAATCCTCCTCCTCCTATGCCTCCAATACCACTAGGCGGGGAAGGGTAAGCCGGCGGGCTGTCAAACGACCTCTGGTTGTCCCTCCCACCGCCGCCACTACCCCGGGCACCGCCACTCGAGAATCCGCCCCGATAGCTATGTGGACTGTCGCGTCCCCCTCCCCCGATCCGGTAATTCTCCTGAGGGCGTTGGTGGAACGGAGCTCCACCGCCGCGGGAGTGCCTGCCGCCTGAATTATAACTATGGGGTTCTTCACTGCCATTGTTGTACGTATCTCCACCTCTATTTCTATCGAATTTATCCATTGAATCACAAAACCAGAGATCAACGAAAACCCAAACCCTATTATTACCAACAATCGAATCAGAGATCTGTAGGAAGCGAGTGACTGAACCCGGAAAATAAGACGAAATTGTGAAGAGAATGATTGCTTGTGAATTGTGCTTCACGATGCTATTAAACGACGACGTTTTTGTCCCGGGCTTGCTTTATGGGCCCAATAGAACGGGTTGGGCTTTAAAACTTAATATTGGGAAAAAAGCCCTATAATTTACTTAGAAAATGGTCGCCTACACCGAATTCTGAATTAAGTTGATTAAAAAGAGGGGTCCAACTATATACCCCTCCAATATTATTAGATACCCCATCTAAAATATATTTATTTTATTTTTAATATATTTTTATCGAAATTTACTTGATATTTCAACAAAAATATATAAAATATGTGTTTAGAAAAATCTTAAAAATATTTTATCAGTAAATATTTATCGAAATTCAGTTAATTTCTCGTTATAAATGTAGCAAAAATAGAATATGTACATTAAAAAAGTGTGTATCTAATAAATATGGAGGGGTATATAGTATGGGCCTAAAAAGAGGCCACAATTATTAGCACTACCCTTTTGGTTAAATCACTGTCCAATTGAAAAATACACTACCCAATAATTTATGAAAATACTCTCATCATCCTCATTCTTTTATGTAAGAAGTTAGATTAAGTTTGTCAAATACACTACCCCACATCTCAAACACAATACACGATAGAAAATGGATAGCCTCTATCGTCGTCATTAGCCTCCATCGTTGTCGCAGCTCTCGTCGACACCCCAGCCGTCCTCGCCACTGCTGCAATGGATCTAGGAAAATTTTGTAGTTTATATTTTTTTGAATGTATATTGTTTAGGGTTTGTGTTGAATCTTTTGAATATTAGACAAATAGAGATTTAAATGTTTGGCAAATAGTGTTTGAATGTTGTAAAAAAAAATAGGCAAAAGATGATCTTGATGTTACATTTGAATGAACTCAGGTTTCGGATCTGGTTATTCGAAAATTATATGTATGTTCGAAAAAAAAATTGAAAGTTTTGATGGAATTCGAGAATTTTGGTGAAAAATGTTAATGTTATTGTTTTCGAATTTGTTTTCCAAAATTTATTAAAATTTTCGAAAAAAATATTCAAATTTTGTAATAGTTTCCAGCTTTGTTTTCCGAACATTGACATAGTTTTCAGCCTTTTTTCCGAAAATTTGACATAATTTCAGCAAACCAAAAATTAACAACAGCGTCGTGATTTTTCGAAAAATCTAACTTTCCCAACACGAAAACAATATCAATATGTCTATAATCAATTTTATATACTCATATAATAATAATATTATAAAATATATCACAATAACAATATATATACAAATGATTCAAGATTAAACAACAATAAAAAAAACTAGGTTTTCAAAAATTTACATATGCATCTTCAATTGGGTAGTGAAAAAAATCGGTTCTTTGAAGAGGGTAGTGTATTTACTTAAACATGAATTGAGAAAAATTTTACAAGGACATTTATGTCTTTTCAAATTAATTGTTGTAAAATAAAAACACAGGGTAGTGCCAAGAACCTGGGCCAAAAAGAAATTACTATAAAACACATATTTAAAATGTGTACAAAATTTTGTCCACAATTATTCAAATCACTAGCACCTTCCGAAATTCTATAAATATGGTATTATTAGGTTGTATCTGCGTTTATTTACAAACATAAATGTTATTATACACTCCTTCATTCCAAATTTGATTTACCATTTTACATTTTATGAATTTTCATGAGGGAATTTATTTGTATTATGTATATAAATAAAATAATTTTTTGGGCTATTAATTAATGTAGCAAAAGAGATAAAAAAAAAATTTATTCTTTTTTGAATAATTATCAGTGGAATAAAACGTAATTTTGAGGTGTTTATAATGTTTAAAAACAAATATATGAAGTTGTATGCATTTAAATAATAGATACATGTATAGTGTTTGTGAAGTATATACATGGGGTTGTATTGTATGCATTCATATGTATTAAATATTGTGTAAGTTACACTTTTCATTCTATTCAAAAACACACTTGTGTTTTTTTTTTAAATATATATTCAGATTAATTTAAAAATCAAAATCTAAAATTGATTTTAATTCGAATTTGAAATTTATTACTATACCTTCTGTCAAACTGCATTAATAATTCATCTCTCATAGTATTTTACTGTAGGGGCTGCACCAAAGAGGGGCATTTTTTAGATTTATTACAAAGAGGAGTAAATGTTAATTGTTGTACACTTGTCCCTCTTTACAATTTAAAGGAAAAGTGTATTCTTCTTCATTATTTTTCTCTTAGGCTCCGTTTGGTAGGGTGTAAAAAATTAATACGTAGTGATAAGATTTCAATTATAAAGTGTGAGATGTGTATTAAATCTTAGTGTTTGGTAGTTCATAATTAAAAGTAGATTATTTTTATCTTTGTTTGGTATGGTGTAATTGTTATGATTTAATAATTATTTTTAATGATCTAATTTTTTATTTAAGGTTTGATAGGAGATATATGTAGGGAATAGGGTACATGACTTCTTTGTGTGTACAATACTCAATTTCTAATACCATTCACTATTGAAAAAATATTTCTAATACCACGGTTTTGGCGAGATACTAACTACAATTGTAACAGTGAAAATGGTGATAAAACTATGTATTAGAACTTTTGACCCGTGAACAATAACAGGTCAGAGAGTTCTAATACTATCTACCAAACAACTTAGTTCAATAGTCAAACCCCTCTTATATCACCTATTTCTCATATACCAAATGCAGCCTTAATGTATTACTACTATATTATAATTCACATCATCCAGACTCATTAACTAAATTTCAAAAAAGAAATTGATAAAAATTAAAAACACACAAAATCTAAATCCAAATCTAAATCAAATGTAACATGACATGTTATTAGGAGTTTTGAGTATCTAACCATTGAATAGATGGGCCATAATAGTCCCCCTCCTACTAGGCATGAAAGGGCCTTTTATTAAATGTCAATGCATTGCACATATGCAAGAATAGTATTTTTCTATATACAATTTGTTTTATTGAATAGTATTTTTCTATATACAATTTGTTTTATTTATTGTGCTAACAAAAGGACACTTCCACATGTCTAACCAATGGGAATGTGTCATATTGTTGTTATATCCAATGTATGATGTATTCGGTAGTTGAATGTATATAAAGTTAAAGTATGTGTATTTTAAAGAGTATAATACTAAAAGAAATAAAATAAAGTATATTTTTTGTACAAATATGATTGTGTGGTAATGCTTTGTTAAGCATCAATTCTAATTGTGTTTACTTTATGCATAATTAATTATGAGAATGGTTTTGTTGTCCCTATTCTCTTTGGCTTAGAGAATGAGGTTAGGCTTACCAAACACTTTTATTTATTAATAAATCCATCACAGTATGCAAAAGGAAAATTATAAAATAGTTCATAAAATTGACATTAATTACAAATAAGTTCCGTGCAGAAAAAAAATGTGCTTTTGTGCAAATTTTGTGAACCAATTTGTAAATATAGTAACTTTTTTGAACCAATATGTAAATCACCCAGTTATTTTTGTATAGATTTTATAGGTAAGGTTATGTAATTCATGATATGGCATGTACAAAATGAAAACTTCCCTTTTTAAAAAAAAAAAGAAAACTTAATTCTCGATATTTCGAGAATTTTTTTGAAAGCCTTTCATTTGCTTCTCTTCGATGGAAGTTTTATTTTCTCAGAATGTATCATAATTTTTTGTCTAATTCTTCTCATGATGATCGATTCAACTTCTGATAAAATGATATACCTTGGTTATAAGGTTATGTGTGGCATCTAAAATACTCAGAAAAAATGCAAAAAAATTTATAATTAAAATAAATACACTCGTTAATTCTGATTAGTTGCATCCATTTCACAAAAAAGTACTCCATAAATTAGAGGTGTATGAATTATTCACGCAATGATATTAATTTGAAAAAAAAATGTATGAAAATAGTATCAAATATTTGACAAGGATATCAAATTCTCATCAGGAACATAAAAAATTTGAGTTATTTTATAATTTGTATACATTTTATTGAACTCAACTTTTGATACTTTTGATAAATATTTTAATACACTTAAACAAATAATTGGTACTTTTAAATAGTTTTATGATAAATTTATCATGATTATTTTATATAAAACTTACTCTATTAATTTTACGAACAAGTTCCATACTAAAAATATACTGAATTAATTTCACAATTTTTTATATGTCCAACATTTAAATGACACATAATTTATTTATTTTTAGCAAAAGACACATCATTCTTTCAAATCCTCCTAAATTATGTGTATTTTACTATTTTTACATCAATAATATGGATAAAATACTACACACAAAAAGAGAGAGAGAGAGAGAAGAGCTGTAAACAGAGAGAGAGAGAGAGAGAGAGAGAGAGAGAGAGAGCAGAAGGGCTGTAGACTTAAGATGGGGACTGGCGTCGGTGGATAAATTTGGACACATGTCCCAACAAATTGAAATTTCCAATTAAGAAATCAGAAAAAATGATATCCCAGTTTCTCTTAAAAGGGGCCGTCGCTTTCGACCTCTGCGAATATGCGATGTGCCTTCCACTCGTTTAATCTTCCACCCCCGTGCGCGTCCCATGTTTAAATCTTGATGATTAGAGTGGTTAATTCTTTATTATAGCGCCGATTCAGGAGCTGGAAGCAGAGAGAGAGAGAGAGAGAGGGGGGAAGAAAACAGGGGAGTTGTAGATCTTGAATTTTTTTAAGTGTCATTTGCACAATCTTGCCGTGTCTGGATCAGGGCTTTCTTGTGTTCGTCTGATTTTGTTCATAGGTACTCTCTCTCTCTCTCTCTAGTCGCCGGCCATTCTGAGCCCATCTGAGGTTTTAGTTCCAAATTAATACTCTCTCTCTTCATAAGGCTGTGAATATGATTTTTCAATGTTGCTATCAATAAGGTGGGTGAAAAAAAAAAAAAAAACCCATTTTTAATTTATATAATTGTTTAGCATTCTTAAGCATCTAATGCTGTTAATCACATTTCTATAACTTCCATGTGTTTGGTGATGATCATGGTTGACTGCTAATTTGTTCTCTTTTCTGGGCAATTATTTGGGGAATCAAATGTAATATCGTATTCACTGTCTTTATTTTTCTCTATTGCATACTTTTTCTCCATTTTTGTTACATATTTATGTTCTGTTCAGTTGGAATTGGGCTATTTGTCAATTTACTAATCTTGATTTTTGTCTAGTTCATCAGGTTTGATTATCTTGATATATTTTCTTGGCTAGCTTAGGGTTCAAATTTCAATTCTGAAGAACAAAATTGTTGTGCAATTACAGGTTAGACCTGTCATGTTGGTGTGTTATCCCTAGAGTGACTTCAAACCCTTTTGAGTAGAGTGTAATATGGAGTGTGTATCCTCAAAAGATCAAGAAATCGTTATTGATATCGGCGACTTTGCGAAAACGAGCAGAGAAGTAGTGCCCCCTCCTCTTCCTGGAGATGTAGTGACAATTAGTGTGGATGAAGGAGTCAAGAGTGACAATTTGGGAAACTTTTCGGGGAATCAGAAGAGTGTTGATGAGATTTCGGATAAAAATAGCAAGAGGGAGAAGAGGAAGTCGAGTGGCAAGAAGCCTCCTAAGCCTCCGCGTCCTTCAAGTGGAGTATGGCTCGACGCAGCTGACCAGAAGCTGATCAAAGAGATTACGGAGCTTGCAATGCTGAAACGAGCTAGGATTGAGCGAATGAAGAAAAAAGCGGCAAAAGCATCATCAAATTCAGCGGCTTCATCATCGAGTGGGAGCTTGTTAGCTATGATTTTCACTATCATCTTTTGCATTGTTATTATTCTTCAAGGTAAATTGATGGCATGCTGTCTTTATGTGCCACTTTGATTTATTGATTGTCTTATCTGGAATTTGTTTCTCAATAGGTTGTCATTCTCCGCGATATTCTCCTACGACTAAATTGTCCATCCCTAGTCTAGGTTCGTTGGATTCGAGCAATCAGATGGTTGGTGGTGTACCTTTAACCAGCATTGGATCACCCAAGTATGTTTTGTTTCTATGTAGAAATACAGTGTCGTTTTAGGGTCTGCATTGAACTAACGGATAATTTGCTCGATTTTTTGGCAGTGTTATGGAAGCGGTTCTTGGATCAGATAGCAAGGATGTAGCTACAAAAGCTATCCATTGAAATAGAGTTCTTTGATTAACACTAGGTTCTTTAGTACATGTGTGTTTTTGTTGGCAAGGAAAGCGCGATTTGAGGATGCACACTGAATAAACGTCGTCCTTGTGCTGGCCGAACGAGGACAAAGAGGTAAAACCGTGCTAGAAGAACCGTGTGTGGCGGGCTCGACCGAGCTCTTAGGTATTCGTTATGTAATTATGCATCATGGAGGTATCGTTAGGCATTGCTCTTCATTGTTGATTGTATAGTGTATAGGAAGTTCTTCAACAATTTCCAATTTACTCTATTTCATTTTAGTGTTTCATCTCATGCTGGGGTTTTCTTGACAGAATTTCAACAATCTTGCATTTTTTGCACAGTGGAAAAGTCGAAATGAATGTGGGGTATTGATTTATTTTCACAAGGTGAATTCATGGAAATATTTTGCTCATTTGGGAGTTTCCCCCCCTTGTGAATTCAGGCACATGATCTGTGGTGTAAGCAGAGTTTCTGCCATTTTTAAATGTCAGATTTTGAAATTCTACAAAACAGCTTTCTTGAATCATTTATTTTCAAAAGTTGTGAGAGATAGTTTTAAAAATAAGTGATTTTAGGAGATGTTTTAGGGTATGTTTTAGATCTCTAATCTACAGTTAAAAAAAAGTATTTTTAAAATTCAAAAGCCGAATCACACCAGCTTTTAAGAGAAAGCAGTCCTCTCAAATACTCAAATACATTTTGAATATGTGATTTTTGAATATGTGAAATTTTATATGTAGAGTGGAAAATGAATCTGGTTTTTTCTTTTTTTAGATATAAGATGTAATTTGGATGGATGAATATGGACTATGAAATTTAAATTCATAATACTCATTTGTATAAGATATTTAAATCTATTTATTTTAAATGTTAAATTTTGATTTTAGTTTAATTTATAGGGAATTTTAAATATTGAGTACTTAACTCATTAAAATAACTCTTATATCATTTTTAATGATCTATATAATATTTTATCTTAAAATAACTCATTAAAATAATTCTTATATAATACATGCATAAAATATTTGTGTGAATCTCCCATAAAATATTTTCTATCATATAAAATTAATATCATTATACATATTTATTGATACCTTAACATCAAGGTACTAATTTTATTTTACAGTCTAATAGTACCAACAAATACATTTAATAATATTAATTTCATAATATAACACTTACCCGAGTGTGTGAAAGTATCCTCATTCCAAATAAATGAAACACGATTGAAATTTGAAATGAAAAAAAAACAAAAACTAGTCTTCGTGAAAACAAAAACAATTAAATCAATGAAGAGTTGGTTTAAACATATAGCTTAAACATATACTCCCTCCGTTGCTCATATTGTCATTTTCGTCCGTCCCACTATATGTTGTTCATTGTTTTTTTATCTTTTCTGAAAATTACTATTTACTTTTTTATTATTATTTTCACTACTTTTTACACTATTTTCGTTAATTTTTCACTTTTCTTCATCACACAACTTATACTTTTACACTTTTTATATCACATCACTTATACTTTTTCTATCACATGACTTATATTTTTTCATTTTTACCTTAATTCGTGCTACAAAAAACAACGAACAACTTATAGCGGGACCGAAGAAATACAAAATATATATATATATATATATATATATGTGTGTGTGAAAAAAATGCCATTAATATTCGCAGATCATAAAAGATAAAGAAGGTACTTTTTATGATTCATAAAGTACAACCACAGAATATGTAGAAATAGCAGAGCATGGTAACTAAAGCTAAGGATTCAAAAACAGAAACCACCGTCCATATAACCTCGTCGATCGACACGTCGAACCACCTGAAACTCCCGCCGGCGTTGAATAAGAATGAGAAGTCGAACTCCGGCCACCGGAAAACAGATACATCTAGCTCCGGCCATCGGAAGACCGACCTTAATCCTATGCACATCCCTATTATGATATTATTCGTGATTTTATTCTTTTTTTGTAGAATTGGAATATTGGATATATATCTTTTGGGGTGTTAGATTGTGATTTTGAGGTAAAAGTATTAATGTGATAAGATTTATATTTGTTGGCCAAAAACACGTGTGCGTAAGGGTAACCTTGTCATTTAGTGATTGCTCTGTCCATAATAAATACTCTCTCCCACTATAAATTGCTCATATTGTTATTTTCGTCCGTCCCAATAAATCTTATTTATTGCCATTTTGCCTTTTTTAAAAATTACTATTCATTTTATTATTATTATTTTCACTAATTTTTACATTATTTTCATTATTTTTCTCCATTACAACACTTATACTTTTTCTATCACATCAATTATACTTTTTCACTTTTTCTATCACACCACTTTTACATTAATTCGTGTGTCCAAAAGCAACGAGCAACTTATAGCGGGACGGAGGGAGTAGATATTTTTTTGCATGTGATTTAATACTCCCTCCGTTCGGGTATAAATTATTCGTTGCTTTTGGACACACGAATTAAGGTAAAATTGATGTGATGGAAAAAGTGAAAAGGTATAATCGATGTGATAGAAAAAAATGAAAATAGTGTAAAAAATATTGAAAATAATAATAAAGAAGTGAATAGTAATTTTCAAAAAAGTAAAAAAACAAATGAGCAACATATTAGCGGGACAAACGAAAAATAGCAAAATGAGCAACTTATAGTGGGACGGAAAGAATACAGTATACCAGAGAATATTATGAAACATGGTGAGATCCGTTTACGAATTTAAAAATTGTACATAAAATAAATGAGCCTCACAAAATTCAATAATATTCTCTGACATATTGAATTAAACCACGTTAGAAAATGTGGTCTATTTATTATGGATTGAGAGACTAAATTTTATTATTATAAAAAAATCATTCTTATTTTTACTTAAATATTATTATATTATAATTTAAAATAAGGGAACTTTTCATTAAAGTCAGGAGCAATTTTTTAGTGATAATTGATAATATAGGATAATTTTAAAAAAGTATTTGTAATTTACAATATAAATATAACTAAAATCGTGACTACACCATGTATCGCATATATATATTTTTAAATACTATTAATTACTTTATTGTATGATTGCAGTGGTTTGTACTAGATAATTATAGTTCTACAACTACTGTTCTATAATATACAGATGAATTTAAAACAAAAATAATAATAACATGTAAATTATTTGATACTCTCTCAATTCCACAAAAATTTACAAGGAAAAAGCATATATATTAAAAAAAAGTAATATAAATTAAAAATATTAGTATTTTAAGGGTTAATTTGATAGAATTAATGTATAAAGTATATAAATTAGTTGGATTGAGTGTAGTGTAAGTCCAACAGCAAAAAAAATATAATGGTATTTTATATAAATATATAAATATTGTGTAAGTAAAATTTATGAAATAATTTTTTTTAGTCCGTAAGTTATTGTACGACATCCTAAAAGAAAAAAATTATAAATTTTTATAGGAGAGAATGAATATAAAAATAATTATTTTTTACTATTTACACCAAACCCCTTTGCCATCATGGACTAAAGACCTTGGCCCACCACAATACAGATTAGATACATTAATACGCAATGGGCTTCAAATTTTCTCTCGATATTTAATAATTTAATTGGTGGAAAAATAAAAAGAATATATGGCCACAGTTCAAGATGTCAATATCATGCTCTAAATGACGACACATTGCCAAATTATTAGTATTATTTTTTTCTTGGCAAAGTTTTGTACGAATCAGTTTTAGAGTATCAAATATTTAACTACGTATATTAAACATTTTATTATGTGTATCAAATATTGAGATCGATTAAAATAATATTGATGACAATTTTTGATAACATGATGCATATTTTGATACTCTTAACCAAATATTTAATATTTTAAAATAATTTTATAATAAATTTATCATCAACTATTTTCACACAATAACTATTATTTTTTATGTATTAGTGTTATTTTTTGCCTTTTATGTGGTTAAATATTTGCACATAAAAATTTCCAAACTACTTTTAGATTGGATGTAACGAATAATAATTGAGAGAAAAAAATGTGATTAATTAGTAACGCGATTTAGAAAATTACTCCATCCGTTCCTAAGTGATGGAGCAAATACCGAAAATACCGGTATACCATATTTACTATATCGAAAAATATCGAATTTATCAAAATTTTCGTACAGTATCGGTATAAACTTTTAAAAATTTCGGTATACCAATATATACTGAAATACCAAAATATTTTCAGTATAAATCGGTATCTCGATATTCATGTTTATACCATTATGATAGTTTAATATTAAACTATATTTTCATTCATATTTAATTAAAATAATACGTTAATTATTTCTGTATGGACCTGTATGAGCAGTATATGACATAGTCGGTATTTCAGTATGGACCGGTATATTCTGAAATATCAATATCGTACGGTATGCATTTTTGGTATACCAAAAAATTCGGTATGGTATGGACGGTACGGTATGTCACCCCTAGTCTCATTATAAGTTGCTCGTTACTTTTTGGCACAAATATTAAGAAGAGTATAAATATTGATATAATATAGGTGATGCGAAAGAGAAAAGTGAAAAAGTAATGAGAATATCGTAAAAAATATTGAAAATAACTATAAATAAGTGAATAGTAATTTTTAAAAAATATAAAAAAACAAATGAACAATATATAGTGAAACAAACAAAAATTGTAAAATAAGCAACTTACAGTGGAACGGGGGAGATATATAACAAGCTAATAATGTGATTGTAATTTTTTTTATTGCATACTCTTTTCATTTTAAAATAGATGTCGTTTTAGAAAATGTATATCAATTAATTTTTTTTTTAAATAAAAAGAATGTTAACATGGTACTTCTTTATATATCTTGCAAAGACGTATAACATTTTAATTCTTAAACGGTCTAACTATATTTTAGTTATCACTTAAAAAATATCTTGTGTTTGGGGTTAATTAAAAAATTATGGGAAATATAACTCAAGATTCGATTCTATGTGTTAAACGAGTCGAATCGAAATAAAAAAATATTCATTTATTTAACGAGCTCAATTTGGTAGGCTCACGAGTTGCTCAGTAAACTCGAAAAATAGGGGTTATTTTATAAATATTATATAATTTAGGGTATAATATTATAATATTTTATTTGATAATACAACTCTAATTCTCAAATCACTCATGTTGATGGATTGATAATATTTTATCTTTATTGAAGTATGCGAATGTAAATATATTGAATTATAGAGTTGTTGATATAATATCAGTTAAATATATATTTTTCAGGATATTTGAGCTCAAGTCGAGCTTTGCTCGTAAATTCCAAGCTCAAACTCAAATTTAATTTAAGCTGAACAAGTCGAGTTGAACCGATCTCAATTTCTAGCTTGTCTTTTTTAACTAGTCGAGCTGAGCTCGATTAATTTAACGAGCCGACCCAAGACTGCACTACTCAGGCTCGCTCGTATAACAACTCTATATCAGAGCATCCGACCATATTTTTTAAAATTAAATATATTTTTATAATAGTGATAATATATATATAAGTAACATTAGTGAAGATCATATATCATAATAATACAAATTAATGTGAACTCGAATTCATAAATCTTAAGATACTTACTCATTTTTTAAAATAAATTTAGAAGAAATATATGCATAATAATTAATAAATGAGTCTAACTTATTATCAATGATTCTATTAATTTTACTTTTTTTATTTAGTCAGCAAAATACCGAATCTTATCCCACCGCCAATTTTTTTAATCATTTTTCACTCAGATCTGCGTTATTTCACATTTCAATCTGTCTCGACTCTTTCTCCCGCGTGTATACGTACAAGTATACACACACAATTCGTCACTGTTGGAGGCTTTAATGCTCGTCGATTCATTGTGAGTTTGGTCCGGAGAAAAATGTTGATCTATGGACCGCTAACGACCGGTCAGGTTAGTTGATTGCTTGTTTTTAGTATGAACGTTGATGAATCTCATTGAAATTTTAAGTTTTATGTGATGAAATTGTAGTTTAGGTAAGTATTGTAGTAGAATTTGGGTGACATTTATCACGAATCTGTAGATTCTGAAGTAGCCGTGAGAAATGCTGAGAGAGAAATGTGCGGATGTGGAATTTTTAGCTGGATTGTATTTGTATTCTGTGTTTTGATTTTTCTGTAGTTTGATGCGTTTTTGAGTTCAGCAGATGTGATATTAACTTATGATCTTTCTTTATGTTTCGTGATTTTGTGAATGAAGGTATCGTTTTTCCTTGGAATTGTACCTGTGTTTGCTGCCTGGTTATACTCGGAATATTTGGAGTTCAGGAAGAATTCTTCATTTGCAAAGGCGTAAGTTGAAGCACTCTGCCCAGTCGAGCTAATATTTTGTTGAAAAGTGTAGAAAGGAACATTGTATGACAAAACTATTGTGGCTTTCTGAAAATAGTTGATATGTTATCATGATAATGAGATATTGGAGGAGTTTTCTTTATCGAATTGATGAAGGACTAGGATGTGTCTGCTCCTGCAGTTATGAAAACAGTAGTGAATTTTACATATAGAAGAACATTAGCTAATTTCTGAATTGTCCCATCCCATCAGCAGGGGATTAAAATAATGATCGTATAGATAGTTGGCGAAATGTGCATTGAACTTCATAAACACCTTTTCTTTGCACTAATAATTGACAACATATAGGAAGTTCACCCAATTTGTTGCCTTCTATTGAGTTTTGTCCCCACTAAGTTGCCTGCATTTCAGAGGCAGGAATTCTGATATCAATTTGGTTGAGTTGACTGGAACCATCAATGAAGATGATAAAGCTGTTCTTTTGGAAGGAGGTGGTCTTCAGTCGGCCTCTCCTAGAGTGCGGAGTTCATCAGTAACATCCCATATCGTCAGGTTTGTCCGAAATGTTTATTGAACTTAGGAGATTATAATCGCTTATGTGAAGTAAAAGTAGACCTGAGTATTTTCAAATATAATGCTCTACTTAAATTAATAATCTATATTTATAATCTAAAATTTGATAGGGGCACTACATTTTACAAAATTTTCGGACACCTGTCACTTTAACTATTAAACAATTTTTCTCACTGTCATTGAATTAAATCATTACCCAGAAGCATGATCGTTTACAAACTCCCCTTAGTTGGAATTGCATGGCGCCTAATGTTCTTGGATTCATCATCTTATCAGGTTTATTAAGTTGGATGAGTCATTCTTGCTGGAGAACCGGTTGACCTTGAGAGCCATGTAAGCGTGCAACTTCAACTCATTTGCCGTTTTGAATTCTGATTTAGGATAAGAGCTTTTACTTGTTTAGTTTAATCTTATTCTTTTGGCTTATCTTGTGCAGATCAGAGTTTGGTTCCCTTTTAATCTACTTTTACATTTGTGACCGCACAAATGTTCTTGGTGAATCAAAAAAGGTTGGATATCTTTCTGCTCATCCGTCCGATTTATGCACATCTGATACCAATTCTATTGTGGGATTGCATATGCACTTAGTTTATATATTCGGGGTGGAGTATGGAAATGAGATAACAAAAATGGGTTCTCACACATGAGTTCAAATGGAGAATTATAGTCCCTAGTGAAACTTTGGCCATGTATCAGACAACGACATTGGAGAAACTTCAAATGGAATTTTTAAAAAGTAATAGGAAAATGATAGACCAACTTGCCAAGTTAGGGAATGTTTAGGAATTAAGTTGATAATATTTGCCACATTTTGACATGTCAGGGACTTTGTTCTTTTTCATTGTTGAGGGGACAATGTAGCTGCTTCTTATTCATAAGATAATTACTAAGTCAGTGTTGTTTTGAGACACCTTTCATAGGGTAAGTGTGTTACATAAATAACATATTATTGCCTCCAGATTAGTTTGGGCGTCACAAAAGGACGTGCAAGAATGAGTTGAAATATGATATCATTCACAGGCTCGGATTTCCATGAAAATACTGATCAGGGACATCACAAGTAAACTCTGCTCCTACACAGCAGAAATTTGTAATGCTTAAGTTCCTTTAGACGACGTTTCTCAAATCTGTGATAATGCTGCAAATGTTGTTTTGATTCTTATCTGGTGTTATATAATTCATTGGAGATAATAGGTATGTATTTGTTGTATACTTTCTAAATAAAATCTTCATTTTTTATGGCAGAGTTATAACCGGGATCTTTTCTTGTTCCTGTACTTCCTTCTTATCATTGTTTCGGCAATTACTTCTTTCAAGATACATAATGACAAATCACCACTCTCTGGGAAGTCAATAATGTATTTAAACAGGCATCAAACCGAAGAGTGGAAAGGTTGGATGCAGGTAATTGTTGGACAAACCATTAATAACTTTCTTAATGTATTCAAGATTAAATGGACATTCTCAGTTATCTTTCTCTGTATGTACAGGTCTTATTTCTTATGTATCACTACTTCGCCGCAACAGAAATCTACAATGCCATAAGAGTCTTCATTGCTGCATATGTGTGGATGACTGGATTTGGAAACTTCTCGTATTATTACATCCGCAAGGATTTTAGCCTTGCTAGATTCATTCAGGCATGTTTTCTTGTATCATCTAAAAGTAATATTCCTGTTGTCACTCTATTCCTATACCTAAAAGATTAATTTTGACTGGCAGATGATGTGGCGGCTTAATTTTTTGGTATTGTTTTGCTGCATTGTGCTTAATAATGATTACACATTATACTACATATGCCCAATGCACACTCTTTTCACTCTCATGGTGTATGGAGCCCTTGGTATTTTCCACAAATATAATGATCGCGGATCTGTTATAGCTCTCAAAATTCTTGCCTGCTTCTTGGTGGTCATTCTCGTGTGGGAAGTGCCTGGGGTATTTGATCTGTTCTGGAGTCCCTTCACTTTTCTGCTTGGTAGGTATCTACTATCTAGTTCTTGTACGTTTTCAATCTCAAGTGTCTGAATGCACGTCTCACTCTCACTGTTTTAATGTTTTTTAGGATACTCTGATCCGGCTGCAAAAGTCAAACTTCCCCTTTTGCACGAATGGCACTTCCGCTCTGGCCTTGACCGTTACATTTGGATAATTGGGATGATTTACGCATATTACCATCCAACTGTATGTTGTGTTCATATATCTTATAATCCACTTCCCTCCATTTCAGATGTATTTGGAAATTTTTATCCATGTCCACCTAAGAAATTATGGTTTTTTAGGTTGAGAGATGGATGGAAAAGTTGGAGGAAGCTGAAATTAAACGCAGGATATTGATCAAATCAGCTGTTTTGACGGTTGCCTTGACGGTATGCCTTGATCTCTAAACTTTTTCTCAACTTATTGAGTTGGTCTCTGATGTAAATAATTTTTTTTCCAGATTGGATATTTATGGGTGGAATACATATACAAGCTTCCAAAGATTACATATAACAAATATCATCCTTATACATCATGGATCCCCATCACGTATGCTCAATCTCCAGTCTCTTTATTATCAACCCTAGATGAATAGCATGTCGATTAACTCTGATCACAATTATCTCTGCATAATTCTGCTTACAGGGTGTATATATGCCTGCGAAATGTGACCCAACATTTCCGCTGCTACTCATTGACACTTTTTGCGTAAGTTTTCATTTACTTTTAAATTATCCCTTAACGAAGTTCAAAATCCACAGAACATTCTTTTTCTGAGATTACTCAGTCGGATGCTTGTTTTTCTTGATGGGCAGATGGCTCGGGAAGATCACTTTGGAGACTTATATCTCACAATTCCATATATGGTTGAGGTATGTAATTTATTTCTTGAAATTACGTATGTATATTTCTGGAAGTCATCTTACCCCAACACATGCTTGATTATTTATTACCACATGATTTGATTAATCTTGAACCTTTTGAGTTAGATACTTCACACTACTTACCCGTAATATAATTTGTTGATTTGCTTATATGTATTTCAAAATCCAGATTTGAACAATTAGTTTATAGCATTCCGTAAATTGGTTCTTATATAAAACACGAGTTGAACACAGCTTATGCAACGCAGGTCCAGCGTGCCTGATGGTCAACCAAAGCTGTTACTTTCGTTCATTCCAGATTATCCATTATTAAACTTCATGCTCACTACTTCCATATACGTTGCTGTACGATTTCTTACACTTGATTCGCCCACTTTTTCTTCCCAACATAATCATACCACCAAAAGATGGTGCTGATATGCATTTATTTTTATTCCCAAACCCAGGTATCTTACAGGCTTTTTGAACTTACAAATACATTAAAAATAGCTTTTGTGCCGTCTAAGGACAATAAGCGTCTAGGACACAATTTTGCCGCAGCTGTGGTGATTGCAGGCATTTTGTACATGTTGGCTTTTGTATTGGCTAAAGTTCCTCAAGTAATGGTAAGCAGTTTCCCTCAAAAGTTATGTCATATTTTCGTTGATCCAAATTTTTTTTGATACGTTCTAGTATTTCGGAGTTCATTATGTAATGATGTGTAAAATTTGCAGGTGTGATGTTCTATTCGGAGGTACGAGAAAACGGGACGACATAGGCGGATCGATAATTGATCAACAAATGGAGCAAATTCTCAATTGGTAGATGCCTCGTATAGGAAGGGTTATGTAGATGTTGAAATTGTATAGAAAGCGTCTACGTTCAAGACATTGTTTATCAATTATACCCTTTTCCACTTAAAAATATCCAAATCTTGTTTTGAGACTCTACAAAACAGTTTTTAATTTTTTTTTTTTTGTCAAAATGTGAGAGATAGTTTAAAAAAAAAAAAATTATTTTAGAAGTTGTTTTTAGAATTTTAAAACGGACGCTCTTGATAAAAAAAAAATACCTTAATGATGATTGATGTGTAGTCTATATTTTGTTGTATCAAAACTGATGCAATTTAAAATTAATTTTGATCTAAAGTTTGATTCATTTATCAATAATGAAAAATATTATTCTCTTTTGTCTATAAATTTTTATTTTTTTAGAGAAGTGATATTCGACTTAAAAAATTAGTATTATATTGAAAAGATAGATAAAATAAGGGAAAAGTAAATATATTGTGAAGTCCAAATATTTATTTGTAAGTGTAGTTTTTTTTTTTTTAAACAGAAATAAAATTGGTGAAAGAAATGTGGAAACAAGATAATAAAGGTAGTTCATACAAAATAAAATTGAGTAAGTCTTACTCATGTGCACCAGTTACACGGTGCAACTCAAGTTCATTTTAAAAAAGTTATACAATTTATTACTAAAAAGTTGCACAAATTATTATTGAAAAGTTATACTATGAAAGATACACTTTTCAGTAATAACATGTGTAACTTTTCAATAGTATTTTGTGTAACTTTTTAAAATGAACTTGAGTTGCACCTTGTAACTGGTGCATACAAGACTAATCCAATAAAATTAGTTTGTAAGCTAAATATTATTAGCATCTTTTTAATATATAACAAATATTTTTTATAGTATGAATTAATATTTCTTTTCCACACTTAATATTTTTCAGTTGTTTTCTTCTATAACTCAAGAAAGGATGTAGAAACACAAAAAGAACATCACCAAAAGGAACATACGAATTATAATAATGATAATATTAGAAATACATAATGTGGTATTACAATTAGATGTGCGATCGATCTCTATGTTTTTGTTCATAGTTTTTTCTATTAAATGTAAATCAATTTTAAAAATATTAGGATTTTGTTGAATTTAATGGATATTAAATCTTTTACCCCTTAATAATTTACAATATTTGACTTTAATTATGATCATTAATGTTGAATATTTTTAACATAAATTAGCAATATTAGCCCAAGATAAGTTGAAGTAAGCCTATTTAATCTCGGCCGGACGAAATATGCTTCATAACTCTTCTCTTAATTTAATTTTGTTTAGGCATGAGTTTTGAAGGTGTTCGGTGTAAATGAGTCCTCACGCAAGTGTACGTGTTCGCTATTAGCGTGGTAAGCTTGACCAAGTTTTAATATATATCGAACCCAAAGGAGACAGAGACTTGTAAGGAAAATTCGTTGTTTCAATTGGCTAGCTAACAAAGCAATTAAAGGGTAAGGTATCTATCGTCTACTAATGCGTCAAAGAAGTAAACTACCTATCACCTTGGGTTGCAAAGTGAGCAAATGTGAGAGATATGTGCTAGTGTACTATCCTATGTTTCATGTAGTTAAGCATCACTTTATCATGCAATGAGATTGTGTACAATCAATGACAAGCCACTCCAACATACAAAATGTTTCCCTAATAACATATCAAAGCCTCTAATTGTTCATCTAATTCACTAAAGATAATTCTCACTATCTTAGGAATTTTATCAAACACTTGATATGCAAAGGCCTTAATACAAGAAAGTTTAGGAAAATAGCTCTACTTTCGCAAGAGACTAACTCCCTAATGGCCCTAATTATCATCTACACATGCAAGCATTCATACAATCCATCAATGTAGAGAATTGATCATACAACAACTCAAAGCATTCAAAAGATCAACATATCACTACACTACTCCATAGGAATCATACACTAACACATAAAGGAATTAGCTCATGGCTAATTGAGTAATCATGAGAACAATTAAGCTAGGAACAATCATCATTAAGCAAGAAATGTAAAAAGATTTACCTATTACAATGAAAATTGGAAAGATACAATTTACCTCTAAAATGCTAACTAACAATCCGACAATGGAAATTGAAATTCAATCGGTGAGAATGTAGCCTTAGACCAGACGAGAATGCAGGAATTAACGGATCAACGATCAAAGCGGTAGATCAAAAGTTATCTAAGAATTTGTGAGAAGAAATCTTAAGAAACCCACAAGTAACTACCTCTCTCTCTAATCTAAGAATCTCACTATGATTATGAACTAATGTGACTTGGATTATCTTGAGAATCTGATCCTTGAAGTATTTATAGTGCTCACAATGCTTGGTCCAAAATGCCCTTCATTAAACGCGCGAAAAGACGAAACTGCCCTCGAAATTGGGATCATCCGAACCGTCGCACGAGTCCATGCACACGACCACACGAGTCTGGCTCGTGTGAGCACTCTTGTGGCTTGATCTCGCTCGAACCAGAGCCACCTCGCACGAGTGCAGGCTCATGGTCACACGAGTCTGCCCTAGCTGCGCTCGAGCTCGGCCTCGACTTGTCCGATCGATCCTCGACTTCCTCGTTTTCTTCATATCTTGAGTTCTAGAGCTCCGATTGACTCGATTCTTTTTCCGTTGCGACCCTCTCTTCGAACTATTCGACATGGTATATCATTTGCCTCCATTGGATCAACTCACAATTTCTGGACTTTTACAAACTTGCTCGTCTCTTGCCGATTTTTGCTCGTTTTCACTACAAAACACAACTTTCTAGCCAAAAAGGGTTAAATGCATAAAGTATAGCATTTTAAGGTCAAATATGAACATAAGAACATCAAAACCATGTAGAAATAGATGCAAAAACATGCAATTATGACCCTAATCACACCCCAAACTAGATTGTTGCTCGGCCTCGAGCAACGAAGCGATAAGATAGGAGAATAATTGTATGTATGAAGCATCAAGCACAAGATCA
The DNA here is from genome assembly GCA_026898435.1 of Prunella vulgaris. Classification (NCBI taxonomy): domain Eukaryota; kingdom Viridiplantae; phylum Streptophyta; class Magnoliopsida; order Lamiales; family Lamiaceae; genus Prunella; species Prunella vulgaris. The sequence continues at coordinate 866,405 of JAPKLY010000092.1, forward strand.
ATGCCATAGAATCATCATTCAATATCTAGCAAATCTAAGATACAATCTCATCCAATCAACTATCAAAATCACATCAATGAGTACAAAATCAAGTCAATGAGTCATGATCCTCTCAAGATAGGTGTTTCACTCAACACTCAAGTGTTTAAGCTCTCTCATTCATCACACAATGATACAAATACTACCATAGGCTTGGCTCAAGTCAACATTCTCCACCACTTGGAATGACAATTCAATCACACATCAATGAGGACTTTTAAAGGTTGTAGTGTTGGCTCTTTGGTAGGGAAGGAAAATATGGATAAAAGTGACTAAGTATGATTAGTAAAGCATAGAAGGAATCATCATGTAAATCATGTCTTCATGCAAATAGCAATCTCATCTTCATGCTCTTTTAAAATCACATTTTCAAAGATAATTCTTCCATTTTTTGCAAAGTTGTGAACATACTCACAACACTTGAGTCAAACTTGACCAAATTTTGATGAAAAGTCAACCTTTTTTCAATTTCTTGCTAGCACTTGCCTTTGAGCCTTCTTTTCAATTCAATCCATGCATAGGATTTCTTTCCACATTGGCCGTCATTTTCTTCATCATATCACCAATCTTCCTTCCTTCTTTTCACTCTACTAATCATAAGGACAAGAGAGTTCCAAAAAGGAAGGAAAATGGCTTATAGTGTGGTTAACCAAATGAAAGGATTATAAGCACAAAATTGGTAGCAAAGGATATCAATATCAATGGTAGGCTCATAGGGCTAAGTGGTTCAATATATATCAAAGAAAATGCCTCATATCATCTCATGTGAAATCATTATCTAATGTAGCCTCAAATAAGACTAAAGCCAAGTTCTAGAGTATAATGCACATGTGTAGAACTCACATCAAAAAAATATCATCCGTTCAAAATTGAAACGGGCATCAAAAGCTCAAAACTCACAGGTAATAGGTGATCAAGACTCATATCATATCAAAATGCTCATATCAATGAAATCTCAAGAATCATGAAATCAAAAGTATCTAAGATAGAACAAGAATCAAGCAATAAATCCACTACACTAATCAAGACTTTCAACTCATCCACACAACAATAAACATATCTCATGCATTCACTACTCAAAGCAAACAACAATATGGCAAAAAATAACAAGCAAAAAAGGCCTAATCCTAAGCATATGGTCCAAAACATCATAGAAGAACTAAAAATCATCATGATAATAGCATTGCGAAGAGAATGGCAAAACGATCACACGCCCTCGAAATTGGGATCATCCAAACCGTCGCACGAGTCCATGCACACAACCACACGAGTCTGGCTCGTGTGAGCACTCATGTGGCTTGATCTCGCTCGAACCAGAGCCACCTCGCACGAGTGCAGGCTCATGGTCACACGAGTCTGGCCTAGCTGCACTCGAGCTCGGCCTCGACTTGTCCGATCGATCCTCGACTTCCTCGTTTTCTTCATATCTTGAGTTCTAGAGTTCCGATTGACTCGATTCTTTTTCCATTGCGACTCTCTCTTCGAATTCTTCGACATGGTATATCATTTGCCTCCATTGGATCAACTCACAATTTCTGGACTTTTACGAACTTGCTCATCTCTTGCCGATTTTTGCTCGTTTTCACTACAAAACACAACTTTCTAGCCAAAAAGGGTTAAATGCATAAAGTATAGCATTTTAGGGTCAAATATGAACATAAGCACATCAAAACCATCTAGAAATAGATGCAAAAACATGCAATTATGACCCTAATCAGAAGGCATAAAAAAGGAGTGGCCTCCGTTGGAAAGCTGTCCGCAATATATATACGGAGTAAGTCTCCTGTGCACCAGTTACACAGTGCAACTCTAGTTCATTTTTAAAAAGTTAAACAAATTATAACTGAAAAGTTAAACAGTTTATTACTAAAAAGTGTATCTTTCATAGTTTAACGTTTCAGTAATAAACTGTTTAACTTTTCAATTATAAACTGTTTAACTTTTTAAAAATGAACTTGAGTTGCACCGTGTAACTGGTGCATACAAGACTAATTCTATATATACGGTATGATTACTCACTTCATGAAAAAGTATGATTGGGAAGACGCTCTTAACAACGACAAAGCCATATGTTACGAGGCAAGAAACTTTTATGGAAACATTATTCAATGCTCCTACAAACTCTCTGATGTCAAGAAATTTCTAGACATTGTACGGAACTCCAGGGTATGCACTTCAATCATGAATAACTTTTTTAATACTCCCTTCGTCCATGAAAATTAATTTACCTTTTTTTACAAATTTAAAAATTGTATACGTTTTATATACAATTTTTTAATTTGTAATCGGACCTCACAATACCTCATAATATCCTTCGACATATTGCATTAAATCACGTGCAAAAAAGGTAGATTAGTTTTCATGGACGGGGAGAGTGTTAGACTAATTTTTGGCTGAAATTTGGGCCAATTTCTGGCTGAATTTGACATGAAAAGTTTTAATTATTACTATTGTTATTATTTGTATGTTTATCATTATTATTTTAGGGGTAAATTTCCTATTATCTATTTCTGGATTTGTTGAATCCTACGTGACTTAATACAATGTCTTGAAAATCCTAATTTGTATTTTTTTTAGAAATACTCTTTTATAAAAATTTTAATTTTTTAAATAAAATATTATCATGTAAAAATTGTTAAAAATTTATTTATAAATATTTTTATATAAAAGTATGTATTTTATCAAAATATTATATTAAAAATTAATATATAATTTATTTTAAATCCTGCGTGGTAGGCTTATGTACTTGTGTGTGTATATATATATATATGTTGGGTGGTGGTTAGGGCTACGGTTTGGATATAGAATTGATGATGTATGTGAGCTATATGAGTAAAAAAAATTGATTGATATTGAAAATGAGTAGAAAAAAGTATTTATTTTAAAGTAGGTAAAATAATTTTTTTGAAGTTGAAAAATGAGTATTTTAAATTATCTCTCTATATGTGTGTTATATTTATTAAAATGTGTTGGGTGGTGGCTAGGGCTACGATTTGGATATAAGCCCGCCGCCTCCATATACACAATATTGCTCTTTGAGGCCTGTGAAATTGGAGGAGCTCCACAAGGATTCTCACCGCCGTCAATTGGATATAACAAAAGACCTTGTAATTGAGCATATCAATTCCAAAGTATCATATCCAACCATTCATCTTAATTAATTTTCTTTTTAATAATAATATCAATATTATAAATATATAATATAATTTCCAAGTGTAGACTGGGAAAATTTATAAATATTCGAAGACGTTGAGGCTTGTTGATGCCCGTGGCCATAGGTTGCTCATTCTGACTTTTACTGCCAAGGAAGAAGATGCAGAGGAACAGACCTTTTTGGCAACAATATCTATAGGGCTCGAGTATTTTCTTAAGCCCCATGGTCCTGCTCCCATGGTTTAGGTTTAATGGACAAATTCAACTTGATTAATTTGTGTGCTAAAATATATGTTTAATGGATATAATTTGTATATATAATTGGGCACGATGACATTTAGTTTTATTTTCAATGTAATGTGATTAATGAGAACCTATATTTGTTATCTCATTTCCATACTTAATTAGCCCTAAATATATAAAGAAATTGTCTATGTAATCCCATCTTTGAATTGGTATGCATAAATGGAACTGGCTTACTATCTTTCTTGTGTTCAGTAAAATAAGATGTTTAATAATTTATAAAAAATTAAAATAAATTTCATGACCATTTGATTCTCAGGAAATTAGCTGGTGTACTTAGTTTTCTTTTTCTTTTTGATCGGAAAAAAACAATTTTTATAGCACAAGAGAATATAAGAGATACCGTCACCACAAATACATAAAGTTTGGCCAGCCTCCAAAAAGAAATTTTAACAAATAACTCTAAGCCTATTACATTTCAAACAATTATTTCTAAAAAATACTTAGTTTAGTCGCTCACTCAGAGAAAGAACTTGAAAACTCCTTGTATCATTTAGCAATGAACCAACTCCAAGTATGAGCTTTAAGATTATTCAATATGTCCAAATTGTACATTGTATCTTGATGAAAAATGATAGCATTTTTTCCACAACATCAATACAATACACAACCACATATAAACTGCAAGTTTCTTCCCTTCCTTTCCTTTGACTAATCTACTAAAAAAGAGTAGATTCATCGCTAGGTCAGAAAGTAAAGCAACTTTTTATACCTCAGCCACTCAATACAACCCATCCAAAATTGATAAGAAAATGAGCACTAAAAAGAACTTGATTTACGTCTCCTTGGAGTTGTTGCAAAAAACACAACTAGTGTTGGCATGATTGGATAGAGCATTTTGGTTGAGTATGTTGATAGATGTTGGTATTCTGTGCTACAAGACTCTCCATGCATGAGTTTTAAACTTAGCTTTCATGCAGACCATATTTTGAATATAAACTAAAGTTGCATTAGAATGACCAGGTGAGAAGACAAGTTGTGTAGGAAGCATGAAGACCGAAGTATAAAATTAGACGACCTTGGGAAGACAGTTGATATACTTCAGAAGACCAACAAACTTGTGTGGACACCATATGAGGATTGATTAGAAAACTAGTTGAGAAGATAGTCTGCGAATATTTCAAATCTCAAGCACAATAACTAAGTCAGATCAGCTGAGGACAAAACAATCATTAGAAAATTTTAAGGAAGACAGACTAGAAACCAATAAGTAAGTAATCAATCCACTTAAATAAGTCAGTCCAATTTAGACAAGAATCAATCAATCACTTTGATTGATTGATTGCAGATTTATAAGAGATTCAAAGTACAGCCCCTCATATAGCTAGGTTTTGGAACACGTAAATAGGAGAGATATATTAGAGTTAAAAACACTATTGGTCCATGAACTTCTTTAAGAAAATAGTTTTACAAGTATAGAGGGGAGTGATTCAATGGATTTGCCAGACTCTAAAATAATTTGCTCATTTTAAGGCTTAACTTGAAAAATCCAGTTCGAAGACTTGACACATTCTGATTTCTCAAAGCAATTTTAAAAAATCAATTTAGTGCGTTGTGTGATTTTTAGTGCGAAAATATTTTTAAGTAAAATCCTTTTTTTACTACGCCCACTCTCTTTTAATTAACGTAGTTAAAGAGACTATCAATTCACTCACTTTCTTCTTCCATCTTAGCCTTTTAGGGTCTGGAATTGGCTTGCCTAATTCTTTATCTTTCTTACATATCTCTGGTGCAGCAGATCTCCAAACTTCTTGTTATGTCGCTTCTGCCTCTTTTCATAAGTTTCTCTTCCCATCAATTCCTTTTAATTCTCCATTTATCTATCTAGAGCAACATTGATCTTTTCTCGCTCAGCTTCTTCTTCTTTTAGAAGGCTTTGGGCTAAGGTCACTAACACCTCATCGAGCAGCTTTTGACACATCAGATCCTTCTTCGTCAGATGGCTTTTCACTCTATTTACTCTTGCTGATATGATACCAATGTTGTCCAAGTCTTTTATGGTATTAACAGAGTTTGAGTTCATCATTATCTTCAGCTTTGCCACCTCTGACTTCAAAGCGTGAATTTCAGCAGAGTTTCTTTTTCCCTTTTTGATATCATGAATAAGGGATTTAGAGGAGAAAGAGAGAAAAATGGAAAGTTTGGCCATCTGATCTGCGTACTTCTTTTACATCTGCAACACCTTGGTTGTCTCACCTGCCAGACTTGACTTAAAGAGATCAATACTGTCACATAATGGTTGACATGGGCGTAGACATCTTTTACACTCTCATCAACTTCATGTCTGAGCACTGAATGACTCTGTTGATAGAATTTACTTATTGTGTTCGTTTATGTGGCTTTACAACATATTAATTCTACCAAACAATAATCGATGTAGAGAGAGAGAGAGAGAGTAAAGAGTTTATAGAGAGAACATAGAATGTTGGGATTGTATTAATTGTGTAATAGTTACATGAGAGTTCTTATTTATAGGTGTGCGAGTGTGAGACGATACCTTACGAGCCTACTTGGCTTCTGGTGTTGACGAGGGTTCCTTACCCTCGTCTTGGTCCCTCACACTGCTCCCCTTCCAATGCCTCTTTCTACTACATGTACATATCCTATTTATACACCCGCCGGTTGAGTTCTCGGACTTGGCGAGCTATCCGGCGAGCTCCGTTGCCTTGTGCCATTTTCGATGGCTATGCCATCGGCGGACCTAGGCGAGGTCCTCTTCGGGGCAGGGGCGAGCTACCTCGGGCGAGCTCCCGGGCCTTGTGCTATCCTGGATGTTGCAGGGATGGGTTCCGGCTCAACCTCCGTGCTCGCGGGCGAGCTACCCCCTAGTAGGCGAGCTCTCTCGCGAGCTCTCCTCACTTTGTCCGATTGGTAAGCCGATCCCAGGCTCTCGAGGCCTGAGTGAGCTACTATCCATCTCGCCGAGCCTCGGCGACCTGCGGGTCCTTCGTAATTATTTCGATGCATGTTGTATTAGTTCGCCCTATCAACATTTGCTCCCCAGCTCACATGCATCATGACTCGTCTAATGTGCGGGCGAGCTGGATTATCCCTGTGGACGAGGGCTCGAGTCTCGGGCGAACTATGTTTGGATAGGTGCCGATCTATCGGGCGAGCTCCCTTATGGCGGTTGGCAAACCAACGTGGTGCGAGAATCCAGGCGTCGTGCACACCTTTTTAGGCGTAGTTTCCCGCGCCCATCATGGCAACCTTTCAAATTTTTTGCAAAAAGGTCCTCGCACTCTCTGAATATCACACCTCACCCCGGCGCCTATAAATAGGGGAGGGTGAGCTCATTTCTCACTTTTCCACTTCTGAGTTTTCAGAGCAACTTCCGGCGAACGACATCCTCGCTTCTGACGAAGTTTCCGGCGTTCCCCAAGGTAAAACACCAATTTCTCTTCCATTTCTCCTTTTTCTTTTTCGATTTCTTCGAGCTTTTCAGAAATTTTGGACATTTCCGGAGGCTCTCGAATTTTTTCGACTACCCCCTTACCGTAACTCCAGCGACGAAACCTCGGACGAATTCTTGGACATTTTCGAACCCCATTGAAACTATGTCAACTCACGAATCAAGCGGGACCCCCTCCAATCGTAACCCTGAGAAACAACCCATGATTGAGAACGAAACTATCCCTCACATAGAGATTGGTTCCAGTTCCGAGGTGACCTCAGTAGCTCGCCAGGTCTCCGGTGAGCTACTTGGTGAGGTCCGTCCTCACGAGTCGGAGGAAGGGGCCTCTAGCTCCGTTTTCCGCGAGGTATGGGAGGAAGACGAAGAGGTCGCCCATGAGGAAAGGGTTGCCAGTGGCAACGAAGGGCCCGTCGAGGCTGGCGAGGAGGTCGCCGATGTAGGCGAGGTGGACGCCGACCTGGAGGAGGTCACGGTTGAGTGGTTCCGCTCCATCGATTTTCCGGAGCCCCAACTGGTCGAACGCCAGGTCTCCAACGAGGTCGTCCACCCTTTTGACTGGGATGAGTATGTCGCCCAGCATGGGGCGAGCTTCGAACTTCCCGGGCGAGAATACAGGGATGCAGTGAAAAAATCTGATTATAAGGCCAGTGATGTCGCCAGCGTCATCCACGAATATCAGCTCCCTCACCTTCGCGAGAAGTATCGGATCCCGCTCGACATCTTCTTGTATGCCCCGAGGAAAGACGAGCGAGCTGATGCACCTCCGGCGGGGTTGACGGCCATTAATGTGCACACCCTTGAGGCCGGGCTGACTTTGCCCTTGCATCCGATTATTGGCCAGTTCCTGCTTGATAACAACCTTGCCATCACCCAGCTCACTCCCAATGCCTGGAGTAATTTACTGGCAGCGCTGGCGGTCTTCGGGTTGGAGGGGTACGAGAACCGGTTAACTACCGCCGAGATCAACGAACTCCTCGCCGTAACTCGGCAAGTGAACGATGGCAAGGGGTATTACTACCTCCGAGCTCGCCCGGGAGAGAAATTCCTGGGGGTCCTCCCGAACAAGGTCCGCGATTGGAAGAATTTGTTCTTCTTTATGGGTGAAGACTGGCGAGCTTCGACGAGCTACTCCGGGCGAGGAGAACGAATTCCAACCCCCGACAAATATGGGGAGGCTAGCAGTAGGTCACCTACTTGGTGTGTGTGGGTTGAATTAGATTTACTAATCTAATTCTTTCCTTTTTGCAGGTTTGAAGCATCACATCTCGAGCCGCGGGAAGCCCGAGACATCTCTTGAGTTTAACATGGTGCGAGCCGTCTGCTATCTGAGGAGTCGAGAAGACCGGGATATTACCCACCTAACTCAACACCATTGCTTGAGGCTCGCCGGACTCCTCACCTTGCCTCACCACCTCGCGGTCCAAGGTCCTGATCTTCCAGGTTAACAACTCTTCTGAGCTCGCCCACCTGGGGGTAGCTCGCCCAGCATACTAACGAACTCTTGTTGTTTTTGCAGACGGAAGCAGGGTCGCCTTCCTGACGGTCGAGATCCCGGACGCATATCAGGAGGTAGTTCGTCGGTTTGTAATTGGCCCACCTCGCCCAAACAGGCTCGCCCCGCCCTCGCTGCTCGCACTGGATGCGAGCACTGGATGCAAGTAAGAAAGCGGAGCTCGCCCGGAAGAAAGGCGAGGAAGGAGGGTCGGGGACCCAGAAAAAACAAACCAAAGCCCCCACGAAGTCCAAGGCTGCGGAGGTCGCCCGGACCAGCCGAAGTGGGGGGCGAACTTGGGCCACCCCTGAGCGGGGCCATGCGAAGAGGGGTCTTCACAAGGGTGATGGGTCCCGAGTGGGCGACGAGGACCCCCAAGGTCGCAAGAGGACCAAATATGCTGGTTTGCTTCTGTTGCGGCACTGCGTTGGAGGTAACCCAGAAAAGAAGAGGAAATACAGTATTTCACGTTCATAATTTTGAAAAGTTTTTTTTGCATGTCTAGATTGGATCTTGAATTCAGTAAATTATACTGTTTAATTTCTGTCTTTCTTCCCTTTCTGTGGCAGTGCGATGACTAAATTTTAGGGTTTTGTTTTTCAATGCTAGAGTGTGATGCGCATGGGAGATGTTTTGTGTGGGTTTTTTCGAATTTGAAGGAGTGCTCAGAGAACTCGAGAGGTATGGTTATTATTTCACTTGTCAAGTTTGTGGTTATTTTACAAGTTAGGATTATTAAAATAATGCATATGTTTAGAATCAAATCTGCCCCAATTTCATTTGATTAGGGTTTTCAATTTCATGCAGATAGAGGATCTTGAACTGATTGTGACTGCTAATGAAACGGCGGTGCCGTTACTTTTTGCCGAACTCCCACCCTTTAGTGATAGAGGGTATATGGCATGCTGAGCGCTGAAGGTGGTATGTGGATATGCTTGTCCACTTGGTTCCTTCGGGTTTTCCTCTTATTTACAGGTATTGTGTCTCTTATGTGAGGAATTTGATTGTAAATGAGGCTAGATGATGCAATATGTGGCTTTTAACCCAATGATGCTTGTATTTTGAGGGTTTTTTGCATATAACTTTGGTACAAATCAGTTGTATGTTGGTTTATGATCTGATTTTGAAGATACTTGATGTGCAATGGATATCTGCATCAATTATGCCACCACTATGACTCGTTTGTGTAGTTTAGGAGGCTACTAGATGATGCAATATTTGGGCTTTTTAATCCGATGAAGCTAATATTTTGAGGGTGTTATATATGCATCATTTATGCCACCACTATGGCTTGCTTGTATAGTTTTGGAGGCTATTAGATGATGCAATATGTGGGCTTTTAACCCAAATATGCTAGTATACTGAGGGTGTTATGTTATGCATGTTACAACTGATTTAGATGGTACTTGAGCAGTACAATGGATATATGTAACAAAATACTTGTTGTACAATGGGCTTAACCACAAAATACTTACCCAAAGGATTACAAAAGGTCTGCGTTTACTGCTTAAACACTACATGTACTTAGAGGTTCTCCTAATCGTCTGTTTAAGCAGTAAACATACAAAAAGATGAGTTACTGACAAAAAGATCAGTCATAAGATTCCCCACATCATATGTGCCTACAAAAGATTCATCATCTGGCTGCCTTAAAAACTCTACGCATTCCCTAATTAACACTTCATCTACTTCAAGGCAATGTGGTAGTCTTCCTTCTCTTAAGAGCTTATCCTATTTCATGTGTTGCAGGCCATAATTGTTTCCTCCTTTAGCTTTCATGTTCTGCATCATTTGTGCCACCACTATGACTTGTTAGTGTAGTTTAGGAGGCTACTTGATGATGCAATATGTGGGCTTTTCAACCCAATGACACTAGTATTCTGAGAGTGTTATGCATGTAACAACTGATTTAGATGTTACTTGTTGTACAATGGATATATGTAACAAAATACTTGTTGTACAAGCTTGGATCAGGTCACATAGATATTGTAAAAGAATTAGTTATTGGTTGTACTGTACCTTTCATAACTCCTATGCACTTTAGGCAGTCTTCTGGCAATATGTGCATCAAATGTTTTTTTTTTTTTATAATTATGTTGTCGTGTTCTGAACTTAAGAGCTCTTCCTTTAATCATGATTTTCTACTTAGTACTTAATACATTCTCTCACATTATATTGTTTGTTCACCAGTTCGCATCGTTTTTTTTTTTCTTCCCTTTTTACTCTTTGAGAAGACCGAGATAACACATAGAAAATTATCAGGGTATATGTCTATTCAGAAGAATGTTACCACTTACCACTGGTAATGCAACTACTGTGAGTATTAAATCTTTATCCTTCTCCAATGAGGAGAGTGGAAAGTCAATGATGGAGCTTTGCACAGAAGGCCCACCAGTTTTGATGTGGATTTTGACCTCAGAGAGGTATATTTCATCGGGACCATGCTACATGACTTATGGGCAATGCTGGAATGAACTCCTGGAGCAACAACTTCTGCCTTGAAAATTTCATACATGACATTCACGTAGTGGCGCACCTAGTGGAGATGAAAATGATGATGGCATATATTTCCCTTTAAGTTATAATAAGTTGGTAGAAAGGTAATCTTTGTTATTGACTCTTTTCATTTGTCGTCTTTGATTGAAATTATCCTGTTTTCATTTTGTTCTATTGAACTCGTTCCTATGCATCCCCATATTGAAAACGAACGCTTGGTAAAGCTCCTGAAGCAATGCTAATTGGCAGAAATATAGTCAATGCTAATTTTGGTGTTGAAAAGTGAGCTATTCTCTCAAGAAATATGAGACAGATTTAATCTCTTTCTATTATGAGGCTTAAGTTGCTAAATTCATTTTTTGATAGAGGAATTTTGCGTGTAATTCTCTATACTTGTTCCAATGACTTTAGAATATTTTTTTGTCAAATACTACCTCCGTCCACGAAATTTATGCTCACATTTTTGCACGTGGTTTAATGCAATATGTCGGAGGGTATTACGGGATATTGTGAGGTCCGTTTTGAATAAAGAGAATATTTATGAAAAGTATATCATATGTACTTTCCATAAATACTTTTTTTACTCAAAACGGACCTCACAATATCTCATAATACCTTCCGACATATTGCATTAAACCACGTGCAAAAATGTGAGCATAAATTTCGTGGACGGAGGGAGTATATAGTAGATTACTAGATTGAATTCAGAAGGTGAAGTTTTGTATAATATTTACTACTTTGAATTAAGTAGTTCTTTTTCTTAAGCATTAATGCATTCCCACTGAAGTTTCATTTTCATGGGATGTTCTACTGTGGATATTTTAGGCTGAGATACACCTATATAAATGTGTTGAAGTGTCCTTACTCTAGTCTTTCACCATTTGCAGATTGCAGAATATGTATGGAATGCTGTTGATGGGAGCTTAGTACATTCTCTGACTGGTCATACTGATCCTGTAAGTTTGTTATCATCACATGATCTCTTGAAATGCTGTTCACGTGAATGCTATTGCTACTTATTTTCTTATGGTTCTTTTGGCGGTTGGTTGCTGAATTGCTCTTCATATCCTGTTGTTTTCCCTTTGTTATTTATATGTATTAAGATTGACTCCCCTCCTCATGACATTTTTTGAAGATCGGACCAAACATGTACAGTTAATTAAGTGAAAAGGTTTTTGTCGTTCAACTTGGTTTCTTCCAATTGCATGTTTTATCTGTTCATGTTAAATACATGTCTCTGATACATATAACTCATGTAAGAACTCTGGAATATATTATCACAAGCAAAATCCAACAGCATCTGTTTATCGCGTCCATTCTCTGGCAACATTCGATCCCCATGCTCTACTTTGCCATAGTACAAACTCCGTTGTTGCTACTGTTGCGGCACTGCATTGGAGGTAACCCAGAAATGAAGAGGAAATACAGTATTTCACGTTCAGAATTCTGGATAGCTTTTTTTTGCATGTCTAGATTGGATCTTGCATTGAGTAAATTATACTGTTTAATTTCTGTCTTTCTTCCCTTTCTGTGGCAGTGCGAAGTGTGTATGACTAAATTTTAGGGTTTTGTTTTTCAATGCTGCAGTGTGATGCGCATGGGAGATGTTTTGTCTGGGTTTTGGAATTTAATGGAGTGCTCAGAGAACTCGAGAGGTATGGTTATTATTTCGCTTTTCAAGTTTGTGGTTATTTTACAAGTTAGGGTTATAAAAATAATGCATATGTTTAGAATCACATCTGCCCCAATTTCATTTTATTAGTGTTTTCAATTTCATGCAGATAGACGATCTTTAACTGATTGTGACTGCAAATGAAACGGTGGTGCCACTACTTTTGCCCGAACTCCCACCCTAGTGATAGAGTATTGGAATGCTGAACGTCGAAAGTGATATGTGGATATGCTTGTCCATTTGGTTCCTTCGGGTTTTCCTCTTATTTACAGGTACTGTCTCTCTTATGTGAGGAATTTGATTGTAAATGAGGCTAGATGATGCAATATGTGGGCTTTTAACCCAATGATGCTAGTATTTTGAGGGTGTAATGCATGTAACAACTGATGTATGAAGTTGCTCCTTTGGTATTCTTTGGGTTGATTGCTGCAGTAAATGCAACTTTGGTACAAATCAGTTGTTGCATGTTGGTTTATGATCTGATTATGAAGATACTTGATGTGCAATGGATATCTGCATCAAGTATGCCACCTCTATGACTTGTTTGTGTAGTTTAGGAGGCCACTAGATGATGCAATATTTGGGCTTTTAACCAGATGACGCTAATAGTCTGAGGGTGTTGTGCATGTATCAACTGATTTAGATGGTACTTGCTGTACAATGGATATATGCATCACGTATGCCATCACTATGACTTGCTTGTGTAGTTCAGGACGCTACTAGATGATGCTATATGTGGGCTGTTAATCCAATGATGCTAGTATTCTGAGGGTGTTATGCATGTAGCAACTGATTTAGATGGTACTTGCTGTACCATGTATGTGGGCTTTTAACCCAAATATGCTAGTATACTGAAGGTGTTATGCATGTTACAACTGATTTAGATGGTACATGCTGTACAATGGATATATGTTAAAAAAAACAGGCTTGTGTAAAATGGTCTTAACCACAAAATACTTACCCAGAGTATTACAAAAGGTCCGCGTTTACTGCTTAAACACTACCTAATCATCTGTTTAAGCAGTAAACATACAAAAAGACAGTTCTCTCATAAGATTCTCCACATAATATGTGCCTACTAAAGATTCATCATCTGGCTGCCTTAAGAAATAAGAACGCTACGCATTCCCTAATTAACACTTCATCTACTTAAAGGCAATGTGGTAATCTTCCTTCTCTTAAGAGCTTATACTTATTCACGTGTTGCAGTCCATAATTGTTTCCTCCTTTAGCTTTCATGTTCTGCATTATTTGTTCGACCACTATGACTTGTTTGTGTAGTTTAGGTTGATCCTAGATGATGCAATATGTGGGCTTTTTAACCCAATGACACTAGTATTTTCAGAGTGTTATGCATGTAACGGCTGATTTAGATGGTACTTGCTGTACAATGGATATATGTAACAAAATACATGTTGTACAAGCTTGGATTAGATAATCTAGATATGGTATCCGTTTCTTGTCTTTGGCATTGTTCTCTTTGCTCAGCTGTGTGAAAGAATTTGTTATTGGTCGTGCTGTGCCTTTCAAAACTACTATGCACTTTAAGCTGTCTTCTGGAAATATGTGGATCAAATGTTCTTTTTTTTTTTAATAATTATTTTTTCATGTTATGAACTTATGACCTCTTCCTTTAATCATTCCTTTCTACTTAATACATTAACTCTCATTATATTGTTTGTTCACCAGTTTGCAACGTTCTTTTTCCTTGAATAAGTAGTTTATATAAATATTTCAAAATTATAATTAATTACTTTTTATATTTCTTAATTTTTACGTATAATTTTTCTAAAATATTGTATTTTTTTGCTGTCAAATGTACAATTTATGTATCTGTCACTCTCCATCTTGTACATGAAACTATCTCATACATACTTTCTCATTACTAATTTAGACCCCTGTCCCTTCTCTCCACCTTGTTCTTCAAACGACTTCCTTCAACAAAATAAAAATTATCTACCAATGTTTCTACTTAGAGTTTGAACAGCTTCATCAATGCTGTAGAGTTCTTTATAATTCCCAATCGAAATAACATGATTCTAAATTCGAACATATGCCAGAAAAAATAGTGTTAAAACATAAAATTAAATTTTGCCGAAGTATTTCATTTATTAATTAAAAATACATTTTATCTACCTCATTAAGAGAGTTTCTTTGACATTTCCCACAACGTTCCAACCACTTATAGTTTTCATCCAAGTGGAGCCCTTTCATCTTTACGTATTCGAAAGCATTCGAATACGTGCTTCCGTATCCCTTTAAGGGGGGAGTTAGAGTAGGGTCAATACCTTCTGGTGGTGGATGCACTTCGTGTAGGCAGTCTAATAGCTCCTGTTGAGAGCCTATTAGACCAAGACGACCTTGTCTGCGCAGATAGTCTGCATGTATGCAGTTTGTCACTACAAACGCATAGCATGCATCTGCAAAAATAAGTTAATTAATATAGAAAAGGGTTGAATTTATACATTAGTGAAATTAAGGACTTGTAACTTACTTGTTTCACCTTGATCTTTGATTTCCATTAGAAAATTTTGTGGCAAACAGAAAAAAGCCTAAAAACAAGAGTAATATTGAGATTAAGTTTATAATAACATTTGTTAGAAGTGAAAAGAATGTTAGTTTAGTTTTTACCTCTTTGAAAAAAACATCCTCCTGAAAGTTGACAGCTGACATTGTTGTAAAATATGTAGATCAAATGATATTAAGTAATGCCCTCTTTTGAATATAAATGTATCAAATACACCCTTCTATTTGTGTGTTGCAAAAGAGGGATGGGGTGTTGGTGGGGTTCTTGTAGAATTGAATGAAGATGAAGATTGTGTTGATGGGGTTCTTATAGAATTGAATGAAGATGCATATGGGTTAAATTTTCAGTTTGAAGAGAATAACCTTGGCTTGAAGTGATATTTTTCCCTAATCTAGTTTGCCTCTTGTGCTAGATGAATAAAAATTCTGTCTTTTGACTTAAAATTGAATTATTTTACCTATTTCTGCATTGCTACTTGTGTTGGGGATGAATAAAACTTTGCTTCCTGACTTAAAAGGAATTTATTTTTACTTATTTCTGTGTATATTAATCCTATTTTTATATTTGCCTTTTGTTATTAATAAATTAAAAATTCTCTGTTTTTTCATTACATTACTGAGGGAGGATAAATCATAGGTAGAAGAAATTAAGATTTTCCTTTTATATTTTATTTTTCAGTACATTACTATTTGTAGCTCCGGATTCCACAGCTAGTATTCTAACAAGGATTCTCAAGTACCTTGCTGAGCTGTAACTGTAAGATTCTTGTATTTTAATCACGGTTTTGAAGCTTATGCTATTTTCTTGTGAATTTACAGAAAGAACGAGAGGCAATAACTGAGGCTAAAGAAGAGAATGGTGGGGAGAAAAGTTTGAATTGGATATATGCAAGAAAGATGCCAATTACAACAAGGGTTATCCAAGAAACACTCGGAGTTGCCTCAATTCTGTCTTTACTTGCGGAGAAGATGTGGATGATGTCAAATTTAATGGTAAATTGAACTGGGCAAATCAAGATTCAGTTTTTAATTTTTCCCCACCCCTCTTGATACAAAATTTACTGACGGGACAGTAAATTTTTTTAACAGGATATCTAACTCCCAATGGATGGAAGTATTGCCACTTTTCAGAAACATTCATCACAGCCCACAAATAAATTTCTTTTATTTTTCTTTTATAAGGTAAGAGCCTGATAATATTTTTATTTTTCTTTTATAAGGTAAGAGCCTGATAATATTTTTATTTTTCTTTTATAAGGTAAGAGCCTGAGAAATCTGATCCTTCAAGGTTTGAGGTAATTATTATAATGTCTTAAACCCCACAAATAAATTTCTAGATTTTATATTTTCCATGATCAGAAGCCTAAATAATGCTTTCGTCCCATTTGGTAATGGGATCCATGCAACTAAATATATGCATCAACTCATGCAACATTTTAAAAAAAAAGTGGGACCATTTTATTATTTTCAATTATGCCCTTTGAATGTGTCATTGTTATATTATTTCATTGCTATTTATACAGGGTTCTGTTTTTTTTATCTATCTTTAAAATGACAAAAGTACTTAGAAATATGTTTTCCTAATTCAAACTGATTTAATAATATAAATTTTATTTAAAAACTGGAATTTTAAAAATTAAAGCTGCATTATAAATTATTGTTGTCTTTCCAACCGTGCAGATTCTAATTCTTTTCTGGAAAAAAATATATGTATGAATATGTAAAAATTCATAATTAAGATTTATCATTGATTTTTCCATATACCTTTTCCACCAAACATACAAATTCCAAGTCTTTCTGGAAAAAGTCTAAGAAATGCCCAAATCAGCATAGATTTGTCACTGAATTTTGCATATACCATTCTCATATATAAAGATTTTCTTTTTCTGCTTTGTTTTCTTTTCGTGAAAGAATGAAGATTCTATTCTTTATTTCAATTTTTGTTACTGAACTGTGTTCAGATTTATTTTACTTGTATGGCTCATATGTACTATATATTTGTTTATACTTCATATAATTATTGATTTTAATTATTAGGAAAAAAAGTTGTATGAAAGCGTTTTGATAGGTTTTATTCAATGAGGCATAAATTTAAAAATTAATTTTAAGATATGTGTTCATGATTAGTAGTTTATATTGAATAAAACAAAGAATTGGATATTAATTTTGAGTCCCAAGCCTTTATAGTGGAATGATTAACTTATTTTTAAGTAGAACGGTTGAATTGTTTATAAATCGTGTTGTTTTGAAATTATAAGTTATTTATAGTGATTAACAGTAGTGTTATTTAGAATCAAGTGATTACTGTTGTTTACACAACAATATTTATTTCACAAAATTTCAAATGGAGAATTAATTAGTTATTTTTAATTGTGAGATGGCCCTAGTATTGCTCTGTCTCATCAGTATGAAACTGATCAATTACTGAGGGGTATATGCTGTTCACTATAGGGATCATTTATTCCAAAAATTAAATTATTGTTTGGTGTCTCAATTTCTGTAAATTAAGAGTTATTTTCTTCAACTTTCTCATCTCAAATATTCAAAATTCATTTTGAGTATTCTGCATTCTCTTCAGATGTTGTGTCAGTAAAAAAATTTGGATTTTGCAATCCCTTGTTCTTTGTCAATCCCAGAACTTTGCAGGATGTACAAAGGTTAGACTAATTGTCTAGTACACAACCTTTAGCCGTATCACTACTTAATGTTGCCCCATCAATGTGCATGACATATAGTACTAACAAATAGATGGAAAAAAACAGAGATTGATGTTCTTTGTATTCATGGGGGAGGTGTTTGTTATCAGTGAATCAATTGAATATTTGTCATGGTTGGATAAGGATTAGCATCATTTGTGATAAATTTTGAAGGATATAAATTGTAAACGATATGAATATATGTATTGGGAGACTATTTCTGATAGATTTGGAAGGATATGAGTTGTAAGCTATATGAATATATGTTTGAGCTGGAATATGAATATTTCACTCTCTCTTTGTTAAACTAGTTCCGGAAAATAAAAATAATCTGACAAATTATTTTCGAAATATAATTATGTTGACAAATTTTTGTGGAAATCCTATTCATTATGATTTTTTTCAAAACAAACGTGAGAATAATAATAATTATTATTATTGTTATAATAGTTATAATAATAATTTCTTTGAATTTATGGGTTAGTAAGTACAAATATTTTTTTGTATACATAAATAGCAACATTTAAAGTAAAAATTAAATTATACTATTACATTAAACAAAAATTCATACATATGCACTTGATGACACTTACATAAATTCAAAGCTTCAGCGTGTTTATCATCTTTTTTTACGAAATATATGAACTAAGGTTGAATAGCCGCTGTTATAAGATGATAAAATGATGGTGCATTTACAAAATGACTAATGTTTTGGGCAATTTATTGCGTATGATTAACTTTTCAATAGTATGTCAGTTGAGTATTATTTTTATTTTTAATATTTTAGACTATGTAAGTTATTTAATAAAAATAATATATAATTTGCTTGAGAATATCTTAAAATCTGCCATTTATTTATTGTCGTTTTCACATGAAGACTATTTAAAATTTGAATTTTTGAGAAGACGTGGAGAAATGAAAATGCATTGGGAATTATTTGAAAGTATCCATTGTACGTAGACAGACAAAACAAAAACTCTCTCATCCTATAAAATGACTAGAAGCTAGGGATTTAAGATTTCATTTTAACAATAAAATTTCATAATTTAAGGGAGCTACATAAAAAAAAATTCTATAAATTCAAAACATTAATAAAAATAAAAATTTATGTATGTGATAAAATTAATTTAAATTCTAAATGGATCAATTCATACAAAATTTTAGTGGAGGATAAACCATGAATCTTTTAAGATTATTTGGTCATTGGACGGATATTGAGTACAAACAAAATTTATTTAAAATTTAAAGGGATGAGCCGTGACTCGAGACTATTTTCACATTTATTTTGTTTGAAAGTACCAATTTTACTTTCTTGCATTTAAAAATAAAATTTTCTAATTTAATTATTTAATTTTATATTTATATACTCATTTTTCTTTAGTTCTCGTTTCCAAAATAACTATAACAGTAGTAATCCGATTTATGGGTTTCAAAGATATTTAAATGAATACAATCACACATATCATTTAATTAAAATGGATAAAAACGCAACAAAATTTAACTAAAACTGCTTAGCAATCAGCATTATTAATATTTACATCCACACTTCAACTAGATTGAGATCGAAAACATTTCAGTTAGTCATACATGCAAAAAACATGTATATATTACACACACATACATTTGTACCTATGTGTAATTTTTCCTATTCAAAAGTAGTAAATCCCATCACCATTTTGGGACTGAAAAGAGGGTTGCAACCATGGTGTGAGTGAAGGATCTTGAAGAATATCCATTACAAAGCGATCTTCCTCGTTTTCTATGATATTTTCAGACACATTTTTGGTCATTTTTTCGAGCATTTCCAGCCTCTTTCTCAGCTCCTCAACATGCATTCTTATGGCCCGATTCTCCGAATCAACGGCTACGAATCGTTGCCCAATTTGCTCGATTTTTTTCACCATTTCGCACTTTTTTGTTGTGAAATGTGTGATTTGATCGTTCAAATCCTTCACGTGTTGCTCCTTTTTCATCCTCGAACGTCTAGCGGATTCACGATTCGATATCATTCTCTTCCTTTTCTTTTCATCCGTAATCATTGCATACCTGATTTCATCATCTTCTGAAGAACTTGTGGCTTTGATCATCTTTGTTGATGACATATTTTCACAATTTTTTTGTGAAATTGAGAAAAAAATAAAAACAAAAATCCCTTTATTTTTAAAGACTAATGATTGTAACAAGTTAATGCACCTATGAATTTACGAAAAAACATAAAACCAATACAAGAAAACCACTGAAAATGATTGAACAAGCCCAAATTTACTCATGTCAAGAATTGAGAAGATTTAATGAACTTTGCTTTGAAATCATGACTATAATAAATGTCACACTTTTGAATGAAATAATAAATGTAATTTGAAGTTGGATCAAAAATTTGAAATCTAAAAGAGGAGAAGAAAAAAAATTGAGAATTATCAAATGGATGTTGTGTATATATAATGCAACAAAATGTCAAAAGTTGGATAATTTTATTTGGAAGGAATCTTCTTCAATCACATAAATTTGGTAAGGATTGGTGGATAGATATATATGGATAATGATGGCACTCAATATTTTTATAAATATTTTGTTACTATAAAATAATTTATTTAATGGAATATGGATAAGGTTGTAATCAATTTTTTAAAAAAAAATTATGATATTCTTGTGGAAAAGTCGCCTACGTATTGTGATATTATTATATACATTTAATTTCTTTTTACTCCTTTGTTAGAAAGTGAATATGGCCTAGCAGCCATCCACGTTTCAAAATTGTATTAAATATTACTATACATTCATAATATTTTTTCCGTCTCAAAATTATTTTCACACTTTCCTTATTTGAATTTCCCAACTCTTTTTTCACATACTTTAAAAAAAAATTATATTCACAAAAGTCAATAAAATACATTTTTTTATTTTATTATTTAACTTTACACTCACATATTTATTTTTTCTTAATTCGCGTGCCCGAAACTACTATGAAAGTAATTCCGGGACGGAGGGAGTATATTACTATGGCACGTAATAATACAAAAAGAAAAGTTTTATAAATTTTATATTAATTATGGATAAATTCCACACATATATATATAGCCATAGATAAATAATTTAGTAAATTTCCTATGTGTATATATTTTACATAAAGTAAAGTGAGTTATTTATGTTTTTTATTTATATTACTAAAATATTATGTTTCCCTCGCTCAATATAATTGGATTGGATTTGATTTGATTTGTATAGCTATTGATTTACATATATATCAAATATTAGATCATACTCCCTCAGTCCCAGAGGTGTTTTCACCTTTGGGATGTCACATTTTTTAAGAAAAGTAGAGTGTTGTGTAAAGTTATATTATTAAAATAATGAGATTAGTTGGATTGTGGGGATAAAGTTAAAATAATAGTTTCCATTTATAGGGTGTGAAAACAATTGTGGGACGGACGGAAAAGGAAAGTGTGAAAACAATTGTGGGACGGAGGGAGTAATATTTGTGCTTATTAAATCCTCATCTATGCTGAATATATAAATATATATAATAAGATCGTAATAATATCTTTTATAGATAATCACAATTACATATTTTACATAATATTTAACATCTTTCTATATAGATTGTATTAGACCAGTGATTTTTTCTCTTTTCTCCTATTTTAAGTTTTGTATGATACTCTAATTACATAAGATCAATATAAAATATATTATTTATTAATTAAAAAGTTATATTTTATTATAATTCTATCATTTTTTTTGTGTATATCTCATGTTATGAAACAATTTCACACAATTTTGAATTATTTCTAATTTCTTTTGTTATGCGAGATATATATATATATATATATATATATATATATTCCACTAATATCATTTTAATATATACGATAGGATGCCATTGTGAATTATAAGTAACAATAAAATGATTTAGTAAGAGATTTAAGTGGACATGAAAGAAATCAAGAACTACTACAATTCTTAAGGGTGTGTTTGTTTACGGATGGGCCCATCCGGATGAGGGATGGATTTTCCTCCATCCCACCCAATTTTCGGACTTGCACATCCCATCCCATCCAAAATACACATTGTTGATAGAATTTGTCAATCGTGTTAGTTATGTGGCTAGTTATAACATATTAATCCTATCAAACAATAATCCAAGATTTTGTGTTCTTGGATGTAATATGAGGAGGGAGAGTAGAGAGCTTAGAGAGAGAAATATTGTAATGGGAGTTGTATTGATTTTCAGAATTGTGAGAATTAAAATTGTGTGAATAGTACAAGAGAGGTCTTATTTATAGGTGTGTGGGTGTGAGACGTCACCTTACGAGCCTATATGGCTTCCGGTGTTGACGAGGGTCCGTAACCCTCGTCCTGGTCCCTTACACTGCTACCTATGTTGTGCCTCGTCCTACTACTATGCCTTAGACTAGATGGACCTCATTAAAAACCTCACCGTAAACCACCCTTGTGGATAAACCGGAC
>JAPKLY010000092.1:893660-1101976 GCA_026898435.1 Prunella vulgaris
CTAGCGTAATTGCCCTATGTCGATAGTGTTAGTTCGCCATATCAACACACATCATCTCCCTATTATATATCTACAAACCTATTTCACATAATTCAATACCAATCACATCAATTTTATCTTACATATCAAATACTCCCTCTGTCCCAAGATAAACTTCACACTTTCCTTATATGGACGTCCCAACTCTTTCTTCACACCCCAAAAAAGGAAATAACTCACACTCACAAAAGTCAATAAAGTACATTTTTTTATATTTTATTATTTAACTTCACACTCACATACTTCACTTTTTCTTAATATGCGTGAAACTCCACTTATGAAGAAAATGTTGGGACGGAGGGAGTACATTTTATTTATCTATTTTTCACATATATCATATATATTTTTATTTAATTTATATCAATTAACACAAAATAAGAATTAATTTTAATTATATATTTTTTTACATATTATAATATCCTATTATATATATATATATATAAATTATCAATATATATATATAAACTATATATATATATATGTAATTAATTAATATTATAAATATATTTAAATTTCATTTAAAATTATTATCTTGGAGTATAACAAAACCTCTACTATTAGTAATTATTTGTGATTTAAAATTAAAAATATTTATTTATTATATATACACTATTTTTATATTATTTATTATTAATTTAATTTATCTTAAAAAATTATTAATTATCAAGGTTATTTTAAAAAAAATTATTTATGTATTACAACAAAATATAATTAATATACAATCATTCAATCTTACTCCACTAACTAACAATAAAAAAAATACTACCTCCGTCCACGAAATTTATGCTCACATTTTTGCACGTGGTTTAATGCAATATGTCGGAGGGTATTACGGGATATTGTGAGGTCCGTTTTGAATAAAGAGAATATTTATGAAAAGTATATCATATGTACTTTCCATAAATACTTTCTTTACTCAAAACGGACCTCACACTATCCCATAATACCTTCCGACATATTGCATTAAACCACGTGCAAAAATGTGAGCATAACTTTCGTGGACGGAGGGAGTAATACATTATCATCTCCAAAAAGTATTGATTTGACATAAAGTTCCATCCACCCCTACCACATCCAATTCAAACCAAACACAAATTTACTATTCACAGGATTTGCCCCATCCACTTTTTTTCTCCATCCGAATGTGCTCCATCCACCTCAAGACGTAAACAAACACTACCTAAGGATATGTTTGTTTTGGGACTACCACGGATGGACGTAGGACTTTGCGATCACGTCTCTACACGAGTTTGGGATGTAACATCCGGATTTTACATTCCAAACTCAATCCACATCTAAAAATACCTATTAAATCTATTATTACTCTTTCCAACACAACACTCATAAAATATCTATTATACCTATAAAATCAATCATTATCACACTTTGATTTGACATAAAGTAACATCCTACTCTACTAAAATCGCAAAATTAACAATCACACACTTTTACTATTCATCAAAGTTTTC
The DNA here is from genome assembly GCA_026898435.1 of Prunella vulgaris. Taxonomy (NCBI): domain Eukaryota; kingdom Viridiplantae; phylum Streptophyta; class Magnoliopsida; order Lamiales; family Lamiaceae; genus Prunella; species Prunella vulgaris. The sequence continues at coordinate 895,169 of JAPKLY010000092.1, forward strand.
ACATCTCAGGATTTCAAAATCATGATGACTTCCCACGACCCCCTTAATCCCAAAACAAACGTACCCTGAAGTCCTTAATAATGTAGCGATGTTAAATAAATATTTAATTAATTCTAAACAATATTATCTTTGTCAATTAGTAATTATTAAGCCAAACAAGTGGACTCGCCGTACACTGAACCAATGTTATGTGACTAAATAAAATGGCTCGTGGAAGAGTATGGTCCTAAAAAGATTTTCAGAAATTAATATATTATATTAATTATTTTAATTTAGTTCCCAAAGCTTCACGGACGGATTATTTTCTTAATTTACGATCCATTAATTTATAATATTATATTTTATGATTTTAACCACATTAATCGTCCTGCATAGGAATAGATGTTGCTATCTTATTTTTCAATTTAATTTTTTTTAAGATGACAAATTTTATTGTCCGTTGCTTATCCATTCACAATTTCACATACGTATAGAAAATGATTATCTTGAAAAGGTAAGGTGTCTGCATATCAATTTTATATAAACCAGTTTCATGATATAAACCACCTTATGATACAAGATTTATATTTATGAATTTATTTTTTTATCTTGTTAAAAAATGATTCTTGATATGAACCACTTTCACACAATACCTACTCCAAATTAAATAATCTTTTATATGAAAAAATTTTATCGATAAAATCTCGTAATCATAAAATTTTAATATGCGTGCGTTATGTGCATAGATATACACATAGATTTTAATTTTTAAAAATTACACATTAATATATTGAACTATGTAATATTTTTTTGTAATTAGAGAATTGCTTTTTTTTTTAAGTATTACTGATTATTTTTAGGGTAATATTAAATTTATTTCGGTATTTGGGGTACTTTTTAAAAAAATAAATTTTAAATACAAATGCATGATATAAAATAATAAATGCTAAAATGACTCTAAAAGATCATATTTATCTAATATATTTTATAGTATATTAAATTATAAATTGGTTCTCAAACCATCTATAATTTAAATGATAATATAACATTAGCATATAAATAAATATTAGAGTGGGTTGCATTTACATGAGTGTCCCATTCTTGTATATGAAACAAATTAAATTAACTTAATTTTGTTGAGTAAATTCTATAATAAAATGTTTTATGATAAAATTTTGCGATATATTTACTACTAATCTCATTTTTTTTACTCTTAATAAAAAATTTATATTCTTAATTAAATATTTTCAAATAGTTTCATAAAATATTTATGAATAATTTTTCATATAAAATTTTGCTAATTTTATTTACCACTGCATAATTTTGACCGCCTCACAATTTTATTTTAATAAGTTAAGGACCTATAAATGTTGGCCCATAGGACCATAACCTGCATTAAAATCTCTTCCCAAGTTAATTACGCTAACATTTGGAAATAATATATTTAAGATATATTGTTAAAGAAAGGCACGTTGATGTAAGATAGTATCTTATAAACAAAAATTTAAAATGTGAATTCGTATAAATTTGATTTAAATGATCATATACACGGAAAGAAATAGATATACTCTAATTATTTGGTGAATGATTTAGAAAAACTATTTTTTATACATTATTTTGGTGACTGATATAGAAAAGATATTTATAGTAAAGTATTAAACAAAAATGTGACCATGGGCTCTATAGTCTCTACAATTTAATTTCGTTGAAATTCATATAATTGAAATTTATAGGAAATATAAATTAAAACGTACGGTTGAAGATTAAAATTTTAAGATATAGGTTGAAATCAAATGTTATAATTAAAGTTAATGAAAATGGATTAATTTTTTGATACATAAATTTTATCTTTATATAAAAAGTAATATATATATATATATATATATATATATTATAATGATAGAGATGTTTATTTAATTCATTGTTGTGTTTGTCATCATCACCACAATTATCACAATTAATTAAATTACGTCCAAGTTTACGTTTCGAATGGAGTGAGGTTTGAAGTTGCTAGAAAACAACAATTTGGCTACCCCAAGAATGATAAGTGGGCCCCATTTGTTGGCTTCAGATTAATATTTAAATTGAAGAGATAAAAAGATCAAATTGGGATTTCATCCTTCAACAACTTTTTAAATCAGTCAACTTTAGATAACTGCATAATTTCAACCAAAAAATGAAGAATAATCAATAATGAGAAAGGAAAATAGCACGTGTGGCTGCTGCAGGATTCAAACCCAAGGAAGGTGTAGTATATATATTTTTCTCCTGCTATCTTTTTTGTTAATTTCTCTAATTTCGAAAGCATGATTAAAAGATTCACTATGTTTGTTTAATAGATTAAAGAAGATTCGAAAATTTGTAAAATGAAATTATGCGGAGATTAGGACTCGAAGTGAGGGCTATGACTACGAGGCACATTTTTTGTGTCTCAAAAGTACCATTTTTTAGTGGTAAGTAAATAAAACAAAGAATAGAAACTGTGATTTTAATAAACTGGAAACACGAAAGACAGAAGATAAACCGAGTCACGGTAAAACCTTTTCCAGCAAGACAATATACGTCCTGGCTAGTGCTCATAGGATACACGTAATCATCTTCAAAGGTAAAACGGTTTATCATATCTATGTTAGCAGCACCGCTAAACACAAATTATGAATTGAACACACTAATATGCAGAAAAAAGAATAGAGACAAATTGTGAAATGGGTTAATAATTGCTAACTATAACATCAGAGTTGCTATATAATATTATAGTTTATTGGTTGTATATTAAAATTAAGCACAATCATTGAACTTGTCCACAGTTTAAATTTAAAATTTGAATTTATCACATATATTTTGGTAAATGATAATCTTTTCATTAGACAATCAGTGCAAAATTCTTAATTATTTTTTATATGTTAAATTAAACTTGTTTTTTTATATCATCAGAAGTTACAATTAACAAACTAATAATTTTGATAAAATTCTGATTAAATAATATAAAAAGAAGTTATATTTGTCATTTTACAAAAAATATACTCCCTCCGTCCCAGAGCAATTTGCAAAGGAGGAAGGGCACACAAATTAAGAAAAAAGTATAATAAAGTAAAGAAAGTAGTGTTTTGAGGGTTAATTTGGTAAAATTTTATGTAAAAAGTGAAAAAGTTAGTTGGATTGAGTGTAATGTAGGCCCAAAAAAATGAAAAAGTGATGACATTTTGTGTAAACATGTAGATATTGTGAGGGTGAAGTTTATAAAAAAGGTTTCCTTTTTTGGGTCTACAAGTTCCTTTGGGACGTCCCGAAAAAGAAAATTTGCAAGTTCCTCTGGGACAGAGGGAATAATATATACTCCCTCCGTCCCAGAAGACACTGCGATGTATTTTGGGCACGCAGTTTAAGAAAAAAGTATAATAAGTACATTTTTATGAATATTATATGCGTATTGTGAGGGTAGAGTTTAATAAAAGATTTCACTTTTAGGTATGCAAATTTTTTGTGCGACAGACCAAAATAGAAAGTATGCAATGTCTTACAGAAGGAGTATTTATTAAAAAAATTATGCATGTTTACAGATATTAATAAAATACACCTTATTTATTTAAAGTTACACTCACTTATGTGTCTTTTCTTTTAACGTGTGATCTCATATTATAAAATATTAGTAAATAAATAAAGACCTATGTTAAATGTACCCCCACAAGTGTTTGAAGTGCACACACTAGATGAATACGCTCATCTAAAGTTGAGTACACCCATAAAATAATTCCACAAATTACCCTTCCCATATCTGTCAAAATTATGCACCCACAAACAAACAAAAAATCGAATCCCTCAAACAAAATTTTGCAGCAACTTGGTCGATTCTTTGGCTGAAGATCTCACTCTCATAAGCCGCTCACGCTGTAAGACAAAGGAAAAATTGGATAAGCCACCATAGTTGGCCCTATCGCTAGCGCCGATCGAGTGTGGGGCGGCTGGAAAGCGCCTATTTCATTCCGCAAAGGTGGAGCAGGGTGTATCGGCTCCGGCGACAATGTCCCTAAAACTAGCGGCGACTCAAAAAACGATTCCGCTAACCACGACAGCGGCACCATCATTTTCTCAACTATGCGCAGCAGCGGCCCGCCTGTACGATATTTGGTGGGTGCGTGCCTTGATGCGGCGGCGATGCTCGTGCTATTGCTCAAACCAAACTATCACTTGCATCAAGTTCAAATTTCTTTTTGCAACACACACCCTTTTGTTAACATTGCATTCAAAAGTACTACCTATTTTTTTAGAACCACATCTTCATGTAAAGTGCTCTCTTTTTTCCCTTATTCAGTAAATTCGATAGTAGCATGATGCACCGAATTACCGAAAAATCGCAAGAACGAATTCTGCAAATTCCCCCAATAATACATTTAACGTATATTATACTTGTATACCGTCTTACCAACTAGAAAGAAACTATTCAACACTTACAAACCAGGTAATTCAATATTTTTATTCCAGTTATTGCAATTGCCTAGCATATCAAACAATCTATGTAACCGCGTTTTCACATGCTTATTTGCAATAAAACCACCAATATTTTTTATAAGCCTCGGCACTGACTGCGGGAGGGGGAAAATTAAGCAAAGATGGCACACCAAGCTATTTGCTTCAAGTTTTGTACACTGAAATCCTAAGGTATAAGGTCTCGGGATAGGGGAATAAGCTTTAAAATATCATCCCTTGTGCCCAGTAGATCTGGCAATCGGTGTACATTTGCAACCTTTTGAAAACCCACATTAATAAATTTAACTTTAACCCCTTTAACTACCAAATTATGTAATCAGTACTTACCCAAGACTAAACCAAAATTTTACATATCATACACAAAAGAAAACATATCCCTAAAGAGTTTCCTAACACTGGGATTCAAGTATAGAAATGAAATAAATTGAATCATAGTCATACGAACCACATGATTTGAAAGAGTAAAGTCTCACGGCTCATAGATCATCCTAGCATTTTACTAAATCATAAAATTTGTAGAATATCTGATTGTAATGATTAATCTGGATGGATTTTTCAAGGTCTCAAGCACAATCCTCGATCATATAAATGGGTGATCGATGATTCTTCACGAACATAGTTAAGGGTGTAAATGAGTCAAGCCGTCTCGCAATCTATTCGTGCTCAACTCATATAAAGATCGAAATCGAAACAATTTGAGTTCAAGCTTATAAATACTCAGCTCAAGAGGCTCACGAGACTGTGCATTAATATTTTTCCATTAATTTTTTATATATAAATAAAGTTATCGAGCTCGAGTCGAGCTTGAATTTTAAACAAAAGAAAATGAAATATATTTAATATTTTATTTTATTAAATAATAAAATTGTCGAGTCGAGTCAAGCCGAGCTTGAGTTTGTCGAGCTCAAGTTAAAAAAATCAAGCTCGATCGATTTCAAGTCGAGTTTCGAGCTTTTAGTATTGCTTTCGAGTCGAGTTCAAGCTCAACACTACTCAACTCGACTCATTTACACCCCTAAACATAGTGCCAAATTTTGTCGATAAGTCGTATTCATACTTGATTGTCGTTTCAATTTCCAAATGTCCCATTCCACCTGTGTGAAAAAGGTAAAAGAAGCTGACACAGTTAGATTAGCAAAAGTGTTAATGTAATTTTATACAAGTGAGATAAGCCATCAAGAAACTAAATTCTCCCACTTAATGTAATTTTGACACAGTTAGAATAGCACACAAGTTAATGTAATTTTATACTAGTGAGATAAGCCATCAAGGAACTAAATTCTCCCAATTAATATAATTTTATCACTTGTCGATGTATTCTTGAACACAATGAGATATCTTATAAGACTCCACATAATGTTTTGGAACTCCACGTGTTCCATTTTCTATCAAAAAGATATGGGAAGTTCAAGTGCAAGGCTACCTTCTAAAGGTAAGAGCAAATAAGTGGACAAAGGCAGATGAAGATGACGATGACGATGAGGAGGCATTTGATGAAGAGGAAAATGAAGAAGAGTTCATCGATGATGATGAGATGTTTGATGATGAGGAGGGTTTTAATTTTAATGTTGATGACGATTGAGAAATTGTTAACTTAGTAGTGTTAATTTCATGGTTTTTGTTTGTGAAGAATGAACTAGTAAAGTCTATCATCACTTTTTTGTATTAATTTTATGTTTACTTTATGTTATAATGTTTATTTCTTGAGTTTTTGGTAGCATTAATGCATTATATGGTAGAACTTGTATATGGATCATGTATGATATATTTTTTGCAAAAAGTATGTCGGGCGCGCCTCGGGCGCTACCATTCCCTTGGCGCCTATTGGCACCTCTCGCTTTTAAAATCTATGGATGCATTGCCTTCAATTAAGTAGAAATTGGATGTTGAAGTTGTGTTTTATGGATTCAGCAAAACTCACCGATTCCATGAAACAAGGACCGGATTTACACCCTTTTCGGTGAAAAGCAAAGCACTTTCTGCATATCGTAGTAACCTCTGTTTGAGACCAGAACAGAGTCATAAATTAAGCTGCAGAAAAGAATAAAACAATGCCTATGAGTTTCTATTTTCATCTATGCTAAAAATGGATATTATAAACAAACCTTTCCCACAGGCTGTCAAATTCTTTCGCAGGAAGAATCCATTCGTTAAAACTAGCAAGTTGGCCATCGCTACTTAACTCTTCGCATGGGCCTTCCTGAAAAGTGTGGCATTGAAATTTGAAAGCAACAGTATATATGAATTGGTCAACTTTTTTATATGTCCATAGCCAAACATGCAAAGGTATTGGTGTATTAGTACTTCAATAGAATCTTTTTTCAGCTCCAATCAATATATAACTTCTCTCTGTCTCTCACACCCAAAAACAATTTAAAATTACAAATTAGGAAGCCTACTTATACAAATAAACCAAGGAAACAGATAAATACTAAGACAAAAGAATAAAAAAAAAATTAAAGAGCAGCGTGGGTGGCCTGGATGTGAGAATCGCGATCCGCTGGTGTTGTCCCTTGCGACCCTGAAGCTGTCTTCGTTGGAATTTAAATGTGGTTTACATGGCTTTGTTGGTAGTTAGTTGTGAGGTTGAGTGGTGACTTTCATGATTTTTTCCGACGACAATTACATATCCGGTGGCGAGCTTCTCCAGTTTTTGGCGGTCATGGGCTTCGAAGTCCTACGAATAGGACTCAATTTTTTACTTTCATGGTGGAATGAATGATATTTTTATCTGCAATTTTTTTTTTATGGATTATTTCTCTGCAATTTTCAAGAAGAATGAAAATAGGGTGTTGAAGCCAAGTTTTTTTCCATTATTGTTGGTGGCCTCGTATTTTTCTCCTTCTTTAGAATTATTGGCAACAATAATTTTTTTGAAATAACCTAACGCAGTAATTTTTAATTGCAAGAATAGGCATAAAATTAATTATCATAAAGGATATAATGGTCAATTTATATATTATTACATATAATTATATATTTAAGTGGGTGCATTTTAAATAGTTGTGGGTGCATATAACATGGGCCTTATTTGATACCCTCAATTACTTAATTAACCCATTTTATTTTAAATAATTATTTAATACACACACTAAATATACCAATATTACCCTTATTTTAAAAACTGATACACCTACTTAAAAGAATCCTTCATATTTCTTTTTTTATATATAGAATCCTGCGTCATGTTGCCGGTGATGGCAAGGCGCCGGACATGGCGAGCAACCGGGCGCCGCCCCATCAATGAGAATGATACAAAGCACTATCGAATCGACGGAAAATGATAGAGGTTAGTGATATGACTTGTAAAGTATCTGATTTTTTGTTTGAGTAGAATATGAATCGTCTTCTCTTTGATAAAAATAGGGATTTGAAATAATAAACATTCCTACTCATTCTGTTGTGCTCTTCAAGTACAATTATAAGAGTTGTAAACTATAGGATTTCTTGCTTTGGTTTATGGGTTTTTGTTTCTCCGGTTTTATTCCTCTCATATTTTATATTCTTTCTCAGATTTTTTATGATTTAAATTAAAAACAAATTCATTAGCTTCTTGATGATACAGTATGAAGGGACAAGTTATTTTGAAGCCCTTTTAGTTCAATTGTATGAATTTTTTCGTCAATAAATTTTATATTGTTTTGAAGCTGCAAATTTAACTTTCACTCATTAAAGTCTGATTGTTGGGTTCATTGGTCACTGCATATCATCAATTATTCTGTTGTGGTGAACTTCTGTAGTGCTATCAAAATTGTAGATTATCAGCTATGCATATGGCTGTTGATTGATTGCAGAGGTGTTCGATGTGTTGATATGATTTAGTTTTAGTCTTTCATATTGTTCATCACTATAGCTTGCACTTTGCTCTTAATCGTTTCATCGTGGAAAAGTGAAGTTTGTGTGGATTGTGGTGTGTTTCTTGCTTTGATATACTCGCTTTTATCTTGCTTTCTTAGTTCAATACTGTGAAGTTAGATTAGAATTCTAGCACCCGCTGTTAAAAGTTCCTCATTTTTCTGTTCTTCACCACCTTTCAACATTGATTCATGCCAATGTTGGAGCAAAGTAGCAATTCATTCTGATTACATTACTTCTTTTGCTTATGTGATTCTCTCATGAGTGTATCAATCTCAAATAAGAAATTATTAAATATTCCCATAGGTATTTAATGTTATTGCATTTCATTTAATAGATGATTAGTGGGTCTATTGATTGGTATTATACGAAAGAATAATTGCTATAAGTTGGTACCTTTAGATGCAACATTCAAGAAGGTGTAGTAATAATTATTTTGTTAGAATAAGTTGTTTATTTGAAAAGAGTAATTAGCATATGCAATAAGTTATGATATATGCAGTTAGTTGCCACAAAAATATGTTAGGAAAGATTGGTGATATATGCAATAACATATGTTTGGGAAGATTGATATATGCATTAAGTTGCCATAAAAATGAATGTGATTTGATCTAAAAGAAAATAATAGAGCATACATATATAACCATATATACTTATCAGCAACTTACCAAGACTTGTTCTTCCAACTTCAATTGATGACCACAGTATTCATTCTCAAGTTTTAAGCCCTTATTTTGTCACTCTTCCTGGTTGCACTGTCGCACACCCACCACCCCGCGCGCCACATCCCAGGTCTCTCTCTATCTATCTATCTATCTATCTATCTATCTATCTCTCTCCATTGTGGTCGGGTTTGGGTTTGTGGATGGATTAGTTACGACCATTACGGCTTACAACCATAGCAGACATTTTGAACAACCATTTGTCGAGATATCCTCGACTAAGGAACTGCCCATACTTACTAAGTATGACTTTGTCAGACTCGAATATAATTTTGAATTGATGACTAACTAACAGCGAGCCTGAGATTAGATTTCTTCGGATGTCTGGGACATGTAGCACATCCTTGAGCTTGAGTTCTTTTCCTGAGGTGAGCTTCAGAACAACTTCACTTGTACCAGCCACTTCAGATGAGGCTTGGTTTCCCATGAACAGTTTTCTCCCATCCGCAGGAGAATAAGTAGAGAAGGCTTCTTGTCCAGAACAAATGTGGCAGGTGGCTCCTGTGTCCACATACCATGATTTTGGATTGCCCGTCAGATTGGCTTCATACACTATTCATGACAAATCCATGTCTGTGACCCCAGTTAAGTTCACGTTAACCTTTCCTTTCCCTTTGCCTTTGTCTTCTTTCTTAGGTGAACGACATTCATTAGCCCCATGGTTGGGCTTTGCACAGTTGTAGCAGTTTCCAGTAAACTGCTTCTTTGCATTAGGGGTTGCATTCTTCCCCTTTTTCTTGTCATTTGGTCTATGTCTCTTCTTTGATGGACCTCCCTTTTCCATCAGGTTCACTTTGGCCTCAACAGGGGTGAGTTTCCCATCCCTCTTTCAATTGTCCTCTTCAATTATGAGACGAATAACCAACTCTTCCACAATCATTTCCTTTATCTTGTGTTTGAGATAGGACTTAAACTCCTTCCAGGAGGAGGACAGTTTTTCAATTACATTAGCTACCAAAAAAGATTCTGGTAGAACCATACCTTCTGCAGCAATGTTATTGAAAATAACCTTCAGTTTTTGGACTTGCTCAACGACGGACTTATTGTCCTCCATCTTGAAGTCGTATAGGCACGCTACCACGAATTTCTTAGTTCCAGCGTCCTCAGTTTTGTACTTAATCTCCAGAGCAGTCCACAACTGTCTGGCAGTCGGTATTTCACATTATACCTTGTACGGATCGTTAACTAATCCTCCAAGAATATAGTTACGGCACATGTAGTCACCATTAGTCCACGTATCGTAGGCGACTCTCATAGCAAAGTCGGTTTCATCCTTTGAAACCATTGGGCATTCCTCAACTAGGAATTTTGCTACGGACGGTGTGGTGAGATAGAAGTGCATCTTCTTCTGCCACCTTTTGAAATCAGTACCCGAATTTTTTTTGGGTTTCTCTCCATGTACCATAACAGGCCTTACAGACACTGGTTCAGTGGAGAGATTCATTGATGGCCCCGCAGGGACAATAGGAGCAGTACCAACAAAGATGGATGATGATCCACTCGTATGTGTGGTTGGAGTTTTTGCAGCAGTAGTAGTCTCAACAGGATTATCTCCATTAGGATTTGGCGTATCCTAAGGAACCACGGATTTTCCAGTATCGGTAGTCATCACAGTAGTTATTTAATGAGCTATATTGTCTTGCGATTGTTGATTTTAGTGGTTTGTAAATAAAACATAGAACAGAAACTGCGTTTTTAATAAACTGGAAACAGAGAAAACAGAAGATAAAACCGATTCAAGGTAAAAACCTTTTCCTGCAAGACAATATACGTCTTGACTAGTGCTCACATGATACACGTAATCGTCTCCAAAGGTAAAACGGTTTATCATGTCTATGTTAGTAGCACCGCTAAACACAAAGAAAAGACGAACGTACGAAGTTATGAACTGAACACACTAATATGCAGAAAAAGAATGGAAAGGGAGAAGGACTTGAAATACTAATTTTCATAAAAAATGATAGAATGCAGGACTCTCCTATTTATAGATCCGAAATGCATGACTCAGCTTGGATTGATCTGAAATGCGTATGAGATATTTCCACGATTTTAGTGGGCAGTTTTGACCGCATATAATGCAGAACCGACGAATGTAGCAGAGTCTACGAATCTGTACTACTCTAGAACCTTCAAGATGATGATCCGACGGTCCATATCATAGATCGCAAGGATCAATGACGTGGCTTTGACACTGTATTTAAATTTAAATCAATCTTATCCGGTATTTAAGTATTTAAATTTGAATCAGAGACACCGACTCATCTAGATTGATGACGTGGAGCATCAAACGACTCAGATTAAATTCGTTTGGATTGAGCTTCTTCGGATCGCTGACGTTGACAATTCACACAGGTATTCCGAGTCACCGAATTGGATCGACCCAATTCATATTTTTAGGTCTCTAAAAAGAGTAGAGAGTGAGTCAAAGGCCACTCAAAGACCAATTGCCAAGATCTAAGTCCACGGTCACGGTCAGACGGCGGCGGCACGCGCGCGGGTACGTGTGCGCGTGTGTGGCTTATAGGAGAGACTCCATTAGCCTTATTTGAATACCAACATGAAACTCTTACATATATGCCATGAATTTCTTCATTGTTTTTTCCAATGTGTGATAGTTTAAAAGTTCCTTATTTTAACTTATTCCCACAAAGTACTTCTCCACACATGTATTAATATCCCCACTTTAGGAATTAATATCTCACTCACCGTAATTCGATTTTGAGAACAAAAAATACCGCAACGATCTACTCCGCGAGTAGAACGTATCGATTATATATAGTCTCATGAAAGTTACCATTTTGCCCTCCATTAAATCGGTCCAACTAGAACATTTAAAGCTCTTTTTTTTAAATCAAAATTCCATGACAAAAAGATTCACTATGTTTGTTAATAGATTAAAGAAGATTCGGAAATTTGTAAAATGAAATTATGTGGAGATTAGGACTTGAAGTGAGGGCCACGACTACGAGGCACTTTTTTGTGTCTCAAAAGTACCGTTTGTGGTTCTTGACTTGATCAACCTCCGTGACATAAAGATCAAAGCCGAAGAGAAATCCGCGTGGGTTGGACCTAATGCCACCATTGTATCATTTTATTTTAGGATAGCAGAAAAAAGTTCAATACTCGATTTTTCTGCTGAATACTGCCCCACTGTTTGAGATAGAGGGCACTTCAGTGGAGGAGGATACGGTACGTTGCTGAGGAAACACAGCTCAGCTGCAGACCAAGTAATTGATGCCAACGGAAGAATTCTCGACAGAATATAGATGGGCAAAGATATGTTCTGGGCCATTGGTGGCGGTGGAGATGCCAGCTTTGATGTCGTAACGGCTTGGAAGATACAGTTGGTGGACGATCCGCAATGTCGGAGAAGGTCACAATTTTCTCAATCAAGAATCTTGAACAAAATGTGACTCGACTCATTCCTTGGTGGCAATAGATGGCGCCCAAACTCGACAAAGACTTGTTAATCAGAGTCATTATAATAAAGGGAGAATAATTGCAGCCAAAATAGAAGGAACATGACATAATCAAAGCACTCTTTAATTCAATTTTTCTTGGCGGGGTAGACTAATTGCTTCAAATGATGAAACAGAATTTCCCTGAGATGGGTTTGGTAAGAAAAGACTAAAACAAAGTAAAAAAAGTGTATAAATACCAAACATCTGGGCAAGTAATACATAGGTATAATGCTAAAATTTTCATTTACAAAACTGAACTATTTCAAAATAATAAACAAAAATTGCAAGGGGGGTGGGAGGGGGTGGGGGGAAGACTAGTACAGGAATCATGCCAATAGTAAGTAAAAATGTATTTACTGATTCTATTTTCCAGAATTAGGGGATAACAACGGGGCTGTGTTTTCGGGCAGGACTGGTCCATTGACTGACTCGTGTTCAACTCCGACAGGTTCTTTTTTGTTCATGTCGGTGAAACTTCGTTTCTTGGATGAGGTGGAAGGTGTAGCATCTTCTTTGTTTGGGTCGGGTTCATTGCTTAATTGCGGAAACAATGGAGGTTCAGAGCCACTTAGTTGACAAAAGACTCTCTCAACAGTGTCGGTGATTTCCTTCCCCAACCCGTTTTGGTCCAAAATCAATTCCCAAACTGATCTAGAAGCCTTCTCAAGTACAGGAGTTCTGCATACAATACACAACTACATCAGAGTTTATTGGATTTACTTCTACTAATTGAAAATTGAAGAAGTCAATAGATAGCAGTTATCATAAAACAAATGTAAAAGATCTTAAATCACGTAAGAACCAGAAACCCGAAGTGGCAGACATGTGCACTTCATTATTAGCATGAGTAAAACAAAAGTAATACCTAGGAAGAATGAGGCAAGAGTCACTTACTCAAGCTCTTGTCGAAGTGCATCAAACAACTCTCTCTTGGTCTGTTTTTCAGCACCAGGAGTATTGAGAACCTTACTCTGCTCAACCATTTTTATTGTGTTACTCTTCAGCTCCTCCTGCAAGAGATACAAGTTATGTCCATCTCGCTTTTAGTGATGCTTACTTTATAAGAAAGCACTGCATTAAGTCAAACATTTTTTACGTTCATGCATCAAAATACACAAATAAAAACGTATTAGAAAGGGAAAGGTTGCAAACTAATGACATTAGCATATTTGCTACAATTGAAAAAAAGGTTCACTATTAAAAACCGACACACAAATGAAGACAGTTCATATTACGAGATTGACGGAATAATTTATGCAATCATATGTGTGATCTACAGGTTACTGTTAAATGGTGTACGGGTAGTAATATTACTTTCTACATGTTAATGCTCAACATAAATAAAGTGGAGGTTGTTCAAAATTAGAAAGAAACCAGATACTCTGGCCCTTTGGGTTTCTGTGAAGGCCAAGTGGCGAAAACATGTAATTCGCATTCTTTCTCATACACCTTTTCAACTCTCCATAGTAACCCTTATATATTGGAGAATCCAAGTATAAACTAATGGGTGAACTGCAGTCCATTTTCATGTCCAAACCATATTAATTACATGATAATATCAATATGTCATAAACAGTAACCTTTTTTTTGTTGGGGGAGGGGTTGGGACAGGGGAAAGGGTTGGAGGACAACAGTACCTATATGAATGTATTCCGATACAAGCATTAGAAAGTAATCCAATCATCGAACTGACAGCAAGCACCTTTTGGAGAATCAGGTGACTAAGAAAACATTCTCATATAAGATATATTCACATTAATTTCTTTAAATTAAAGAAGCAGGGGAGTGAGGCTGGGTTTCAGTACTCAGGAATGCAGAAATTTAAAAGGTATCCACCATGAAATTGGAGCATGAAGACGAAGGCAAAAGAATGTATATCAAAGATATGACCCTTAACCTGAGGAACTGAAAAAAAGAAAAAGGGAAATGCTCCCTGACTTAACTTCAAAAAAGAAACAACTTAACATAAAAGGGGTCAGAGAAGTGATGCATATCACAGGCTACTTGTTTGAGATATTACATGCAATAACACGATACACTGAACCCTCTAAATAAAACATCAGCACCAGACAAATAAATTACTCCCTTTGTTCCAAGATACTTTTCACACTTTCCTTATATAGACGTCCCAACTCTTTTTTCACACCCCAATCAGACTCACAAAAGTCAATAAAGTACATTTTTTATATTTTATTATTCAACTTCACACTCACATACTTCACTTTTTTTTAATATGCATGCAACCCAACCTATGAAAAAAATATTGGGACGGAGGGAGTAGTAGATAACAGATTCACATTACATCAGAATACAGATGCCCCTGCGCCATCATCAGTGCTATATAAAATTCTATGCGAATAGAGCATCAGCAAAAGGCAATAAATTAATCAATAACATAGCAAAGTTTCAGGTGGTCCATTGGCCTTTGTCATCACCATAGCTAAACTCATGATCTCTCCAAGTCAAAGAAGTTAACAGACAGATGCTTCAGTTAGCAAAACATTGAGCTGGAAAAAGTGATTCCACAATTCTAATAGCAAGCAAATCCAATCACCAACTAGTGCCATAAACTGTATATTAGTGGAATTCATATAACTGGATTAATCCCCATGTATATATTTGATGTTCTTGTTTAGATTTATATGCGTGTTTATGTACAATTATATTACTCTCTCCATCCTCCAAATATATACGAAAGAAAATGGGCACATGTTTAAGAACAATGACAAAAAAAAAAAGTAATTGTGAGTATAATGTTAATGACATATGTATAACTAAGTGACAGTTGGAAGGTGATAATAAAGTAGTAGGTTCTGAAAAGAATATGAGAATAGATTCGGGGGAAAGGGTGGGGGGGGCAAGCATGAACTAACGACACATGAAGAAATTCTCACATTGGCTTTTAGCTGATTAATTATCTTCAATCGAATTGCGTCAATTGTGCCATCGTTCATGAGTGTCTCCAGCACATCCTCTGGTGTTATCACCGGCGCCGCCATCTCGGAAGGACTTCTTGCGCGTTATGAATTTATCGAGCTCGAAATTTACTGAATTTGGAGATTAAATAGGGGTGTGAGTGTAGCAGGCCAAGAACAGCTTGACGGCGTTAATGCAATTTGGCAACCGAAATATGAGGCATTCTCTATAAACATTGGGCGATAAACACATAAATCATCCAAACATAAACATCAGAAATTAAAATAACTTTTCGGTATTTACTAATTCATAGACTGGTAATTCGACAAAACGAAAGCAAAACTTTGAAACCAAAATCCCAACCACTTACATCAGGTCAACGAGTTATGGAATGAATTCTTCCCTGATTAATGATTTTCTGCTTGGGTGTTGAGAAACGAGAGATTGCGCAGGCGAAATCTCACGTCGATTTACAGAGAGAAGAAATGAAGTCAGCGGCTTTAAGATTCAGCAGAGATTACAAGAGACGGGGGTCCGGCGGCGATGAAGATCCAGGGGAAGAGGAAGAAGCTGCGAGTTGGCGTTGGCGTTGGCGATGATATGAGATTGAACACGGAGGCCTTTTTCTTTATTTTGCTGGGCCTGGTCTTGGGCTTGGGCCTGCTATTGGGCTTGGGCCTGATAAGCAAACATAATATAGGGCAGAGTTGGTTTCAGGTCGGTTATATTGATATTTTTACCATGAAATCCGAAATTGAACTGAAATTAGTAATAAATTCGGATTTATTTGCAGATCAAATCAAATCAAATCGAAATATTTAAAAGGAAATATATGTGTTGTGTTATAGTCGGTCTATGTTACAATACGTATGTTGTGTGATTGTTTGTGGGCTTGAATGGCCAAAAATTAATCGAGCAATACAAAAGGGCATTTGAAGATGAGATCTTGTATGTTTGCCAAGCCCTACATGCGGTTGTAAACGAATCGAATATAATTATCAAATCGAACTAAAAATATTTAATTCATTTAAAACTATAGAGTCGGGCGAGAGTCTGAGAAACAAGTGCATATTGTATCTAGATTATCATCTAATTAGCTAACATCTTTAAAATAATAATATTAATTATAGTTACTATTATTAATATAATATTTATAAAAGATTATTTAATCGAATATTTACGAATATTAAATCGAATATCACAATTTTATTTTTGTATTTGAATAATAATCGAATCGAGTTCGAATCATAAAATTTTAAATACAAATACCGAATCGAACCCATTGCTGGGTGCATAGTTTAGCATTTCCCACAATTTTAATTTTTTTATAAAGTCTGTTAGCATTCAATCAAAATTTTATGTCACTTAAAAACAATCAACTGATATATCAATCTGGATTTTCAATATTTTTTAAAGAGTCCATTCGAATTCATTGATATTCATTCGAGGCTTTTTATTATTTAAAAATAATCTATTGATATTAAAAAATATAAGAATTTTAAATGATTGTTGTGTTAGATGATTTTGAAGAATTTTTTAGTGTATATTGTAAATATCAACAATCACATCCAAATCCATAAGATTTTAAAGGATTGTTGTGGCAGAACTTGAATTAATATGTCATTAATTACAAATAATAGATATACAAAATAATAGAATAATCACAATTATAACTATAAATGATACGAAACATAATATATTACACTCAGTAATTATTCACTCGACACATATATATGTTAATGAAATTATTGTAAATCTAGTTTATTTCTAGAAAGATTTTGGCAGAATAACGTTGAGGCAGTGAAAAATCTTGCATTTATTTTGAAAATGACGCCTATTTATAGGCAAATACACAAGCAAGTGGTGACAATATCCTTGCTAAGTGTTACAAGAAATCAACATGTGTCCCCTTACGTGTTTAAACGGATAAATATAAAAAATTGCTAAAATAACCAAAATAAGATTATGGTGACTATTTCACAAAACAACGAGCAATTGGTTAAATTCTCCTTCTTGGAGGCGAGCAGCTGGTTGTAAATCCTCATGGGAGGCGACCAACTGGTTATAAGTATTCATAAGTGGCGACCAGGTGGTAGGGGGTGAGCATCTCGTTCAATGAGTTGCTCGCCTCCTCTAAATTAATGGAGTTGCGCCTCTTCTTCATTTATACACAATGGTTGCTCGCCTCTTGTATATTCTTCATGCTTGTTCAACTCATTTGGACACGTAAACCGGGATTTAGTTAATTATTTTCTTAAGCATGCGGATCAATTTATTTCATCAACAATATATAACAACAACAAATAAAATAAACTATTTAATTAACACTCTCAGATAAATTTATAGGTATTCAACAAAATTGTCTATATATTTACCATTCAACTCTTTATTTCGAAAATTATAACAATTTCTTTAGCATTTCAAGCAATTTTCAATTGAATCGGTGCACGAATCTTCATCTTCAACATTATTGATTAATGAAGATCATAACTATGAGCATATTATTTAAACTAAAAAACAAAAGCAACAAGACGTTAATGCTTGACGGACTATTGTAGTTATGAATATGTGGATGTATACATTTAGGAGGACACGATTTTACGAATATTATTTTTTTGTCTTTGACTCCTTTTAAATTCGAATATATAAAAAAATCTTGAACTATTATCGTATGTCACGAATTCATAAATTTTTTGCAAAGTCCACAAAATTCATTAAAAATCCTGATTAAAAAAGTCTAATAGGATCCTACAAAATCTTAAAAATTATAAAAATTCTACAAAATCTTTTAAATTTGCACGACTCTTTACAGCTAAAAAGTTCTTTTAAATTCTAATCTAATACTCTCCTCTAAAATTTTAATATAAATATTGAATGGGCTAAAGGCGACATTATTTTTAAATTAGATTAGGTTTGTCTTTACATAGTTGAAGATATAGAATAATGAGTTAAAAGTTATTTTTATCATATAAAAAATATTAGACATTGATTTGCAACTAATTTTTTTCTCGTACAATTAAAATAAGTATCAATTAGCTTCATACATAATGAGAATATTTGTGCTCACATAAATATATAATGTTTCTTAGATTGAAATAAATATTAATTAATTTAAAAATAAAAGGAATATATGAATCATAATAATAATAAGAGAATTATAAATATATTGTGACACTACAATTAACTATGTGATGCTAAATATGTGTAGTAAAAATTTCTATAGAGGATGGTTGTTTCAAAATTTTGAATAAAAATGAGAATAAAAATTTATACTCCCTCCGTCCCGTGGAATTTGCACCCTACGGGACGGCACATTTTTTAAGGAAAATGTATTTTATATATAAAGTAGTGACATATAGATAAATATATGTATAGGTTTGTGAGTGTGCACGTAAATCAATGTTTCCTTTTTTGGTAGTGTGCAAATTTGTGTGGGACGTCCACAAAAGGAAAGTGTGCAAATTCCTGTGGGACAGAGAGAGTATAATCTTTTTGCCCTTAAATATGTAGAACGAATATGAATATTTGTCTCTATGATGATTAAATAACTAACTATGTGGTATAAGAAAATGATTTGAGAAAAATAAATAAAAAAATGTAATTAAATGAGATAGTGATTATATTTTTTAGAAGGAAAAATAGTGTTGTATATATTTTTATTCTATTTGAATACTAGGGTTAATTTAATTATATAAAAATGCACCACATTTTACTCAATTTTCAATTTAATCTCGAGCTTCACAATTATTATTAAAAAATTCAACATTCTAAGAAATTTTAATTCGATATATATTTTTTTCGACCGGCAACCGATGACATGTCTTATTAGAGTGCGTGAAAGTTTACCACACCGGGAAGCACACATTTAATTACTTTTACTTAAAAATATTTTCTGGCTCTAGAAGAAAAAATGTTCTTATATGTTTGTAACGTTTAATATCAGATTCACAAAACACTTGAAATAACACACAAATTCCCTAAAAAAATTGTCCGAAATCGTACCAAATTCTAAAAAATCACAATACTGGAGATTTGAATTTCTACAATTTATCAAGATTATAGAAGTAAAAAATCAGTAATCGGACGCTTTTTGGCCGCCTAGTTCTTTTAATTTTTTTTAATATATAAAAATTCAAAATTTGGGCCGCCTGGAACCCCCTAGGCCCGAAAATGCATAAAATTGTTAATTTTGCAGAAATCGGGTCGGTAAGACGCCGCCTAGGCCGATTTCTGCATCACTGCAATTTATGCATGCACGCCAGCATGACAAACTTTTACTCACTCCGGCAAGACACATCATCAGTTGACGGTCAGAGATGAAAAATATGTATTGGGTTGAAATTTCTTAAAAGGTTGTGTTTTTTTAATTATAATCGTAAAACTCAGGATTAAATTGAAAGTTGAGTAAAAGTTGATGTATTTTTATAGAATTAATCCTAAATACTACTCCTCCCGTCCCAGACCAATTTGCACACTTTCTATTTTGGATTGTCCCAAACTAATTAGCACACTACTTAAAAGGGAAACATCGATTTGCGTGCAATCTTACAAAACTTTTCACACATTTACCCATACACCACTATTTTATTTAAAAAATCATTTTTCTTAAACCGTGTGCCATCCCAGGGGTGCAAATACCCTGGGACGGAGGGAGTATAATTACCATATATTTATTTTCCTTTTCAATCCGATTGAAGTATTTCTAAACCTAACACCATCTTAAATCAAATTTAGAAAAAAAATATTGAGATTTTGTTGGATTTTGATTGATATTAATTAAGATAATTATGTTGATAAATTAGTAATATATTTCTAAATTAAACTAATATTAAAAAATATTTTAGTTCGCGTAATACGTGACATGATGTTCTAGTTTATGTTAAGTACAAAATCACAACTATCAGAGACTATTAACAGTTAATCAATACGGTCGTAGTCCGTTTAGGTCTATGTTCTTTAAAATTTGTCGTACCCAGTTCAGACATGTAGTTTGTAAAATTGATCAACTCATTTAAGTTTAACTCGAAATCGTTGATGTCAACTCGATTAACATCTTTAATATTGTAAAGTCAAGTGTAAAAATACATTTATGGGAGTTTGAGGACCAAACTACAAACATAAGTTTCCATTATTTGTTCTTGTTAGGTTATTCTTTGAGTTTTTTGCATTTTTGAACCCACAATAGGACATTTATTATTTTAGAGTTGGTTCCACACATTTATATATTGCTTCCATATAATTTTTTTCTTGCACTTGTAGTCCCAAATGTTACAAAATTTATAATAGAGACCAAATCAACAAATTTTGTTATATTTAGAACTACAAGTGAATTTTTTTTATGTAAGACTAATAATAAAATGTTTGATATAATAAATATTCATTGGTACCAAAAGTGCTAAAATCTCGTTATTCTTTTCTATTTTTTTTTGAAAGGTATTCTTTTCTATTTTCTTTTCTATTATTTTCTATTTTTAATTTGATGAAAACAGCCGATTAATATTTAGTTAGGTATGAAAATAGAATTTATGGAAGACCAAGGGCTAAATTGCAAAAGCCCATACCTTCATATATGTCCAAACTCAAGGTATCTTTTGTTTGAAGAGTGGGCGTTAAGATATACATGTGAAAACGCATCGTTTCGCGTCTTTCCCCCCTCCCCCCCTCTCTCTCTCTCTACATTCCCCTCTCTCTCTCCAAACTCTCTTCCCTACAAAACCAAACTACAGTGAGGTATGCAAAAACTCAGAGCTCCCTCCAATATATGCAATAATCAATTAAATTCAACCTTAAATATGCCTTTTCTCATCACTTCTTTATCCAATTTGATTTTTCTGTAAAATAAGATTACGAAATTATATTTTATTACCCAAATTTTGGCAACATTCGATCCCCATTCTCCACTTTGCCGCAGTACAGACTCCATTGTCCCTTCTGTTGCGGCACTGCGTTGGAGGTAATCTGTGAATTCTGAAAACCTAGAAAAGAAGAGGAAATACAGTATTTCACGTTCAGAATTAGTATCCAGAATTTTGCAGGGCTTTTTTTTGCATGCCTAGATTGGATCTTGAATTGAGAAAATTATACTGTTTAATGTCTGTCTTTCTTCCCTTTCTGTGGCAGTGCGAAGTGTGTATGACTAAATTTTAGGGTTTTGTTTTTCAATGCTACAGTGTGATGCGCATGGGAGATGTTTTGTCTGGGTTTTGGAATTTAAAGTTTTGGGTTAGAGTGCTCAGAGAACTCGAGAGGTATGGTTATTATTTCGCATGTCATGTTTGTGGTTATTTTATAATCTAGGGTTATATTTTGGATTTTTTTAAAAAATCTTGCAATCTTGAAATTATAGGGCATACGATTCAAGGGGTTGTGCAATTGTGTCTGCATTTAGTTTAAGTGTAATTACTATTCTTGAATTATTCTCCCATTTGTCTGTCCAAGAGCCTTGTGAGTTGTGATGTATATACTGTGCCTTGTTAATGATCCACCAACTGAAATTACTGTCTCTAGGTTTATTTTCCGGGGTTTTCGATGCATAGTTGCAGTGATTAAAAAAATTGTGCTTATGTATTTAGATCTTGGCTTTTATAAAAAGAATGTTTTAAAATCTTATCAAGAAAATGTGTTACATGGGATTATTTTCTCTCTTTCTCTCTCTTTGGCGAGGGGTAGGCAGTGTATGCTTGGTGGATGTGCGTATGACCAGTACTGAAGAGGTTGCAGTCATCAGAGAACTCTATTTTTGTGGATCTTGCATGTATGTTAGAGAGTCATTTTTTTCCCCTGATATTCCGATAAGAATCAGGAATAATATAAAGTGCCAAAATTGTCCAAGCTTGGATTATGTCAGTTAGATATTGAATCTGGTTCTCTTTGGCACTATTCTCTGTGCAACTGCGTAAAAGAATTAGTTATTGTTTGAACTGTGCCTTTCAAAACTCCTATGCGCTTTAGACAGTCTTCTAGCAATATAGGCAAATATTATTTTTATTATAATTATTTTGTCATGTTCTGAACTTAAGAGCTCTTCCTTTAATCATTCTTTTCTACTTAATACATTCACTCACATTATATTGTTTGTTTACCAGTTTTTGGTGTTTCTCAATGTTTCTTTCTTTCTTGTTTTATTATTAAAAGCCTTTTTCACTATTTGAGAAGACTGATATAACAAATATTAAATTATCAGGGTATATGGCTCTTCGGAAGTATATTACCACTGGTAATGCAACTCCTGTGAATATTAAATCTTTGACCTTCTCCAATAAGGAGAGTGGAAAAGTCAATGAGGGAGCTTTGCAGAGAAGGCCCACTAGTTCTGATGTGGATGTTGACCTCAGAGAGGTATATTTTCTTATTATGCATTTCCTCTCAGCGGGACCATGCCACAGGACTTATGGGCAATTCTGGAATGAACTCCTGGAGCACCAACTTCTACCTAGAAGATTTCATGCATGGTATTCACGTAGTGGTGCACCTAGTGGAGATGAAAACGATGATGGCATATCTTTTCCTTTAAGTTATAATAAGTTGGTAGAAAGGTAATCTGTGTTATTGATTCTTTTCTTTTGTCTTCTTTGATTGAGATTATCCTGTTTTCATTTTGTACTATTGAACTTGTACCTAGGCATCCCCATGTTGAAAAAGATCACTTGGTAAAGCTCCTGAAGCAATTACTCCTTGGTGCTCCTGCTCCTTCACAAGATTTAATTGGCAGAAATATAGTTAATGCAGCTACTGTTCCTACTCTGCTTGGAACTGGATCTTTTTCACTGTTGGCTGGTATTCAGTTTGATGTTAATATTTCTTTTTCTTCAATTTTTAATTTTATATATATTAGATCTCACTGCAATATTGGTAGTTCTGCTACTTTAGTAAAATACTTTTTGGTTCACAAAAAACAGCATGCATTATAAGTCAAGCTGAATTGTCCAAGAGATGCAATATACTTTCCTTTTCTTTGTGTTACACATGAACTCAAGAATAGATTGAAAAAACTCAAGAATAGATTGAACAAAATTGTCGATGCGTATGTTATCTTGTTACCATTAGGTTATTTGGAGCTTCTAATATGCTCTCTCTTGCTCTAGGTGATCACAATGAGAGAGACAACAAAAATATGCATCCCCCAAGCTACATGCGCTGGCCTCACAAATTGGCAGATCAAGTGCGTGGATTAAGTTTACGGGAAATTGGTGGTGGTTTTTCCAGGCATCATCGCGCGGCATCTACTCGTGCTGCTTGTTATGTTATTGCAAAACCATCCACTATGGTGCAGAAGATGCAGAACATTAAAACTTGCAGAGGACATCGTAACGCTGTTTATTGTGGTATGTTTCACGTCTAAATATATAGTTCTGCAGTTGGATTGAAAGTGGAAATTAACACTCATTTATAGATGCTTATCATCAATAGCTTTCTAGTTCATGGATGAGGATGATATTGGTAGAAACTTTTTGTAAAATCTATTTCCCTAGGGTATGTTTGTTTGGGACTCACCCAGATGGACTTTGGACTTTGCGATTCACATTCCATATGAGTTTGGGGTTTAAATTCTGATTTTCCAATCTCTAACTTAATCCATACCTAAAAATACCAATAAAGCTATAACTTTTCACGAAATACAATACAATACAATCATATCATTACTTTTTTTTATCATCCACTCATTATTTCTCCTACATTTTTCTCTCCCCCAATACAATATAATAATACAATAACAATCATTATAAACATTGATTTGACATAAAGCAAAATCTCACCCTACCGAACACTACTTATATTATTTATCAAGATTTTCAAGTCCTAGGATTTCGGAGTCATGACTTCTCCGCACACTGAAATCTCAAAACAAACATACCCCCATGAATGGTGCAATTCTTGCAGCTTCAAATTTTGTTTTGTTTTTTCGTTTCAAGTTTATGATTTCCTGCTAGCGTAGGTGCTGGTGATATTAAAAGCATCCTTCAAAAAAAGATGATTAAATCTGTTTAGAGTGGTTTCTCTCAAATGTACCTGACAGTGTGTGTTAATGCATTTCACTTTGGCGACATTTGATTGTTTTAGCATCATGATTTCCTGCTAGCGTAGGTGCTGGTGATATTAAAAGCATCCTTCAAAAAAAGATGATTAAATCTGTTAAGAGTGGTTTCTCTCAAATGTACCTGACAGTGTGTGTTAATGCATTTCACTTTGGCGACATTTGATTGTTTTAGCATCCATTTTGTTTTGCATCCCCTGCATTTATTTTCATTTGTATGTACAGATCCTTATATCTTAATATAATATATTTGTGAGCGATGATATAATATATTCATATAAAAGATTTGCTTGCATGCAGCCATATTTGATCGGTCTGGGAGATATGTTATTACTGGCTCTGATGACCGTCTTGTTAAAGTTTGGTCAATGGAAACTGCATATTGCTTAGCCAGCTGTCGAGGTCATGAAGTGAGTTTGACTATGAAACTAGTACCTTTACACTCCTTGGTTATTTGTGGTTACATCCCTTGTTCTTTTGTTTCAAGGGTGACATAACTGACCTGGCTGTCAACGTGAACAATACTTTAGTGGCTTCTGCTTCAAACGACTGCATAATTCGAGTTGTAAGAGTCCTCTTGTATGTATGTCTATCTTTTTATTTTTCAAATTTCGGCCATATGATTAGCCTTTTTCTCATTGATAGTGGCGCCTAGCTGATGGTTTGCCAATCTCTGTATTACGGGGTCACACAGGAGCTGTAACAGCTATTGCATTCAGTCCTAGACCAGGCGCTTTCTATCAACTACTATCGTGAGTTTTTTTTTTTTTTTAACTATCTAATAGAAATCTTAAATTTTCATGCCTGTCATAAAAAAATTGTCACTTTTGCTTTGGTCTCTCTTTATCTACTACCTATTACCCTGTATAATTATGTTTGATAGATAAATGTGAAATTTGGAGCTGCTTAGCCTTTTGTTCATTGTTTTCCTTCATTTTAAGCACTTTGGGTTGCTTTTTACATTTATTTATTCTTGACGAAGCGGTATTTCTGTGCCAGGTCATCTGATGATGGATCCTGTCGGATTTGGGATGCTAGATACTCCCAGATCACTCCACGTATATATGTACCAAAACCTCCTGATCCTCTAGCTGGTTAGTTGCTTCATGATTTAAATTTTTTTCTTTTAATAAATATTTTAGTATTACATGTATTAAAAAATTTGTTCCTATAGGTAAAAACAACGTTTCGGTGGCATCCAGCATTGCTCGACCAACTCACCAGATCTTTTGTTGTGCATTTAATGCTAGCGGAACTGTTTTTGTCACTGGAAGCTCAGACTTTCTTGCAAGGGTATTTAGTTAATTATGTTACAGGCTTTTTCTTATGTACAGGCCATTTTATCCGTGTAATCAATATAAAAAAGTTGTCTTTTGTAGTATTTCCTTGTAATTTATCATCGAGGAATTGCATCCAACTGTACTATCTATTTCTCTAATAAAAATTTAGTTTATCATAAAGTATAATATGTATGTGTGTATATATAATAAAATTTGACAATATTTTGTGAATGAATATGTATCTGAATAACATGAGGATTCATTGTGCATGCACTCATGCTCTTTGTACATGCGCAGAATAGTATAATACCGTATTGGTGGGTGCTCATCTTTACAGGTCTGGAATGCTTGTAAATCCAGCACTGATGATTCAGAGCAGCCTAATCATGAGATAGATGTACTATCTGGTCATGAGAATGATGTAAACTATGTGCAATTCAGGTTGGGCTAAGCTGACAATGTTTTCTGTGTTGATTTATCAAGCTCTATGTAGTAATAATTTTTCTTTTTCTGGTATCAAGTGGTTGTGCTGTGGCTCCCCGTTTTTCTTCATCTGATGCTTCAAAAGAAGACACTTTACCAAAGTTTAAGAATACATGGTGTGTTTCTTGTCGCCCAGTCTTACATTGCTGCATTTATCTTGTATATATTCGAAAATTTTGTTACTTATCCAAATTTTTTCTTTATGTTGGTTGATTGCAGGTTCAATCACGATAATATTGTCACCTGCTCCCGTGATGGTAGTGCAATCATTTGGATTCCAAGATCACGAAGATCACATGTGAGTTTTTATTTGTTTGAACAATTGTGCCTTCTTACTTTTTACTTTGCTTGTTTCTTACATATATATCTACCTTGTGTCATCTTGTTCTGGAATCATTGGTCTCTTAGGGAAAAACTGGGAGGTGGATACGAGCTTATCATCTGAAAGTTCCACCACCACC
This sequence comes from Prunella vulgaris, assembly GCA_026898435.1. Lineage (NCBI taxonomy): Eukaryota > Viridiplantae > Streptophyta > Magnoliopsida > Lamiales > Lamiaceae > Prunella > Prunella vulgaris. Next base: position 921,848 of record JAPKLY010000092.1, read on the forward strand.
AATGCCACCTCAACCTCCACGAGGAGGTCCTCGCCAGAGAATTCTTCCCACCCCTCGTGGTGTAAATATGATTGCATGGAGCTTAGATAATCGCTTTGTTCTTGCAGCTATAATGGGTACGTTGCTAATCTGTATGTATGTAAATCGATATGGTGAATAGGCATGTACTTTTCTCGAGCACTATTGTGAAATGACAACTAATTTTGGTGTGGAAAATTTGAGCTATTCTTCCAAGAAATGTGAGATAGATTTCATCTCTTGCTATTATGAGACATAAGTTGCTAAATTCATTTGTTCATAGAGTAATTTTGCCTGTAATTCTCTATACTGACTTGATTTTTTTTTGGTCAAATATATAGTAGATTGAATTCAGAAGGTGAAGTTTTATATAATTTTTATTACTACCTCCATCCCGCCAAAGTTTGAGGTACTTTTGGTGGCACAACTTTTAAGGAAAAGTATAATGAGTAGAATGTGTAGGAGATGGAGATTGTGAGGTAGAGATTTTGAGGGTGGAGAATATTTCCATTTTGGGAGTATATGCAAACTTTTGTGGGACAAATTAAAAAGGAAAGTATGCAAACTTTTGTGGGACAAATTAAAAAGGAAAGTATGCAAACTTTTGCAGGACAGAGGTAGTACTTTGAATTACGTAGTTCTTTGCCTTGAGCATTAATGCATTCCCACTGAGGTTTCATTCATGGGCTGTTTTACTGTTAATACTTTAGGCTGGCGATACACCTATATGAATGTGTTAAAGCATCGTTACTCTAGTTTTTCATCATTTGCAGATTGCAGAATATGTGTATGGAATGCTGTTGATGGGAGCTTAGTTCATTCTCTGACTGGTCATACTGAGTCTGTAAGTTTGTTATCATCACATGATCTCTTGATATGCTGTTCACGAGAATGCTATTGCTACTTATTTTGTTATAGTTCTTCTGACGATTGGTTGCTGAATTGCTCTCATATCCTGTTCTTTTTCCTTTGTTTTTTGTATATGTTAAGATCAACTCCCCTCCTTCATAACTCTTTTTTTGAAGATCGGTCTGAACATGTACTGTTAATTAATTGAAAAGGTTTTTGTAGTTCAACTTGGTTTCTTCCAATTGCATATTTTATCTGTGCATGTTAAGTACATGTTTTTAATACATTTAACTCACGTACGAACTCTGGAATATGTTATCAATGATCATATTAGTTCCTGATCTTTAGAGGATGTGCGGGGTAGGTGAAGTTTATAGCTAGTCTCTGGGCTTCTAGTAGCTTGTTTAAGGTTTATTGTATTTGTGAGGGATAGGGGTTAGTTTTACAGTAGTGGTGCTTTTGCTTCTTGTGTATTTTTGTGGAGCATCTCACCTCTCATATTTTCTTATTAATAAAATTCTCTTTCTCAAAAATATTAGTTTCTGATCATTGTATTATGTTCCTGAGCTATGTTTCAATGATAAGTTGGTTTAGCTATGCTACTATTGGCTCATGATCAAGATTTTGAATGTAACCTTCAATATCAATAAAACATGAACATTCTTTCCCCATGTATCTCTTATAACATTGATTACACTTTAGACTTTCAAACCCTTTATAGTGTTAATGTTACCCTAAATCCCTAATCCATTGTGAACTACTCTCCCCTTGTTTTTGTCACTATGTCTCACTGACGGAACGAAAAGTTCCATACCTCTATATCTGAATATCTCCCTTTTTTGTGCAACACTATATTGACTTTTTTTGTTATTATTATTGCACTATCTTATTACCCCCTTTTTTGTAGACTTATGTGTTGGATGTGCATCCTTTTAATCCTCGAATAGCAATGAGTGCTGGATATGATGGGAAAACAATAGTGTGGGATGTAAGTTGATACTTTTGTTTGCAATCTGTTTACTTTGTTCCTTTTATTTATTATTCAGTTCATCTAACTTTCTCTCTTTATCTATGTAGATATGGAAAGGTACACCAATTCACACATACCAAGTTGGCCCATTCAAACTGGTTGATGGGAAGTTTTCACCGTGAGTTGATGTTCAACAATAAAATCATTTTCTTATTTTATTTGTTTCTTCTGTAATAATGAACATCTTATTTCTTACTTTGCTAGTCAAGTCCCTACTTTTGAATATATGAAATCTTGACAGCCAGTCAAAGAAAACATAATTGTCAATATTTTTATATTTTCCGTAAGTTCCATCAAGTTAAGGTGTATGTTAATCTTACACAATATAGTGTTATATTTCTGTCTTGGGATGTTGATAAGGTGAAAGTTGGTAAATTCTCCTTGTTCAAGTGACATGAAACAGGCCTTTTGGATCGCCAATTGTTCACTACAATAGGCTCTAAAGGTTTAAGTCAGTTATTGTAGTTCTTGTGTGTGTTAGAACATGGTAATTAGAAATATGAACACTGAGAAATTAAAGAATGAAGAAGGTTTTGGCACCAAACTTGCTTTCATTGTCTGACAAATCTAGTATTCATGGTGAACAATGTAAACAATGTGCAGCCATGTCTGATTTGTGTAATGCTGATTCTAATGTGATATCTTTGATCATCCAGAGATGGGACGTCCATTATTCTTTCTGATGATGTTGGCCAATTATATATTTTGAGCACTGGTCAAGGTGAATCCCAGAAAGATGCTATGTTTGATCAGGTATATTAATGTTTCAGTTTGTTTATTAATTGACTGTGCTAACATTTTTTTCAGTTTATTTGTTAATCGATTCAATTTTTTATGCTGTCATCCTCAAATCACAGTTCTTCTTAGGGGACTATCGCCCTCTTATTCAAGATACACATGGAAATGTCCTTGATCAGGTTGGCCTCTCCATTACCATGCATTAATGGCTTGCTGTCTAATCATCATCAATATCTAATTATTTTTGTAGCAATCAACCTATTTTTGTGCAATTTGGTGCAACTTTTGCTCTATTGCTTTACATTATTCATTAGATATGAGCACCATTCTTCAGCCCCTCTGATCAATTTTATGATACTCATACGATCGAGACAGGAAACTCAGCTTGCTCCATATCGGAGGAATATGCAAGATCTCCTTTGTGATTCTGGTAATTGACTATCTATCTGATAAAATCTTGTGATAATATAATCATCTTTCTGTTATTGAATGTTCTTTTTTTTTTTGGTTGCCAATGATAGGAATGATACCATATCCAGAACCTTATCAGAGTAGGTACCAGCAAAGGCGGCTGGGAGCTCTTGGAATTGAGTGGCGCCCATCATCTCTGAGATTTGCTGTGGGGATTGATTTCAGTCTCGACCCAGATTATCACATGCTTCCCATTATGGACTTGGATACGTTACTCGACCCACTACCTGAGTTTGTTGATGCAATGGACTGGGAACCAGAAATTGAGATACATAGCGATGATAATGATTCAGAGTATCATATAACAGAAGATTACTCTTCTGGAGGGGAGCAAGCAAGTTTGAGCAATGATTCTGATGAGCCGGAAGGCAGTTCTGGCAACAGCGAAGTTGAAGACTCACTCAGAGATTGTCGTCGTAGATCAAAGAGAAAGAAGCAGAAGGTAAAAATGTTCTTTCTGTAGTATGAATGCAAAAAAAAAAAAAAATCCTTTTGGGGGTTGGATGTAGTGGTAATGCTGAAATTGACTTTGTAAGCAGCAGTGACTCATTTTTTGTTTACTTGTATTTACTATTCACTCTCTTTGTTTAGGTTGAGATCATGACATCTTCGGGGAGGCGTGTGAAGAAGAAGAATTTGGATGAGTATGATGATAGTCATCACAGGAAGTACCGAAATAGGAAATCACGGAATGGCAGAAAAGCTTCGAGTAAAAAGAACTCATCAAAATCGAGGCCTCAGAGGGCTGCTGCCAGAAATGCACTTAATCTATTTTCCCGAATCACGGGAGCATCTGCGCAAGGGGATATAGATGGCTCTGATGACGATTCATCTGAAAGTGGATCAACACTGCAAGACTCGAGCTTTGGAAGTGAAGAATCTGATGCATCTCTGCAGAATGAATGGAGTGAAAGTCTTAAGGGTAAAGAAATATCCTTGGACTACACCGTGGGAGTAGATCATGCTCATTCTTCTTATCATGAATCTCATTCAAATGATGTGAGCAGGAAGAGGTTAATTTTAAAATTGCCGAATCGGTATTCAAGTAAATTTGTTTCAAACCATGATGGAACAGGCTCATCATCTGGAATTCCTCAGGAAGTGAGTGAAACAAAGAATTCTTTAGAAGAGGACGAATGTCTGGTTCATGGTACTGAAAGAAGCAATTTAGACCTTCTTGGAGAATGCAAAGACGCCTCAATTAATTGGGGAGGGGTCAGGGCTCGCTCGTCTAAGAGGTTGAAGATGGGGGAATCTTCATCAGCTGGTTTATTTGCAAGATTTGGACCATCTGGTTCAGTTCTTGATCAGCACATCGAAGCAGAAGATATTGCTATTGGAAGTTCAACCATTGTGGAAGAGCACCAAACAAAGCCTCCAAGTTTAGAAATTCAAAATGAGAAAGCAAGTTTGGAAGAAATTGTATATAAGAAAGAGAGATCCTGTGAGACCAAGGATACTGATGCATCCCCATGTCAGCATCCTGAGGTTTGCAATGGTATGAAATTGCCCTCTGATCTCCGTGTCTACGAGAATGGTGACCAACTTAAATCGAAGGAGAATGGAGCTCCAACACCAACAAAATTACGAATAAGGACAGGCTCTCGTTCAAGGGATAATGATAGCACTGGAAAAACACTTTTTGCATCTTCAGCCGAAGGTGCGGTCAAATATGTTGACACTTTCGAAAACACAGACAGAAAAAAGAATATGCTTTTACCAGAATCAGACAGCAAAGAGCATCATGGAGTACCAGAATCGGAGGGTTTTGTGAATGGAGCTTCGTCCGAGTCCCACTTGGATGACTCGTTGAAAGTGGATTCAAATAAAAGGATGTTTACAGCCGTTTACAGAAGGTCTAGATGTAGAAGTAATCCAGAGGGGGACTCTGGTAGCCTGGAAGCGAGCACTTCTAATGTTGAAAAACGTAATCTGGATGCAGAATTTGAGATTCCACTGGAAGGATCCATCCGTAGGGCCCGGTCTACTCGGTTGAGGCCAGCGTCCCGTGATCTGAACTTGTCGGTAAGCAATTTTAAATTTGAGGGGGCCCGTGATAATTCAGAAGATGCATCAGCTGATGTTGCCAAAGCTTTTCTGGGCAAAGGTGAAGAAGATAATTCTCGTGGAGAATGGAAATCGTTATCCCGTAACTCTATTCGTGCAAGATCCACAAGGACCAAGAGAAGTAGTAGTTATATTCGTGATATTAGTCCTCCAAGGAAATTAATTCATACTGGAAAATGTTCCTGGTTGATGTTGTCTGCCCACGAGGAAGGATCCCGATATATACCACAACTAGGGGATAATGTTGTTTATTTGCGACAGGTAGATGCATGCTAGTTCTTTTTTTTTTTAATCTCGTACGCCCTCTGTTTCCTAATTGTCTGTCTAATTTTATCGGTTTCACAAATCAATTCTTCAATTATACCCTTATTTATCACTGCTTGATTATAATTACAAGAAGATTATTATTACGGTTATTGGTGGAAATAATGTGACTTTTTGTTGATATTAGCACAGTGAAAAATAATTAGGTATACCTTTGTGGAATAGAATCAGACAGATAATTAGGAATGTCGGATTTTTTTTTTTCTTTGCTCCCTTATTTGTTCGTTGAAGTTCAAATCATTATCTTATTCGCTTTTTACCTCCTCCAGGGCCATCAGGAGTACATACACCATGTTCAATCCAGGAATCGGGGACCTTGGGAAACTATTAAGGGCAACATCAGAGCTGTTGAATTTTGTAGGGTTGAAGGCCTCAAATATTCAACACATCCAGGCTCTGGGGAGAGCTGCTGTAAAGTGACTCTTAAGTTTCTAGATCCTACTTCTGATGTATTGGGTAAATCATTCGATTTGACTTTGCCAGAGATGACTGGTTTTCCCGATTTTCTTGTTGAAAAAAGTAGGTTTGATGAATCTGTGGCGAGAAATTGGACTTACCGAGATAAATGCAAAGTCTGGTGGAAGAATGAGGGGGAGGAAGATGGGGACTGGTGGGAAGGTCGAATAGTTAACGTGAAGCCCAAAGCTGTTGAATTCCTAGATAGTCCCTGGGAGAAGTACTCTGTGAAGTACAAAAGTGACCCTGAAACACATTTTCACAGTCCCTGGGAACTTTATGATACCAAAGAAGTAACTCATTCGGAGCAGCCTCAGATTGATGATGATATAAGAGAGAAACTGGTTCATGCTTTTGCCAAGTTGGAGCAGTCAGGATACAAACCCCAGGTAATGAATGACCCGAACAAAAGTAACAGTACATTTGAGTTGAATATGAGATCTAAGCACCCTTCGATTTCTTGCAGGATTATTACGGTGTTAACAAATTGAAACAAGTTTCTCAGAAGACAAATTTTATTAACAGGCATGTCTTGTCCATTATTATACCTTGTTCTTTTACTTTCATTTTCCCTTTCCTCGGTATATCATCATTAGGTACTCCCTCGTCCTCAACCATTTTTCCTTTTTGGTTTATCCTATTATAAACTTCTCATTCTCTCTCGACAACTTGCTTTTTTACTTTTTATTCACATTCACATTACTTTTATTATAATACCCTATGTTTTCTCTCTTTCTATGACATCCTATGTACTATAACTATTAATTTAACACTTAGTGAAACATACCAGTAGTTTATAGAGGGACGGAGGGAGTATAAGACTAGGCTACGATGGTTTGGTCCCGTATTTATTGGATGTTACAATTTTAGTTCCGTACAAAATAATTTTTTTTAATGAAGTCCCATAACTTTTAAAATTGTGCAATTATAGTCCTATATATTGACGAAGTTGCAGTAATTTGCACGTGAGCTACTAGAATTTCATGTAGCAACTTGATTAATGACTACTTAGACCCCAACATTTTTCATACATCAATACAAAAAAAAAACTTGTCAATATAGAACTAAAGTTGCATCTTTCTAAAAGTTTTTATAAGTTGTGGAAGTGACTAAAATCGCCAAGACCCAATAAATATGAAACCAATTTTGCCAAAATAACTCTTTCTGTGACTTCACTTTATTTCTATCACTTGACATAACATTCACCTTATTTAACATTACAGGTTCCCCGTTCCCTTGTCTCTGGAAGTTATCCAATCTAGGTTAGAGAATAATTACTACAGGAGTTTGGATGCTATGAAGCATGACATCGAAGTTATGTTGTCAAATGTGGAGTCGTATTTTGGGAAAAACGCAGAGCTCTCCACAAAGATGAAGAGAATGTCCGAATGGTTCCGAAAGACGTTGTCATCCTTATAGGTTTTACGTAGCACAATTTTGTAGACAAGTCAGCCTATATTTATCGTAACTGAGCTCACTCCTGTTAAATTTGTATATAATCTCTCTGTATGAGCAGTTTAATTTTGTTCCTTCACCTTAGAATAGATACCCAGCTGAGGAAGAATCTGTTTCAGCTTCTTTATAGCATTGAAGGTGAAGAATTTTATCGATCGCCTGGAAAATCGTCGTCCGGAATTCATTCTTGTATAGTTCGGAGATCGTTTAAAGATGAACAATTGAATTTTTTTTTTTGACCAGTGAAATTCATTCTTGTTTAGATCTTAGATGGGGGTATCTTCTGCTTTGTTTAATATCTTTCTTGGGTCCTTGTTTAGCAGTGGGATATCTTTGATCAAATCTTCTTTCAGTTTTATACATTATCTTGTCAGTATGGGTCCAATTTTGCAGGTGTATTATGTAAATTGTAACTAAAAACAAATAAAAGTACACATTTCATTGGTTCTGGTTATTGCTGCTCCCTCCATTTCTTCTATTTGTTTTTTGCTTTGTCATTTTATATTCTATTTACACATTAATTATATTTTATCTATATAGTAATTATTTCATTTCATAATTGTTCTATATTTTTTTTTATTTGCACCAATTTTTTTTTATAAGTCATATGCTCATGATATTAACATATTATTAAGTATTTTTATTATATTTTACTTTTTGAGTTCACTTTATATACCTCAAAGTTAATTTTTTTGGAAAGTGTGCCTACTTCGTGATGAGAATACTAATAAAATGGAGGGAGTATCGTATTTTTCTCTTCTCTTTATTATATTATTTGTATTATACTTATATTATATTATTCATATTAAGAATTTATAAAATGATTCGATACTAATTATAAATTAATTTTATGTAGAAAAAAGATATGCTTTTGTGCAGAAAATTATTATACTTCTATATAAATACTGTAAATCAATTTTGAAATATAATCATTTTTTAAAAATCTATTTATTTTATACTTGTGTTCGATACAAATAGAAAACGACTGAGGAAGTATATTTTTAGTTGCTTTATGATTTGATATTTTTGTCCGTCGTGTTAAGTACGTCGATTATATCTTTGTAGAGGAAGTATGTTTATAAAGTAAAATAATAGAGATCTATTGAAAAAAACAATTGAAAATACGTGTAACAAGATTCGAAAATTTAAATATTTATAGTAGTTCATATTTATGTTCCAAAGTTCAATTTTTAATTTACAATTTGCAGGAGTTCTAAGATAATAATTATTTATTAGTATTCAAAGAAAAATTTATGTTTTATTATTAAAGTGTGTATTTTTAATTTTATAAAAGTGATGAAGTGATAAAAGTATATGTTTTGTACATATAATATTTTATAAAAATAAAAGTATGAATTAAATATAGAACAGACGTTTTGGTAATGTAGAAATTAATTTTGGAAAAATACATCAAAATGATGACAAAGAATGGACCTTTCCTCTTGCTTGAGAAAAGACAAAACATGGAAACTTAAATAACACAAAAGTTTAATATTTTTATTCCTACTGGACCTAAATTTCATGTCAAAATATCTATTTGTTTTACATATTCTGATATGCTTTTTCCAACTTTATCCCTTTAGAATTTGTCCTTCTAGTTAGAAAATATATTTTGCACTCACTAAATTAACATCATTTACTTAAAAAATATATTTTGCACTCCTTTTTTTTTTTTTCATATTTAATTGCATCTCTAACCATTAAGAGAGGTTTAATTTTTAGAAAGTCTACGTCACAAATTGATACAAAAATAATGTATTATTTTTAAATGTACAATATACAAAAAATAATTTTATTATTCAACTTATACTTACACTATTATGCAAAATTTTTGTACTTATTTAAAAATAATGCATTACATTTATAACAATGTCTCATTATTACTTTAAAAAACTATAATGTCCATTAATTCATTACAAAATTTCAAAACCGGCACATTTAAAAGAGGAAGTATCTTCTTATTACCATATCAAACAACAAACTAGATAGATGCATTTAACATCCATTCTCTAAACAATTCATATTACAAACAAAAAATCAGCAAAAAGATCTCAGCTTAAGCACCCTAAAAGCACTTCTCACTCAGATTCAAACAACCCTCTTTCCAACATCCAATCTTGCATCATAACCTGAGAATTCACAGGCTGATCAGTAGGCACAAGATGCCCTGCATTCAACACCACAGCATGGCTCAATCTCTCCCATTTCTGCACATAACCAGCCAGCAATCCATCATCTGATCTCCACTCCTTCCTCTCTGCCTCCAAGAACTCATCAATGCCTTCCCACTTCATCTGCTTCATCCACACCAAAGTCGAATAAGGCCCGTCTCGCAAATCGCACTGCCCTTGATACAACAACACCCTGGTCCTCCTCACCAAGAATTCAACCATGTGCCTAACACTCTTCATCACATCTTCATGCAATGCGTCCCCCACGGTGCTGCTACACCTCGCGAAAACGAGCGATTCCTTCACTCCCAAGGCCTTCTTCACCTCCACATTGTTCAAGAAAACATCCAAGACCATGTTTGGATAAGGCTCAAGTCTTCTGTAATCATACAATGTGGCTAAACCTGTCATGTTTGCTAAGGTGTTTAGTACTCGATTTCTTGTATCAGTCGCCTCGCCCCATTTTCGTCGTCTGATCAATCCGATGGTCTGTGATTGAAGCTGCTGAAGCAGAGTACTCTGTTTTTCATTGATCAGTCCAAGGTTGAGTGCATTTGAAGCATGTGTTGACACCTGGATTTCTGGATCAGTTAATCCATTTCCAATTGCAACACCTTTTAAGTTGATGGATTTGTCACCACTTTTCAGGATGTAGTATCCGAGTGATGGGAGATACTTCCCAGCATAGCTTTCACCAGTGAGGTAAATTGGCCTGTTTTTGAATGATTTCTCAAGATTGATGAATTTCTTGATTGCTGTGTGGAGATGCTTAGCAACATCAAGTTGGTTTCTTGGGATTTCTTGAGGTGAAGAAGCAATGCTGAAGCCAGTGCCTATGGGATTGTCAAGAAAGAGAAGGCCAGAGATGTTGTTCCAAGGGCCTTTGTTTGGTTCAAGTGAGAGGTCTTGGTTCACTATGTAGGGCCCGATTTCGCGGAAATTGCCGATCATGGATGAGCAGCCCGGCCCGCCTTGGAGCCAGATCAGGATTGGAGTTTGAGAGAGAGGGGTATTTTTGTGGGGATTTTGGGCTTCATAGTATGTGTAGAAAATGGCTGAGCCTGTGGTGGAGTTGACTGTTAAGTAGCCGGATTTGGTGGGGTGGGCTTGTTTGGTGTAGGTTGTCGTTGCGGCGGCGGCATGGCGGAGGGTGGCGGAGATGGAGAGGTGGAGGAGGAGGAGTAAGGACAGAAAGGGTGGTGAAGAAGCCATGAATGAGAATGTGGTTGTAAATTTGTAATTGTGGTGAGTTTGAGTGATGAGTTGTGCCTAGTTTTATAGGGCGCTAAAAGATCAAATTTGACTTTTTCTTGTCTTAAAAAAAAATAAAAATATATATATATATATATATAATATTGTGTGTGTATGTATGTATGTATGTATATTAATTATTTGGCACACTTGTAGGCTTTGAAAATCTGTCTAGAATACTTTGGTTATTTCTTTTAACTTAATTTTTTGATAAAAAATGTAAACAAATAAGTATGGTTGACCTTTGAAATTTATTATTTTATTTATATTTTTGTTTGATTCAAAGCAAAAATCATTGCTTAAATTGCGATGTCAAAACGTGGGATGCAATAAATGTAGAGTCCAAATCCACAAAAAAAAAGAAGAGTAAATTGAATTTGCAACCTAAAAATTAGCAGTTTCTTTTGACGAATTCCCATTTTTTATTGAATGTAAATGGATGTCAATAAAGGATTTAACTAGTGTGATTTAAAAGTTATTTGTACAAATTTTTTTAATGTAATATATCCCACAAGAATTTACACATTTTCCTTATTCGAACGTCCCACACAAATTTACACATTATTAAAAAAGAAAATATTAATTTACGTGCACATTCACAAATCTATACACATATTTATTCATATGTCACTACTTTATATATAAAATATATATATTTTTTTAAAATGTACCGTTTCATAGGATACAAATTCATACGGAAACGGAGGAAGTACAGAATAAGATCACGTGTTAGAAAGATGGGACACTAAACAAATGAGTCAACTTTAATGATATTTCTAAATAAATTGTTTAGGTTCTGACCGCACTAGCTTATTAAATTGAAAGACAAGGACAAAGATTTATTTATTTATTTAATGTTACAATATTTGTCAATTTTTTAAAAATATTATTGTATTTTTTACCTACTTTTTGTATGGACAATAATAAAAAAGTTGTAAAAAAAATCAGTTAACCAAATTCAAATCAAATCCATTCATTTTTTTTAAATTTGTTTTCTCTGTTCCATAAACTTTTGACCTTTGATTTTATATATTCTTTAAGAAAAATATGTGATGAGAAAAGTATCGAGGGTGATATATAATATTATATTATTAAGTAATACAATTTACTGAATTTAGTGTAAAAATAATGATATTTTATATAGATATGTGAATATCGAAAGTATAAAATTAAGTAGAAATTTTTATTTTTTAGGTGTACAGAATATTTGAGTTCAGACGGAAAAATATATATATACAAAATATTCATTGACAGGGAATATTAATTTTGTGAAAATCCTTTATAATGTCTCAGGAACTCATTTGTAAGGAAGTTCTGTCTTGTAGAATGTATATTAATTTTTTTTAAATAAATAAACAAATATACTCCCTTTGTTTATAATAAATAGTCATGTTTGTTTGCTCGTAGTTTAATGAGATATATCGGAGAGTATTGTGAGGTCCGTTACCTTATAATACCCTCTTAAATAACCAGGTGAGTTAGCTCACCTGGCCACCGAGCTCCTCACTTGAGTGAGTGATCCGGGTTCGATTCCTTTTGAGAACGAATTAGCAGGGAAATATTCTTGAGTGCTTGAAGACTTGGTGAACTAACTTCTAATTACTAACAACTAACATTTACCGATAAAATAATACTCTCTGAAATATTACATCAAACCACATGTAAACAAAAACACTATTTATTGTGGGCAAAGGGAACACCTAGTAATAACAATAAAGAGGGGTATCGAAGGGTTTGACTTTTGGGACCATTTTATCATACCTCTAGAAACCTTGCCCACTTCCATTGTATTGGGTGGGGGTGTTTAGTTGGTTAAGAACTTTACTCACGCACGAGAGTTGAATGATATGTTTACTTCACTCACTTCATGCACAAACCACAGGCATTATTGACTGCATTCATGCGCAAAAAAGGAACTCATGCACCCACCCACCCACTGATACACTTGGAAACTTCAAATTTCTAATTTTATAAGTGGATAAGTCAAAATAGCACTGCATATCCTATCATATGTTCCTACTCTTTATATTTGACTAGTGTGAGATCGTCTCACGCAATGAACACGATCCTTTTACGAGTCGAATATAGACCAGTTTCACAGAATAAGATATGTGAGACGGGCTCACTTGAGACCACACACTTGTGTTAAAATATACCTAGAGAAATATACGACAGAAAAATAAAAAGTGGGCAAACAACTTTATGAATTGGTAGGAGGTGGGGGGTTGGGGTGGGCTCCCCCCACATCTAATGCAAGAGCAATAATAAGAGAGAGGTCAAGAACGTGTGCTTCATATCATGCTAAATGTTCACTTTTATAAGTCAATGAAAATAGCAGGAGAAAACAATTAATTACTTTGATAAAGGTCAAATGCAGGAATACAAGCATGTCAATCGTTGGCGTAAGCCCCCACAGAAATTCAATGATACAGGTGATAAGTCAACTTTTATCTTGAGTCAACTAACTCCTAATTAGCTTTCTACATTCAGCCTTACCTAATTGTTTAGGCTGCAGTCTGACAAAATGTACAAGCATTTCGACTATAGCTATGCTATTAGCACCCACGTAATTACTTTATACAGTACCTGCTTTTGAAACTATCAGTAGCAGACGGACGTATTAAGCAATATGGTGGGTGTTAATAGCCACAACCTTCCAATTATTCTAGCTCGAACAGAGAAGAAGAATGAATAACCTTGGTTAAAACAGTCAATTAACTGGAGAAAAGGGTTTAATACAGACGCACATGTGAATTTTAGTGCTGGCTTTAGTTAATACATACCTCGTTAGCTTCTTCAGCATACAGACATACAAACATCCATCAAACTCGAGAAAAAGTGGTCTTTCCATAAGTGCATTTTAGTGCTGGCTTAGTTAATAAATGCCTAGTTAGCTTCTTCAGCATACAGACATACAAACATCCATCAAATTGCAAAATGCTAATCCCTCCAACGATGGCCGCAATTTGGGTTGCAGCAAACAAAGAACAAAGTCATCCCCTCTTCTCCTCTAGCAGTTGCCTGCACATTTACGGTAGATATGAATCTGAACTGTAGGCACCTTTAGGTTTATTACAGTGAATAGAAATTGGAAATGCAGGGCATGTAATTGCAGATTAGCATGACCAATATGGATCATATAAGTGTGTCAACGAACACAATGACATACATCATACCGCATAAGGAGCTCCTTATTTGTAGTGATATGTTAATTAGGGGAGTGTTTGCTTCAAATTCTTCAATGGGAATGGTATTGAGATCAAAGAACATGAATTATAATAAGAATGTATAACTACCTTGTAGAATTTTGCTTTAATCTTGGAATGAGCGGAGACAAAAAATGATTGTTGGTTAATGAAAATGAAATGATTATAGGAGGAGAGATAGTTAAACAAAATTGAGCAATGATTAACTTATCGTGAGTTTCATTGCCCAGTATGATGAAAGTGAATTGATCATCTTTAATTCTCATTAAACACTACAATTACTATTATCATTCCCATTGAAGAAGTTAGAACCAAGCACCCCCTAAGTTGTAATGCAAATGCCATATTTTTAGACAGTCATAAATTCATCATATATCAACAAAGACAAAGCATGCACCAGATACATGCACAATATGTACATTCGTGTGGCTTTGATTTTACCAGAACAGTGTGATTAGAGTAGCCTATTCATTTCATATTTTATAAGGCTGTCAGAAATGAGATGTCACAATATTTTTTTTTATATACGTGAAAGTGATGGAAAAGAAAGAATATCTTTTACATATCCTCCAAGTTAATCCATTTTTTTGGAAATGATAAAATAAAAGGATATCCCCGCCTACAATCGAAAATTTTGCATTTAATGAACTCTACAATCCTTGGGTTTATGCCAACAAGCAAAAAGAGAAAAGTTTGAATGAGATTCTAAATCGAATTAAAAGTTTAGAAAAAGAAAATATTTATTTGAATATACTAGAAACACGGAATCAATTGTGTAATAACTATTCTACAAAAGAATACTTATAAAAAAGGTATGATCCTTTCCTAAACGGATCACATCGGAAAACAATCTACAAAAGCCCCAAAAAAAGAGTAGCCTATTCATGGCTTTCTCGGTAATTTATTGCAGTCAAGAGCTAGAATTAGAAATAACGAGCTTCTAGTTACAGAACTCGTGACAAATACCTGGAAGAAAACAGCTTCTCCATGACCACAATTGGAACACCGCACGGACTTTGTTCTCGGCAGAGTAGGATCAGCTGCTACATCTTGCAACACTTGGGTGCGCTCCGCAACAGAATGATGGATCTCATTTCTATAGACACAATTGTTATCAGCAGCCTCCTGCAAATTAACCCACAAGCTAAATTCTAATCATAAGAAAATAAACTGGCTCGAAGGAATTAAAGCGAAGAAAAAAAACTGATAGTGGAATATTGAATGAGCTCCAGCTATAGACAAAAGAGCCCCCAATAGTTTAAGAAGAAACAGTTCATAATGGTGGAAGAAAACCAGGTAAAAACATCCACAGTGATAGCAATCAAATATTCTTTTTCTATTTCTGTGGATTATATTGGCCACTCGGGAACACAATTTTCAGAATGCAAATTTTCAAACACTAACAATTAGTTGACATCATATACCCAAGCACAAGATAATTAGCACATCTACTTCCTAAAATTTCTACCCATGGAATCAAATAATGGCAAAGTTTGCAGGGAAAAATGCAAATCACTTCCAACAGGAGAATGTGATTGCTTCCATCTGGTACCATAGTACCATGTGGTTATCCGAAAATAGTGAGATAACTTACCCATTAAGAAGAGGATCTAAAGCTAATAAAAAGTCCCCCAAAACCTCACTTGCATTATTGTTTTCCCATACCAGCAATAGTCCCTCAAACAATGCAGATAAGGAAGAATATTCTCATTCTCAAATTCATTTTGCAAATCATGACAACCTATGAATCAATTCTCGGAAATATAATCAACAATTAATTAGCACTAATGTCTAACCAATTTTCAGCCCAAAGAACCTCCGTTGGAGTTTATGTATATCATTGTAAAGCAACAAGCGTAAATGCAATTCTGAATCCGAACTGCAGAGCATCGAACCATGAAAAAATGATTTCTACGACCTATAAACTGGAAGAAGGAAAACACACACACGCACTAAGAGTGCTCAAAATTCCCGCTGAAAAAACTATGACAAGGATAAACCCAGACCTGATGGTCGCAATTCCGACAAGCATAAAGCAAAATCTTCTGTTCTTTATCTTCCTTTGGGTACAAAATGTTATTGCTGCACATAAACGCAACACCAAATCAAAAAAAAAAAAAATCATAAAATACAAGCTCAATCTTCAGAATATCTGCAATGACAAGCTGAACTACGAAAATAAGAAGCAGAAACTGCAGACATGAGCTGATCCTAAAACCATAAAGAGCGAAAGAGAGATAAAGAAAGAAACAACAAAAAATTGAATGAAAAAAAAAAAAAAAAAAAAACAGGAACTGAAATCTAACCATTCACGGCAAAACTTCATGGTACTCATGATGGAGATTTAGAGATTCTTGATTCCTTCTACTTGGAATATTTTCTTTCAGCTGCTCCGATTGAAATCTACTCGTCAGTCGTCACTGAGCTGCTTCTGCAAGACAACAGAAGTGTGTGTGCGCTTCTCGGAAAAGAGAGGGAGTTTTTCAATTATTTTAAGCCCATATTCTTAAGCTTTGGTGGTTCTTAGGCCCAAGTTGATGGGCTTTATCACTCTAAAGCCCAAACTAATTTAATGGGCTTTGTCACTTCTAAAGCCCATTAATGGTGCCCAAGTCATTGTTTATATAAAATAACCCTTACAAATTATCAATAAATCATTTATTTTATCTATTATTAAAATTTACTCTCATTCTGCAACCAAAACCATGCATCCACATAGTTGAATATCAAAATATTTTTGAAAATTGCAATTGAAAATGTTGAGTACCAAGCTCGCCACTGTCGGAATTCACCTCAAAATCCGACCAACAATCACCTCACCTGGCCACCGGGCTCCTCACTTGAGTGAGTGGCCCGGGTTCGATTCCCTCTGGGAACGAATTGGGAGATGGGAGATATAAGGTTGGACTTGGAGATATGGGGTGTAAGGAGACTTGGTGAACTAACTTAACTACTAACAACTAACATTTACCGATAAAAAAAAAAAAAAAAAAATCACCACCGTCCACAAAATGCCACTTCTGAAAATCCGTCGTGCATTGTCGGAAGCACACACAACCACCGCCCTCCATAGAAGCTCTCCTCTATCCAAACCGTCGTTGTCAATGTGGTGGGTGCTATCATATCATATATTTATTTGTTGGATCATAATGAGAATATTTTGTTATTTTATATATTATTATAATTAATATTATGTTAAAAGTGTGTATACTTCAAATATGTGTGGGTGCATATAACATGAGCATTAAGAACAAAATATTACACCACATTTTATTATGTTCCACCCCATATTCGATATCCTGGATGTATGGCAGTGGCACGCCGAATATAAAAATATATAGGATTGTAAATGAATCAAGCCGATTCGCAATTTACTTGTGCTCCGACTCATAAAAAAATCAAAATTGATTCGAATCAAATCGAGTCGAGCTCAAACTACTCAAGTAGCTCTCGAGTTTGAATTTATAAATACTCAGCTCGAGAGCCTAATCGAGCTTGAATTTTAGACAAAAAAAAAAGTTAAATTATATTCAATATTTCATTTTATTAAAATAATGAAATTGTTAAGTTGAGCGGAGCTCAAGTTTGTCGAGTTCTTAGCCAAATTGAGCTAAAAAAATCAAGCTCAATCGAGTTTGAGTCTAGTTTCGAGCTTTGAGTATTGCTTTCGAATCGAGTTCGAACTCAGCATAGGGGTGGCAAAATGCCCCGCCCCGTAGCCGCCCCGATCTGCCCCGCCCCGAATGGGTCAGCCCCGCCCCGCCCCGTCCTGAGAATGGGGCAACCTGCCCCGCCCCGCGCATGGGGCAGGGCAGGCATGAGTTTACAATTTTACTGCCCTGCCCTTCCCCGCCCCGCAACGCAAAATATTATATACTAAATAATATATATTATTTATATATAAATACTATACTTTATATAAAATAAATATAATAATATCAAATATTTTTTATTTATTATTATTACACTAATATAATCAGAAATTATATATAAAATATTTTAAATTATGATCTAAACATTAATAATTAATATCTAAAATATAATAAATAAATAAAAAACACTTTCTTTCATTAGGGTTTACACTTTCATTAGGACTTGTAAGATGATTTAATTTCTTGGTTTTTGAATATAATGTGCTGAACATGGTTCATTATTTATGTTGAATATGATTTAATGGATATATCTAAATTATATATATATATGTATATATTAAATTTTAGTATATGAAGTATGGGGCAGAATGGGGCAGGGCGGGGCGGATCTGCCCCGCGCAGGGCAGGCATTGGGCAAAACATACTGCCCCGCGGCGGGGCATGGGCGCGGGGCAGGCATGGGTATTTAAATACCCGCCCTGCCCTGCCCCATTGCCACCCCTAGCTCAGCACTACTCGGCTCGACTCATTACACCCCTAAAAATATATTCAATGAACCACTAATATTCTGATTGCATGTATTAAAAATTCATCAGGTGAAATATAAAATTAAAATTAAAAGTAGCACAGAGACGGAAGAATTGAACTGGCCAAAATGATGAAACTTGTAGACTTCAAGAAATCTGAAAGAAGAACGAAGACGATTAGTATCCTAACCATGTCTCCCTGACCAACCAAGAAATTTATTTGCCAATTTTCTAAAAGAAAAAAACTAAAACCCTACTATGCATACATAATAGCAGGACTTGTGTTTGATACCATCCATCAATTCATAATCATCAAAGCACTAGGATCATCAATTAATTCCTGTTCATAGACCTTACACGCTGCAAAACTCTTACAAACTCTACGAACATTGAGAAATCTAAACCATCAAGACCATCACTCTCCACACCAGAATACGGATTCTGACATACTATCAAATTGAACCCCTTGAATTTTTTGAACAAATCCTCCAGCTTATTGCTCGACAGCTTGTTGGTGCTCTCCAGCTGGATCAACTCCCCCCGCTGAGCTGAATTCTCCCACCACTTCTTCAGAATTCTCCGCTTTGTTTCACTGGGCTCCACCGAGACGACCGCCTTCAAACGAATCCCAAGTCTGTGCAACGCAACTTCGACTCCACCTATTCCGTCGAAGAAGGACAAAACGGTTACTCCATCGGGAAACAAGTGCCTTAAAACGGAAAGATGGTAGCCCAATGTGTCTGTTTGGAAAGAGAGCTTAAGGGCTTTTAGCCTTTCAGTTGAGCTGAATCCAGCGACTTGACTGTGATGCAAAGGGTATCCCATTATGCGTTCCACATGTTCGAGCTCTAAAGGGGCTAACTTGTCTTTTCCGACCCAGACAAGATTGTTGGTCTCACAGTGCTGAAGAACCTCGCTCTGCAGTTCAGTAGGTGGGGGACCTCTACAGTCTGCCATCATTCTTCCAAGTCCATCGCATAGATGGGATATTCCTGTCATTTCATAATTGATGTAGTTCAAATGCTTCCTATCATCCCACAGGGGCCACCACTTTTTCGTATGTGGTACGGCTTCTTGAATGGTCATTGGTCCCTTTGGAGAAATGTGGAACCTATCTTCAGTAGGGAGGTTATGAATATATCCTTCCACTCTGTTGAGTGCAGAATAAAGATTGGAACGAGCAAATTCAGGCTGGACAGAGTACATAAACTGAGATATTTTGACCCAAGAATTGTGGGTTAATTTCGTCACGTTTCCGTAAAGAAAATAAGGAGGTTTAGCCACCACACTACTAAGACTTCTGCAAGAGTTGTATAAGGACATTGTGGGCTTTATATCTTCTTCAAAACTTGTTGTACGTCGAATCTGTCTCTGTGGGGCTGCCACTGGATTACTTTTTGAAGAGGACTTTCGTCGTTTTGTGTCTAGCACCGTTCCCCCAACAGAACTACTCGGTTCTTCCATAAATTCTTCCTTTGGTATCTTCCAGTTATTCGGTTCATCTGTGTTTATTTCTTTTGGAATCCAGCCTTCCAATTTCTCAGATGTATCGTCTTGAGATACCACATCGGAAGTGCCTTCCTCGATTTTAATGCACAATGAGTCCCAATCTCCCGTCCTTTTCAATGACTGGCTATTTCTTTGGACACTAGGCTCGCTCAAAATAGTTGATAAATACTGCAATAGACGTTAAAAGGTAAAATATGACCATTTTTAACAGATAAGTAGCATAACATATGTATGGTGCTAAACAAATTTATTGGCAATGTTGTAGACCTTATCAGCATTAGGGCCAGTACCAGCTGCAACAATGAAATCAGCAAGCTCTGTCACAGATGCTTTTGAACCTGAAATATATTACAGGGAAAAGAAATCTTAAGAGACCATATTTAATCTCCAACTCAGAAAGAAAATGATATGCTTGTGATAAAAAGAGTCCTTATCTCTAAGAATCAAATTTGGCCTGGAATAACATTAAAAAAAAAAAAAAAAAAACACCTATTTACCAAGTGTTCTTTATGGAATCAAACCTAGGTGCAGCAAAATGCTTTTGCATATAAGAAAACGTAAATCAGGAAATTTGAAAAAGCTCTACTGTTTTGTATTCAACACAATTGCTCCATCTACCAGAATTCCCTAATATTTCACACATAATCTCACCATATTCTAAACCACAATGAATGTTATCTAACATTTGTAATGGCTTTTCTAGAGCCACAAAGTGACTAAAACAGAAAACATCTAAATTTGCATGATCAGCTCACCGCATTTCGCAAAAGCTGCTGAAATTCCATTTTCTGAAAAGCCCATTTCAAGCAATTGAAGTGTCTTCTCCATAATACCAAATAATGCCTCATTGCTGCTATCCTGATTTTTTTTTTTTGAAGAGATTAGACATAAGGATTTGAGACATGGAAAACAGTAGGCATAACAGTAACATGTATAGACAGTGTCGTTTCTTCTGGAAATGCTGAACAATCTCCGTAGAGAGTTTCCATCAAACAAGATATAGAATTACGTGTCAAGGTGACATCTAACCATGTACTTGGATCATAAGAAATCATATCAGTTTAAAGATACCAAAAGACGAAGTCGTCAAATACCTTTTCAGTTTCCTCATTCCTGAGAAATGAATTATTTGGATCTTTCTCGTACTTTTTAGCCATCCGTGCAGCAAAAATGAAGTCCATTAATTGACCAATAGAGGCATGTTGTCCTGTAATGCCAAATAAAAGTTATTAGTTAGACAACAACATGAGAAAAAGTTACAGCTAAATTTTCAGGCATATAAGCTTGCACAAAATCCAAATAGTTCAATTTATCAGGACTTGGATCCACATATTAAGAATGTAGAGTAATAAACGTACTAGGAGAACTTAGTCAATAGAACATTGAGAAATTAGATCCAAGCATTAAAACATCAAACTATGAAAGCTAAGATGATTACTTGACAGCTCGTCAGAAACAGAGTGAGTTAGATACTTAAGAGAGTGGCTTCAAGCTAAAAGCCTCACTCTGATAAGATATCTTCTCTCTTTTTTTAATAAATTATAGAGAAGCATCTTATGCAAATTTCTGCTAGGTGCTAAACACAAGAAGCACATTTCACGTAATCAGAAGTTGAAGACATTTTGATCACTGACCAAGTCTACGCATAGCAAACCCAATTTCATCTGAAGTGAAGGTCATTTTTAACAGTGTTGCAATTTTCTCGTCACTAGCTTCACTGCCAACGTCATATTCCTGTAAGATCCAAAATTGAACCAAAGAAAGAAAAGAGAAGCAATTTGTTTAACCAATAGACGTATTTAATGTTCTTGGTATGTAAATTACTGTTAGAAGAGTTGGCAACTAAGGTAACAACAAGTTAGTCCAACGGTTACCAAAAACATTTAAAAGAAAATTATAACATCGACATACATGAGAATAATAAAAACTTTGCTAAGAAAAAAGCGGCAAACCACGCCTAACTGATCAGATGGTTAATAAAAACAGTTTACTCTAAATGTATCACATATGAATGAAAAAAGTTAGAAATGAAAGTTATAAAATATACCACTTTTAGAGGAATATTGCCATTACAATGGACATTTTTATTTGTATCTTCACCAAACAAGCTATGAGATTCTGGTTCATGTGAAGCCTGAAAATTTCAGAAAAATGTAAGAAGCAGGAACAACTGAAATAGATAACCAAGTTAAAGGAATGTTCAATGCATACTCAGCAAGTATATTGGAGGAAAGATATATTTAAGACTTTATCTCGGTGGGAGCTAAAAGAAGATTAGGTAGAAAGAGAAGGTTCATTTACAAAACTGAGGATAATTCAACTATTTTACCTACAGATCAAGAATGTTTAGAAATTTTATGTTGTGAGCTGCATTTCTTTCACAAATAATTGAATGGCAAAAGCAGGGAAAAGCCGAAGAGAACAATCTTAAGACAACAGAAGACATGGGAAATAGGACACACAAGTAGAATTAAATATGAAAGTTCTAGACTTGAAGCTATGTTTGTTTCAGATTTAGGTGTGTGTACGAAGTCATGACTTTAAAACCATTAGATGTAAAATTCTTGATGAGTAGTAAAAATATGCGTTTGTGTTGAAATGTTGGTAGGATGAGGTTTTAATTTATGTAAAATCAATGTTTAATAATTATTGATGTTGTATTATTTAATGGATTGTGTAAGAGTTAAGTAGGAAAGAGAATGAGTGTGATAAAAAAGTGATGATTTGAGTTATGAATGAGTGAGGGAAAAGTGAATTATATTGGGAAGAGTAATAATAGGTTTATAAGTATTTTGGGTGGATTGAGTATGGGATGTGAAAACTGGATTTTAAATCTCTAATTTGAATGTGACGGGGGTCGCAATGTCCTAATTCCATCCGGATGAATCATAAAACAAATGCAGCCGAAGAGACGTGAACATGATCAGGAGGACATGTGATAAGAAAACTGCACACCATCATTATCTAGACATCATAGACTTCATATACAACAATTTTATTCTTCCTAAAATACTGGAGAAAAGGTCTGGAATTTGTCATCAGACTCGAACCACAAATGCAGATAATGAATGACAGGATTTCACAGAGACAACCAAAAACAAGAATACCTTTTTATTGTGAAGGTTTGCAGCTAAATTATCATTTCCCCCGCTGAATGCATCATCAAAAACCTCTGTCTTCAGTCTCTGAAGGTCCTGTTAAGTTAGAGGGGGCAGTTTCTCCATGAGACGAAATAAAGGAAAGTAAGCTCTGTGTTGTAAGAATAGCAGAATTCAGAATATGAAAAGGCTAAATTGAACTCAGGAAAAGATTGATCCTCAGCTGCTAAAGGAAAGAAGTTATATCTACATATTCCTAGTTTATTCAACTAACTTGCAAACAGTGACCTGAGGATAGGATACAAATCATCAACAGGGTGAGAAGTCTAGAACAATTTTATCAGCATATTTATCCTATATAAGATAAGTATACATGTTCAATCAAGCAATGAAATAAAATAAAACAACTATAGCACAAGCGAGTGAACTTCAATGAGCATAAATTTGTAACACTTATTAGTTATGTAACTTGGTGACCAATTAAAAAAACCTGTTCTTCATGATTCAAACATGAAAAATGGTTACTACTTGATCTTGAGGAGTAGCACTTACAGAATATGCAAAGAGAGTCTCCAATACTGATTCATGATTTCCTTCACCTACAATGAAAGGGAAATATCAGTTTTCAGGTAACAATTAGAATTCAATGGTGATATATAATTGTAATATACCATCAAAATCGAGTTTTAACCATACTTAGTACCAAACTTAAAGCAGCTCATGCTTAGCTTCAAGAACATCAAAATATAATAACAGCAACTTTATAGTAAATGGCTCTATAACAGCTGAAACGGTAAAAGAACTACAAAGTTGAGCAGAAATGAGTTGAACAAACCGTTTTCTTCAATTGCTTTGTCCACAAGCGATGGTGCAAATCCCATTCCGATAAATGATGATCTTAAATTCGTCCCAGATGAGCTTGCCACATCGTCCTGTAATCAATACAGAAAATGCCACCCATTTCAGATGGTGGAACTCATGTTTTTCAAGAAGACTTGATGAAATTAAGCAGAAAATTGGAAAAATGCCACCCATTTCAGATCCTTTTAGAAAAACTGTCACCCACACAACCCATGTTTGCCCTGTGAGCGACTTGAAACACCATGGGTGACATTTTTCCGAAATCCCCAATTTTCAGAATAGCAAATAGAAGTAATCATACCACCCCAGTCCCAGAGTACAAGTTCGGCGGTGGCATATCAAAAGTTAACTCCTCGTCCTTTGGTATGATACCAACATCATCTTCCAACTCAAAGGAATCCTCATCATCCGAAATTTCCAGTACCTCAGACTAGAGAAGGTAAAAGCAATAATTAAAATGCAATCTAGCACGATAAACACTGTATAATTTTACCATTCACTCGCATGAAAGAAAGAAAAATGAACCCAGAATTTGATAACAGCTCACCATTCTAAGCTTAATCACCCGGAAAAAAACTTGCGCCTGGCCCGAAACCTGCAGATTAGAGAATCAAATGAAGGAAAATAGAAATTTGGATCATTTGCTCAGTGGTTCAAAAAAGTTACTATATTTAAAAATTGATTCATAGTATTTGAACATAAATATAATTTTATTTATGCACATAAGCATATATTTTTCTGCCCGAAACCAATTTTTTTTGTGAACCATTTTGTTATTTTCCCTTTAAATTTCACTGGGAAACTCACATGCAACAATTGGAGAGCAAAATGCACGGCATACGATGTGCTTATGAACACAAACCGCGAATATAGACAACAAAATTAAAGAATGAAGATGAAAGAACTTCGAATTGGGCACCAAATGCATAGGGATCGGCTGTTTTCCCCTGAAAACAATCGATAAGACAGTGAGCTGAGCAGCTAGGGTTAAACCAAATTACTTTATCGAAAAATTGTCGCGGATTGACGCGATTTTCGGCCGCGCGTGGAGTACCGCGCCAGTAGACGCAG
Source organism: Prunella vulgaris (assembly GCA_026898435.1). Classification (NCBI taxonomy): domain Eukaryota; kingdom Viridiplantae; phylum Streptophyta; class Magnoliopsida; order Lamiales; family Lamiaceae; genus Prunella; species Prunella vulgaris. Next base: position 946,822 of record JAPKLY010000092.1, read on the forward strand.
CGGAGAAAAATAATTCTGAGATTTTGGAGCTGAAAAGCCTGGTAAAGGTGAAAGGTGAGCACAGAAACGAGGTAATTGCTCTGATTTACCGACCTGTAAATTTGTGAATTTATCAACTTAGCCCCTGTTGCTCACTAAATTTCACTTTGGTCCTTCAATCAGATTATGAGGACGAAATGAGCGTGAAATTTTATGTACTTTGCATAGGAAATGAATGGAAAGAAAATTATTTTGGGAATCAATAATTTGTCTGCTAAAAGAGAACTATGGGTTTGATTTCTTGCCCACTCTGGCCAAATATCATTTCCAGTATTTTAAAAAATCCCTCATTTTTTATTAAATTCCACATGTAAAAAAATATAATTTTTTAACTCGTATGCACCAGTTACACGGTGCAATTCAAGTTCATGTTTTAAAAGTTACACAAAATACTACTGAAAAGTTACACATGTTATAACTGAAAAATGTATCTTTTATAGTATAACTTTTCAGTAATAATTTGTGCAACTTTTTAGTAATAAATTGTGTAACTTTTTAAAATGAACTTGAGTTGCAACGTGTAACTGGTGCATCGGGAGAATTATTTTATTAATTTTTTGGATTAATAAATAAATTTTAATTTTAGAATAAAAATACTGTGAAAGCATTTAATTTTTATTCATGAGGTATGAAATTTATTGGAAAATGTCTTTAAAAAGTGTGTAATTTACGAGGAGACATGGATGGGAGTATTATATTAGGCGTTTATTAGTTGTTTTTAAATATCTATTTTTTGTGATTATTGATACCAGTATTGAGTGGGAACAATATTTTTATGATATTTAAAAAAAATCGATAATATTATAGATATTGGCATGTAATATAATTTTCAATTTTTTTTTTTATAAATTGAGTCAAATATCGAGAATTGTCGAGACAATATTGATAATTTTAATAAATATCAATAATATGAATTTTGTTCAAATTCTATTATTATTTTATGTAATAAAAGTTTGTTATTAAATTTTTTAATTTTTAAAATTATCAATATATACATCGATATTTTTGTAAATATAAGATCCAAATATTTATATTAATAACGATATCTCAGTGTTAACCCACACACTTTTTTGTTGATAGCATCAATTGGTGTGAATGTTGAACCAATTTTTATAAATCACATTTTTAATGTGTAAACTAAATATATATAATCTTTCTGGTTTAGTCTTATATGCACCAATTGCACCGTACAACTCAAGTTCATTTTTAAAAAGTTACATAAAATATTACTGAAAAGTTACACATGTTATTACTGAAAAATGTGTTTTTAATAGTGTAACTTTTCAGTAATAATTTATGTAACTTTTCAATAATAAATAATATAATTGTTTAAAAATATACTTGAATTGCACGATATAAATAGTGCACAAGACACTTACTCCATCTTTATTTTCAGTTGCCGCATCCAATTTCATAATCCAAAATTCTAATACATAATTTCATCTATTTCCCACAAATTCACCAAATCTTGTCATTCTTCTTTGTTATTACCTAATAATTTCATTCATTATACACACATTTTTAAAAAAATTTAGTACTTAAAATTTTTAATTTGAGACTTTAAAATGGGCTATATAGCATAAATTATAGTAACTTGATATTTTGACTTCAACTATTTTAAGTATTTCAATTTGTTTTATTATCTATAACTCTAATATGGTACTTCAATACAAATTTATAAAATATAATATTTTTAATGTAAAATAGAGAATATTGATGAATTATTTTAACTTGTAATCGGTTGCTCCAAAAAGCGGATAGATCCAATTAACTCTGATTATGAAAAATATTGATTTACTATGTACTTCTAAATTGTCTCAAATTAAGTCTCACTTTTTTTATCTAATCGAAATGGATGCCCGACCCTATCAATCTTTGATGAGTGCAAAACGAACACATCAATCAAGATACTAGATTCAAACTAAAACAAGGAGAATCATACTTGTTTTGCCCAGTAATGACTCAAAGGATTGTCGATGTTGAGTTTAACTCCCCAGCTTATATTCCTGAGCACAAGTTGTCAATTCCGGTTGAATATCTTCAAAATCCTGTACAAAATCAAGTCGAAGGGGGGCTCCAACGTTGATCCTCTGATGTTTAAGTCAGTTCGATTGTTGCGTGGGAAACGCCATAAATGAATACATAAGTTTTGTGTAAAAAAAAAAAGTTGGGAATACGTAGGCTACTTCTTGAAGGATAAAATGAAATAATTTTTATACCATCTCTCTGTCTTGTGATAGTATAATTGTCTTCTTCACATAGTTGTCCTAGTTGCTTTTTGGGACCAGAGATAGAACTACCTTGCACCAAGTGGCAAGCTTAGTAATTTGGTAGTATTTTTCTTTTTAAGTCATTTTCATGGCAGTGTCAAGAATACATGGAGTACTATCATTAATTTGTGAAAAGTGACATTAAGATTGTTCTTGTTATCCAAGTAAAGAAGTATATATCAATTCGAACCCCAATTAGAATATATCATGTGTTAATCTTCACTTCTAGTCCATCTCTCGTCTCTAATTGAGAAGGACCTCTCCACTTAACTTATCATGTCAAACGATACAAAGGATAGTTACACATTCTTTATCGCAATTGAAACGCTTCTCACATTGGGTCAAACTCTAAGCCAAACAAACATGGAAATAAGTTCATGTTTGTCCCACATATGCCTTATTGTGAAGATATTGATTCTACATATATTCAAATTGTCTGGAATTAATTTACTCACTTTCATTTTCTAAGTCCATCTACATTAATTTCCACACAAAAATACAGAAAATTTGTCCACTCTTTTACCTTCACAAGATACCCTTATTCACCTATTATATCTTCCCCTTTTTTTTTCTTTAACACAACTAAAATCAATTCAACTGAAATTCCCCTACTTCATCAAATTTTAAAAAGCAAAAGTAAATTGTACTTTATCTGCCACTCATAGCTCATCTTTTCCTGTTCCACCTAAACGCACAAACCTTGCATCTAAAATTTCAAAAAGAATTTTATCAAAGAGGATATTGAGGGATAAGAATGGGTCTTGAAATACTGTACACTTCTACAATCAGATATTTCTGAAAACTTATTATTTGTCAGTCAGAAAATACAAAAGATATTTTTTATTTAATTTTATATTCATATATTTTTAATTTATGTAGATGTGAGGAGAATTTTATAGCCAATCACATGCTTTAAATAAATAGGTCCAATTATACTCTCCACATATTCTCCCAAAACCTCTTTCCCAATCCAATAACTCTCCACATATTCTCCCAAAAAACATAATGAAACCAATTTTTTACGAAATAAGAACTGAAGCACAACCCATCATAGTCAAGATAAGGTAAAAGTATTGAACAAGGAGAGAAAAGGCAGATCATGACCATCAATATAGTCTTTTTTTCTTCTTTTCCTTGTTTTTTTAAATCACTTTGGAAGCCAAAAATAGAAGGGAACTACATGAAACAAAAGAGTATCAGCAACCTCAGTCTAAAACCAAGGTTACTCCCACCCATTAACCATAAATAAAGAACATACATAGTACTTAAAATAAAGACTTCTCCGATCCAAGCAAAAAAAGAGAGATGAAAACTGTAATCCACCCACAGAGCAATGCCCAAGATATGATGCGCTCGGCTGTAAAACGAGCAGAACTTCTCCTGGGACTAACCGACCACGTTCAAAATAAATACTGTCATCTGATTCCACCCATATGCATCATAAATCCTGTTCAACCATTAATTATGTAAAAGATTTCTGGGATCGAGAGGAATTGTTCCAACTGTCAAAAAACCACCAGAGCTCTCGGTGTCCACAACTTTGATGGGCATTGAACCTATAGTAACAACACTCACCAACTCACCACTGGTTCTGTCTGATACTTCCACAGAAGGTAATGAACATCCTGAATCAGGCTCACCTGCACTAATATTGAGTTTATTAACCGCACTTGATAATTCATCAACTTGAGAGCTATCAACCACATTTCCCGAGTTGTTAGGGTTAGTCTCTGAAGACAATTGCTCCGCAGGTGCTGACTGGTTCTTCTCAGAGGTCAAAGCACCATCAACAGAGACTTTGCTTCCGTTCACAATAGCCGAATCAATGGTACCATTTACATCCATAGTAGATGGGAGATCACGAGCAGGCTGAAGCTTGCGGGGAGGATCCAGTAGAGGAGCGAGATATGGATTTTCGTAGCTCCTTATAAGCAGCCTGGCTCTTTCTTCATGCAAAATCCGCTGTCTGTTTTCATAGTACATGAAGTCATCAAGCAAGGATGTCTTCAGAGTATAACTTTTGTATACTCTCAGCATCTCCAAACCTTTCTTGTAGTATATCTGGAGAACGATTAAATAACATAACTTAAGCAACTGATCAACATAAACTGATATGAAAATCAAATGAGTCCTCACAAAACAAATGAAAACATAAACAGAAGGAGACCTCGGTTCAACCCACAATGCAGCAAATACCTATTAAATCTACGAGAACAGAGTCCGCAGCATTCATCATAGGTTAACACAAGTGTTGCCTTAACTTCCTAAATTTGCAAACTAGCCATCCAAGATTGCACGGTCTAACAACTAAGTCACTTCAACCACTAAAGGAAGGGGGTCAATTGCGTGGTAAACAGGTTTTGGGGACAACTAATCTCATCTCTACTCAAGATACAAAGCCGAGGAGATCATCTACTTCAACAATAATGATGCTTGCATTCAGCAAAAGATGCATATTGGATAAGAAATAAAAAAGACATCACACTAAGAAAAGGCTATAGGGATACCTCTTGTGTGTCTCTACTATTGGTAACTGGCTTGTTCTCATTATTCTCGAGTATGATATGCCTGAAATTTGGGTTTGGGACATCCTTTATAAAGTGCCATTTCACAGGAAAGCTACCACTCCATTTATCTTGCTGCCAGAAATCCATATCCCTGTGGAAGTCCACGGGTCCAGTCATTTCAGCAACACCACAAAATTGGCCACTGGCATTTACCTAAAGTTCATGACAAAAAGAGACCTTGTGTCAATAACTACACAAATAAAATGAAGTACACACCCAAGCTCATACAATATAATGTACAAAAACATAAATTAGAGTCATCTGAGCAATGTGCTATAGGAAAATAATAGAGTGGAAGTGATTACTTACAGAAAAGAAGAGGAAGATAGGACAGCCTCTTGAATCTCCTGGAGCTATTCTCTTGGCATCTTCATATGCAGCATTAAGCTTCTTGTTTCCATTAGGTGTGGATGACCACACATTATACTTGATGCTCTTATGCACATCATCCTCACTATATGATTTAATTACAAAGAACTTTGCATTTGCATGTTCCACTGGAAAATCCACTTTGTTATACTGGTCTGTTAATATAGTGATGTTTCCTTGTGCATCAGGATTTCCAGCTCTTGTCGAGTAGGCTTTAACAACCAATTGATTCTTTGATTTGTTTAACCTTAGCCCCCTATTCTGGTCAGCTGATGTATCATGGCCGACTCGTTCATCACCAGGAGCCCTCCCAAACAGTATATTGGGCTTAACTTTATTTACAGACGTGCGAGCATCACTACCCGAAGTAAAAGCAGTCATTAATTGACTACTAACCAACGAAGTTTTTCCACGCAAACCATTCTCCGTGCCTTGAGAACCTCTAATCTAAAAGACAAGATTTCAGCAGAAGAAGCACAAAAAGTATTGGAATATATTTTTGGAACATGAAACAGGCTGGAACTTTTTTTTTGTGAAAGTACAGAACAGATCATTACCTGGGACATTTGTGACGATGCTTGGCTTGTGACACTACCAGAGCTGATACCAGATAGATGCTGTTTGCCAGATCCAATATTAGCCCTACCTCCTTCAGATACCCTTGTAAAGGAATTCCTTCGATTCGAGGCATCCCCTACCGTGGTCAGTGAAGAATTAGGATTATTCAGATGCAAATTGTGTTTCGGAACTAGACCATCAAATTTATTCACAGATACAGCAGAATCAATATACGGATCTACAATCCCATTAACAGCAGCATCGTGCCTTGGCTGAAGAACAGCAGGCGCATAGGCTGCTGTTGTAATGGAATTCTCATATGGTGGAGCTGCATAGTATTGTTGGGGAGATATAATCGACCCATCAGCTCCTACCACAGCACCAGGGATATAAGGATTGTATGGATTATAAGGAGACTGTCCATATCCATAGCTAGGAGAATAATATACAAATGGTGAACTCTCATTTGCCGCAACCTGCCAGAAGAGAGACAGATTTAATATTTAAAGCATGTAAAAATGCTAATAGACTGCCAGTATCATACTAGTTCATACACCTAAGAGAAAGACTCACAGTATAATGAATATCTTGACCGTCTAGACCAAAAATCCTATGTTGGTCGTCCCAGTCACCAGTTGATTCAAATCCTTAAAAAAAAGAGCATATAATTTCAGTCAAGATGTACTTGGCATATTATTGTGCACTCGCCCAATAAATATGTATAATCTGCATGTCAAATTTAAGCCCACAAGCAAAGGCGAGTAATGACTACAAGGTTTTATTACCTGCTGGCAGGATATATCCAAAACTGTTGGCAGGATAATACAAGGCCTGGTCAAAAACATAATCGGGCGATCCCTCGTTGTACATGGATTCAAATTGTTCAAACTGAGAGGCAAACTGTGGGTTTGGTTCAGTACTTTGAATCTGTGGAATTCAAAATACTTCATTTTAGAAAAAGAAAATAGGAATAGATACACAAAAAATGTTGACCCAACCACCCACCCCAATATATGAGAAGAAGAACAACCAGAAGACCAGTCACATGGTAGAGTTACTCAGAATACACAACTCACGACAATAAGACTAAATAGGAGATTATGATATACAACCATTAATGAAATTTACCAGATACATATCAGCAAGTCCTTGATCAGGAACATTGTACACATCCATTCCAGGACTTGCCAACCTATAAGGATATAAGATAATACTTATTGCATTTACATCTCAAGAGTAACTTCACCCTCGATTCAAACAACATTTACACTAACTATAATGACCATAACATTAGATATTAGATGAAAGAGCCTCCAAACTCCAGACTGAAAAAATGAATCAGATTCTCAGAACAATTGACACTGTGGAGTCTGGAGCACACACAATCGTTCAATGTGGGAAGGATGACCCTTCATTCTTTAACTCAGACCACTGACAAAGTAAAAGAGCATAAATATAACAAAGCATGGTGTAGTCAAGATGCTTGTCCAGATAATAGCACAGAGCATAAATACGTCAACAGACCATATCATAATTAAGATGCCAGTCCACATAATAATTTAATTTGTGGATAACGAGTTTACCCTGTATACCATTCTTTGTTGAACGGGAGATGATTTTTATTTTACCCTTCAAAACCACCATGACCAAACCTCAACATCATATCTGAAAGTACAACCGAATGTAAAAACAACGAAAGGCATCCCAGTCATGTTTAAAAAAAAAAAACCAAAATATAATACCAATATGGTATCCCCCTAATCAAAGAAGGGTCTTTTGGTATCTTCTTGACAACCCTAATATCAAAAACATATTTTTTTTAATACAAAAATAAAGAAAACAACAGTTGAACTTAATTAAAAGTCAACCCACAGATAGAACTTGCCCTAGCCAGTGAAAGTCATCATAAGAAATCAATCGAATAATATCTTTCCACGCAACAAACAGCATGAATACTAAAGAAAGCAGAATTTCAAAACATAAGTGCATATAAACATAGATATCAGCATCACAAGAACGCGAATGGACAAAAGAAACAAAAATTAGCAAGCATATGAATCGAAACACGGAGAAAGAGATCGCACCGAAGCGAGGAGCAGATTCAATCCATGTTTGACGCAAAACGCAGCTGGTAGATCAAACTCGATAGTGGCGGAATCGAATTCGTGATTCCCGAAGACATGAGTATCACAATATCGGATATCTATTTGTGAGAATTAATTAGTCTAGGGCGAAGAAATGCAATATATTTTCAAAGGTAGACGCGGTTAAGGAAGAACCCTAGAGAGAGAAAATAAAAAGGCGGTTGAAAGCGTAAAAAATGAAAGCTCGAATTTTTTGTTTTAGAGAGAGAGAGAGGGAGTGAGAGAATCGAGTGCGCCTGGAAACTACTAGAATATTGTAGCCGTTTGGCTTGGATAGGAAGGAACTAGAATTTTTGTGTTAAATAAATAATAATAAGAATACAAATTGATATTCTCCCATTAGAATTTGAAAAAACAAATATTGAAAACTAAATGAAAAAGGTCGCTTTTGCACGTCTCATAAGATATCGAATTTATACGATTTGATAACATATGCTGATGCGTAACATTGGTTTGGAGCAAGTCTCCTTTCCACAATTTAGACGGTGCAACTCAAATTTATTTTTAAAAAGTTATAAAAATTTATTATTAAAAAGTTGCATAAATTATTACTGAAAAATTACATTATAAAAGATACACTTTTCAATAATAACATATGTAATTTTTCAATAGTATTTTGTGTAACTTTTAAAAAATCAAATTTGAGTTACATCGTGTAACTGGTGCATACACGACTAATCCATTGGTTAGTGGATTAAATAAAATGTCTTGCTAAGAAAAATAAAAAATTAGATCCCAAATTACGAAATAAATACTAATTACAAAGTTATGAAGCTTGACATATGTTAACATCAGCATCATTTCTTATTTATATGAAACTAAATTAAATTTATATAGATTAACACACATGTTAATATTCCGAAAAGATAATATATATGACAATGTCCCATCTTCAAATCAGATTTATGAACTCTCTTTGTCAATAATATTTTGTCTTATTTGAAAACAGTACGTGTTTCAATAAAATATATTGTGGAATATTAAGGAATATTGTAAGGTCTGTTTATTAATAAAATGATATTTTATATTATAAAGATTCGTTTAATTTATAAACGAATCTCACAATATCACATAGGATCATAATATCTTCTGATATATTACATTAAATAACGTGTAGTTATACAGAATTAAATATTATGGACGGAGAAAATATAATATATGTGAGAGTATGTGAGGTGATTCATTGGTGGTTTCGTGAATAAAGTGCTTTGGACTTATTTTCAGTGTCTGTTTTCAAATTCTACTAAACAGTTTCTAAAATAGTTTTTCTTTAAAAGCTATGAGAGATAACTTTGAAAAAAAACTATAGAAAAGTACAAAATGGTTCACAAAATTTATATTAATTAAAAATTAGTTCTCTGCAGAAAAAAGGTGTGTTTCTATGCAAAAAATATATATATACTTTTGTGCAAATATTGTGAATCAATTTGTAAATATAATAATTTTTTTAACCAATATGTAAATCAAAAAAAAAAAAAAAAAAACTATTTTAGAAACGGTTTTAAGTGTTTCAAAATGAGCACTCAATCTTTTTTGAAGAGGTAGAATCACTTATTTTTAAAAGTGTTCCTCTCATAAATTTTGAATTTTAGAAGTAAAATAGTGAATGAAAATTTTAAATGTGATCGGTTCGAATACGAGGTATGAGGTCTAATTTTGGTTGAGATTTTATGGCAAGAAATGGTATTGGGGCGTTAAAGGAGTAATATTTCTACTTTTATGAACTTTTGTTGGTCGGTAGAGTCCATCACAACTCTTATTAAAATATTAAATACATTGGTGAGAAGCTGATTTGATTGATTCATTTTTTTTTTTCTTAACCTCTTCCATCCATATTTGATTTAAAATTATTTTTATACGACAATGAAATAGTTCACTATATCGAAAGGAAAGTACTAAATACAGAATACATTTCTTATTTATCACAAATAACTAAAGGCAAAATCCATCACACGACTGGAAGAGAAATAAAAATACATTTAAATCCCCTAATAAATTTAATAAAAAAACACAGACAATAGAATGTCTCAACAAGTCATACAGGCCAGTTCCCAAGAAATAAGGCATATCAAGTACAAGTATAACAGGAGGAAAAAATATAGATGGGGATATACATATTATCCCAAAGGCAGGAAATAGAGAACAGAAAGTTTAATAACTGCTACAAATGCATTACTATATAAGATTGAACAAATAATAACGAAATTGGCTGCCAAAATTGTGATTCTTTGAGCAAAGCCCAACCACAAGGGAGATGTAGATAATGACGAGACGGACATCTGCGAATCTAGGGTTGCGATGGTGGATTGCTCGGTACAGCAAACGGGACCTGTTCAGACGTCTCAGCTCCCGATACGCCATTGCCTCTAATGTTTCCAGATTCAGGCGCAACTGGACCATCTGGTAATATCTGATCGAACTTGCTTTTTCGTGGCTTTCTCTCATATCTTGGGCTCCGGCTGCGACTCCTGCTCCTGCTGTACCTTGGGCTCCTGCTCCGGCTCCTACTGTACCTTGGGCTTCGGCTCCTGGGACTACGGCTGCGAGACCAGCTTCTGCTCCTGCTACGACTTCTACTATAACTCCTGCTCCTGCTCCTACTTCGGCTATAGTCCCATGTTCGAACTCTGTCAGGACTTCGACTCCTGCCCCTACCTCTATCGGAGCTGTCTCTTCTGCTGTCAAATCGCCCACGACCCCCACGGCCCCCTCTGCCCCGACCTTGTACATCAAAACTATTGAAACGATCATGAGACCCACGGCCACCTCTGTCCCAACCGCCACGAGAACCTGAGGGACCACCATCTCTCCCTCCACCGCGCCCACCAAAATCTCCACCACGCCCACCGAAGTTGCCATCACGCATCCCTCCACGTCCACCAAAACCGCCATCTCTCCCACCACGGCCGCCAAAGCCGCCATCTCTACCTCCACGACGGCCTCCAAAGCCGCCATCCCTCATGCCACCACGACCGCCAAAGCCACCGTCCCTCATGCCACCACGGCCACCGGAATCCCAACGGCCACCACCATCGGCAGAATCATAACGGTTCATGCCAACTCTATCCTTGCCAAAACCCGGCCCACCGCGTAATGCTATGTCCCTTATTTCTGGAGGGACAACTTGGTTCGCACCCTCCAAAACTTTAATGAGATCAGGAGCGTATTTCCAGTCTTGTTCTGAGAAAAATGTATGTGCAATTCCAGTAGCACCAGCTCTCCCAGTTCTTCCAATGCGATGAACATAGTCTTCAATTCCAGTAGGGAAGTCGTAATTGATAACTACCCTGTCATGTGAAAATCTCCAAGAGTTATTAACTAAAGGGAAAAGTCAAGAACACAAAAATAATACTCAAGAAAGTGAATAGATGTGCTCTAATGCAACAAACTACCCAGGCACTATCATAGAACAAGAGACTAAAGAAGAAATAATTTCTTGACCTTATGTCTCGTATATCAAGCCCACGAGCAGCAACATCTGTGGCAACAAGAATTGGGGACTTCCCTGAACGAAATTGATTCAGAACCCAGTCCCTTTCACCTTGAGATTTATCTCCATGAATTGCAGCAGCACCAAAGTTACGTCCAAGACTCCGTGTCAGATGGTCACACAACTTTTTAGTGGAACAGAATATAATGACTTTAGACCCAGGTTCTTCAGATCTAAGAATTTGCTCCAGGCGCCTCTGCTTCTCCATTTCTGGGACAACTTCCACATGCTGCAAAGAAATAATTCATAAATGTAAAGAGAACACTTCACGAAAAGGGAACATACATTGTCAATTTATCATCAGACTCATCACAACTATATTCTCTTCAATTTAAAATAAAAGAACTCGTATCTTCATTAGCCTGGATGCAATGGAATCATCACAGAGAAGAGGAGAGAGAGAAAAACAGAGACAACAGGAAATATTTGATGTCAAACTTGAATAACGCAAAAATGCTCAAGCATTCAAGATTAAGAAATAAAATGAAAATGAAGACTAAGTAATAATTCATCCACAAATAGCCACAATAAATATGTACATTAAATGTGAGTGGCAAACCCAGAAGGGATAGTATCAAGATAGTATTACCGGATAGTATAAATATTTGGCCTGCTGTACAAACTTACCGGTTAAAATTTTTCATGGAGGAAATAGTATAAATTAAATTCCCCCCGCCCCATGGAAGGCACATTCCCGAACACCCTGATATACTTCGCAAGTAATTCAAAATTCAGATTTAAAAAGAATTGCCAGCACAGTACGTATTCCAATACCTGTGTGATTGACTTATTTGCAGCAAGCTCATCAACCCTGCCAATGTTGACCTGTACAGGGTTGACAAGAAGATCACCTGCTATTTTTCGGACCTCTTTGGGCCACGTTGCAGTGTACATAAGAGTTTGCCTTCTAGGAGGAATCTCATTGACAATCTTACGAATCTGAGGCTCAAATCCCATGTCCAGCATTCTATCAGCCTCATCAAGAATGAGGAGTGAAACCTGCCTAAAGTCAATCCTCTTCATTTCAAGGATGTCATTGAGGCGACCAGGAGTTGCAACAACAATATCTGCTCCTCGCTCTAGCTCCTTTAATTGAGGGCCTTTCGGAGCACCACCATATAAGCACTGAGAAGGGTGCAAGTCAATTGTCTCATCCAAAGGAGTGAAAAAATATAATTATGCTATTACAGAATAATAGAGTAACTAATTAAAAATATTGCAAGTAATTTACCGTGCAGGAGACCCTAGATGATCGGCCAAATTTAATTGCTTCATCCTGAATTTGGGTAGCTAGCTCTCTGGTTGGAGCCAAAACCAACACGGTTGGGCCATGCTGAGGATTATTACGAAGTCGCCTGAGGTGAATGAATGATGGGATCAAATATCCCAATGTTTTCCCAGAACCTGTCTTCGCAATAGCAACTATGTCCTTGTTCTGTAAAGCAATGGGCCATGTTTGAGCCTGAATTGGCGTCGGGGCGGAGAAACCAGCAAGGCGCATCTGTAATAACACAAGTAGATACTAAGCCCCTATAAGACAAATAGCTAAGAACACTCATGCAACTCAGTATAATATGGAAAGCAGGACTTATTACTAGGTGATTAGATCTCTGAAAATGAAAGGAGAAAAAAAAAGGAATTGAAAACAAAAAGGAAGAATGAATGCTCAAAAAGAAAACTCATAGGTGTACAGTTGCTTACTGAAGCAACTTGAGGCAAAAAATGGAGCAAATAAAAGAGAAGCAGAGCCAATTAGCTAGAAAATCCCAGTCACATAGTGTGAAATGGATGAAGCACCCTTCAAGAAGTAGTGCTATACGAAGGCTCCAACAGTCCATTTTGCAGCCTAGAAAACTCAGAATAGTTGTTGCATAGATATGAGCATAGCACTGCAGGCAGCGTACGACATGTGCTCCTCCTCTGGAGCAGATATCGCACCTGCGACAAGTCACAACTAATAAGCGAAAAGCATGAATTTTGGGAATCGGATGTAAAAGGGGAAAACAAACTTCATCATGGAGATCAATAAAATTTAGGAAATCAAAGATTCGATCACTTACCTCCTGAAGTAGTTCTGGTGGAAATCCAGCAGCCTCAAACGTCATAAATGGGGCAGGAACATCTTTGCCCTGAATAATTAAATAGTGCATTGTCTAAGAACAAGTTTGGAGTCAACTGAACATAAAGACATATGAAAAGATAATGAAATATGTAGTTGTACCAAACAGATCAAAATTTACTAAATCTGTCCATGAGGCAATTGAACCAGGCATTTCATGAACAAGTTGAATGTGCTATAACTTACCACTTCTTCAATGACAGAATGCATCCCTACCATTAGACAAATGATTTTCTTCACATAAGAAAAACAAGTGAATTTCATTAATTGGCTGTTATTCACATATACTGGCACCATTATTTAATACTAGTCCAAAAGTTTCTCTGTAGACAAATCAATTCATGACTGAGCAATTATTTCTCTGATATCAAAAAATGGAGAATTGTTTGACAAGATCACACATAGTTCATGCAGCAACATTCATCTTCATTTATTAGTGGTAGAAAGAATGCTTGAACTCAATGAGAATGGAAATGGTTCTTTTGCAAAACTGAAGGCAATGATCAAAGGCTACAAACCGTGGCAGTCACTTCGTGCTTTTGACGATAAATTTCTGCAGCTGATAAATGACTAGGATCTGAAGGTCCCATCATTGAAAGGGGAGGCCTCACAAAGGCATTGTTGTTTGGATACTGCGGGGCACCGGATGGATGAGCATAGCCACCAGGCACAGGAGGCCCAACATTCAATCTCCCTGGAAGACTAGGTGCAACATTTTGAGAGGGAAAATCACCAGTTCTCAACTCCTGAAATGAAGTATCAGGATCACCAAACATCCAACTCAGTGCCTTTACACACAATTTATGTACAAAAGGGCATAATATTACTTGAAAGTTAAGTATCAAAAAATCAACATGCTTTGAACACATTTTTTATTCTTTAATTACAATCTTTTTACATGATGTTTATGACAAGATGCAAACATAGGTGTGTCCAATCAAATTTACCTGCTGGTTTCTGGTTATAGGTAATGGCGCAAGCTTGGGTGGCTGATGAGGTACTGTGTTGGCATCCTTGCTATTGTAAAAATATTCATTTCCAGGCATTCCAGGATGGTTTTCTTCATAATGCATCTTTGATCCAACAGGCGGTAGATTCTGCTGCTGACCATGCATCATCCCAGGGCCCATTTGGTTTTGAAACCTAGGACCATGTTGTAGGTACTCTGCCCCTGTTTGTTGCACATGAACCGAAGGGTTGTTCTGTGGTATGTTAGCAGATGGTCCACTGAACTGTGTGTTTTGATTTGCCTGAATGCTCATCTTCAGGTTCTGCAAAGATTGCGTCCCAGTTTGTTGGACCTGGGCTGGTGAAATCCCAGCTTGGTTTACTTGTTGAAATTCATCATCCCTCAGAGAAATCCCAGGTTTTTGTTCTCGAAGTTGGGAAAATTGTTGACCCTGCATCAAATGCTGACGGGCTGGTGAAAACCCTGGTTGCTTTGCTTGATGAAATTCAGTATCATCTCTCTGACCAAGTTCCATCTTAGATTCTTGTTTGTGAGGCAATTGTTGACCCTGAATTAAATGTTGAGGCTGTTCAGAGGAGCTTGGTGGTCCTTGTAGAGACATGTTATGCTGATGTGCCGCGTATTGTGTATGCTGATGTGTAAATTGGAAACCATGTGGTGTTCCCATTGATGAACCAGGGTACATTTGTCCTTGTTGAAGATGTGACATATGCTGATAAGGAGCCTGATGCCCTGGCTGCATTTGTTGCATTGACTGTGGAAGTCCTTGTTGCCCTGGCTGCATCGGCATTTGCCCCAGATGAGATGGCATTTGTTGTTGCACCATTTGTGGCCTCATTTGCTCTGGTGCTAGATGACCTTGCTGCATTGGAGGCCCCAAATGTGACCCATGCAGTTGTCCAGGCGGCATCACTTGTTGAGTGGACTGTGATGCTTGTGTTTGCAAAGATGAATTGAAAAGTTGCCCATGTTGAAGTTGTGCTTGTACTGTCTGCTGATTTTGTGGGGTCTGGGCATTATCTGGTTGTGATGTTCTAGCAGCAGGGATGGGATTCATCTTAGGTGTGGAAGGTGGTGGCCCAGGTGGCAAAGGTGGGGGTAAAGATGTTGGTTTTTCATACTGAGTTACATTTGTTTCCGGATTCCAATAATATAAAACACCCGTGTTTCCATCTATCAGTCCTTTCCAAGGTTCAGGCAGAGTTGGATCATCAGGAGCATATCTCGGCCCAAGTGCAGTAGAGGATGCATCGGCAGTGGCCATCAACACACTACAGCATTCAATGATCTTAATATCGGACACGTGACAGCATAAACGAAAAGTATGCAAAATTGAAAACACTTATAAGCATTCTTCACATACCGACTGTTTGTTATATAAATTCGACAGTGATGCACGTGATGAAATAAATTTCTAAGATGGCTAGCTTAATCTATAAATAATAAATATATAAAAGCAGCAGTAATTATACAATTGGTTGATGATTTTTCTGGCGAGTGAACAACAGTAAAATCGTGACTTGCAATCCCTACAAGAGCGAGTGAACAGTCATCTTTAAATCCGAATCTAATTTTGTTATTCTTTTGTCCATTCACAGGGACGCCAATTTTTAGTCACAAATCGCAAACCGTTTGCAAAAAATGTTGAGCCCGCACTTGCAAAAAAATAATTTTGAAACCCTAATAAAATATAATCAGCTTCAATTATACCTTCAGTTGACAGCGTGGCGTGGCCGTGTACGGCAGGGGTGCGTCGCGTGTGGCAGCGCGGAGGCGAGGCTGCGACTGTGTTTGATGTAGCGCCGGCGTGGGAGGAGGCGGCGGTTGAGGTGGAGGAGGCAGCGATGCCTGGCCGCTGAAAATCCGTCGTAATGACTTGAGGAAGAGAACCAAGAATACAACTTGGATAAGTGGGTTTCTGAAATTTTAGGTTTGGATATAGGTCTTATGGGCCATTAATTAAATCTTGGCCCAACTTTCTCATTTATTTATTTTACTTATTATAAGATAATGGCTCAGGATATATGCACCCACGTGTGTTTGTAGTAAACACACTTTATTATTTTATTTGTTTAAATTATATATAAAATATCAAAAATACCCTCCTCACTCTCTCTTTTGAAAAAAAAATCACCCAACCTTTAATTATCGGAAAAAACTTTCGGAAAGCACAAAAAGATGTTTTTTTTAATTATTTAATTTAAATGGTATTTTTTAAAAAAATCAGAAAAAAGGGATTGAGAAGAAGAGAAACAGGTTATGGAAGGAGGAATAAAATTTTCATTATTCTTCTTACCTGTTTTATTTTTATTCTTTTAAATTTATGATGGCAATGAATGAATGAGTCGATGGAAATGGAATTTTCATATGACGAATAATAAAATGGCGGTAGGCGTCTCACAAAAAAAAAAAAAAGCGAAATAGAAATATGAGAGTAGGAGGAGAGGAAAAATGAACTATGGGAAGAGTTGAGAAAAGAACGTGAGAAGAGGGAGGAAAGAGAGAGGGAGAAGAACGAAGGAGGTGGTTACAGGAGAGATAATAGAGGAGAGAAAAAATTAAAGTTTTTAGAGATAAAAATGATAATTAATGGTGTGTAATAATTGTATGATGAGTGTATACATTTTGTGTCTGTACTATTAACTCATTTGGGTGCATATAACCTGGGCCTAAGATAATATGCTAATTTTATTTGGTACATAATTATTTTTATAATATGAGATTAAGTTAAGAAAAAAAGGTATAAATGAGTGTGATCTTAAATAAATAATGTGTACTTTATAATTTTTTGTAAATATGCATAATTTTTTAATAAATATATATTACATTTTTTTTGTAAAATGACAAATACAACTTTCTTTTATATTATTTAATTGGAATTTTGTCAATTTTATTAGTTTGTTAATCGTAACTTCAGATAATATAAAAAAGCATGTTTAATTTAACAAATAAAAAGTAATTAAGAATTTTGCACTGATTGTCTCGTGAAGAAAAGATTATCATTTATCAAAATACATGTCATAAAGTCAAATTTTAAATTTGAACTGTATACAAATTCAAATTTTAAATTTGAACCATAAACTTTCATTTGCTAATATCCTCTTTTTCATAAAGAATGATTGTGCTTAATTTTAATATACAACTAATAAACTATAATATTATATGACAACTCTGATGTCATAGTTAGCAATTATTGACTCAATTCACAATTCGCTTTAGTGATCTATCAAAATATTGGGTCAATAAATTTAATTTATGGATTTATTTTACTTTCATAATATATTATTATATTCATTAAAGTTTTTTCAAATTTAATTATTCAATTGTTAATTAACATAAATTTCTTACAATTAAAATAATGAGACTACATTTATATTATAATTATATTTTTTTAAATAAATTATAAATAAATTTTCAAAATGATCAAAGACAATAAAAAATATAAATAATAAAAATTTTATTTTTTTCTAAGTTATTGTCTTTATTTTATTATCATCCACTTAAAAATTAAATATAAATAATTATGAAAATTATATGCCTACTAATATATATATTTTTAAATTGATTAACAACAAATGATTAAATTATATTTGCAATGAAGGCGTGTAATATAGTTGTATAATTAAAAAAATGGGGTTAATTCTATGAAAATGCACCACCCTGTACTTGACTTTCAATTTAATCTTGGTCTTCACGATTATTATTAAAAACCCCAATATTTTATGAAATTTCAATTCAATACATGTTTTTTTATTTTGGGCCGGCAACTAATGACGTGGCTCATCGGAGCACGTGAAAGTTTAACACACTAGCGTAATCACATTTTAATAACCTTTTTATTTTTTCAAAATTTTCACATCATATATTATATGCATATATATAAAAAAAAAACATATTTTCTATTTAATTTTTTTGTTGTTGTAGAAGGGGAAAACGCTTTATATGTTTGTAGTATTCAATATAAGATTCACAAAACACTTTGAAAAACACTCAAATATCCAAGGAGAAATTGTCCGAAATTGAATCAAATTCTGAAAAATTTCAATACTGGAGATTTGAATTTCTAAATTTATGTATGCACGTCAGCATGAAAAACTTTTACTCACCCTGGCGAGACACATTATTTAGTGCAATTCACTAACACTTTGAATTTTGGAGTTCTGCTACTTTTTATTATTTTCTTATATAGAAGAGATTTAGGGGTTTCTGCTATTGTTGAAAAAAAGTATAGTTGCAATTGATTAAAATTTATGGATTGTTGCTTTATAATCTTTGCCAAACTAAACTATTAATTTTCTAAATTTTTCTTACTATTGAGAAATTTTTATTTTTTCCAGGAAAGTTGGAATTAATTGAATTTTTTGTTAAATATATAGATTGCGATAATCAATAGAACAAAAAAATGATAACTTTTATTTGAGTATTAGATTTGCACTAATGAATTAATTGAATATTTGAATTTATTAGTAATGAAATTGTGCAAATGCAACTAACTGTGGAGATAATTTGTTAAAGTTCACAAGTGAGAATTGAACAAATAAGTAGACAATGATAACCAGTACATTGTTATAAAATTAACTACAGATGAGAAGGTGATAAATTATTTTTTCTCCTTTAATTGGTGATGGGGTATTTTGTTATGTTTTGAAATTTTGGATGAGAAAAGGTAATTATTTAAAGTTTATTCATCTATGTACAAATTTTTATATGTATATTTCCCCTGTATAACAATCTGTTGAAAAAGATTTAATGAAATTGAGCATGTGTTAATGAGGCAATGTTAATAATAACCTATTTAGCTAATTTATTGTTGAATAAATATTAACTGATGTTGATAATATATTTGGTAGATTAACAAGAATGATGATGCAGCCAATCAAGGAAATGTTGATTTGATTCATTATGAAATCAGGTATTAAACTTCGTTTATAATTGAGTTACTCTTTTACGGTTTTAATAAAAGCATTAATGAGTTAATGGTGAGATTTTGTTTCTCTTAGGTGTCAACTGAAGATTGCGTATGCACCCGCTATCAAGATATAAGATGAAGTTGTATAGAGAAATTTCCAATAAAGAGTGGCCCAAAGAGATGTTTATTTGATGAAAAAACGATGTGTCTAGGTATATAGATAATTTTCAATGATAGTTAGATATAATGAAAGTTTATGAGTTTCTGAAGTTGCAAAATGAAGCTTAAACAAACTACTATGTTTTTGAATTTATTTCCAAGGAAAGATTATATATTGGCTCCTAAATGTTTACTTTCTGTAATGCATCTCCTACAAGTAAAGTTATAAAAGTATTCGACTACTATATATTATTAGAGGTGTTTAAGTATATTGATAATTTTAAGAGTTTTAAATTTTTAATAGAATATTTAAATTTTTAAAAAATTTAAATCTAGAAATATAAAAAGAACATTTACAAAATGACTTAGTTATAAGTAAACAATAAAGATAAAATTTGGAAAAGATTGTATGAAATATGATACATGTTATATATCTTCTATTATTATGATTCATGTGTTTATTGAGTTCCTATCTAATTATATTATAAATTAAAGTACAATTCAAGTAGCTAGAATAATACAAATTTATTTCATGTATAAGTCTATTCATATGTTTTATCAGGATATTTTAATACGATAGTAAAAGAGTTATCGTGCATCACACGGGTACAATACTTGAATAAATTGTTGTTCACCATAAAATTTATTGTGTGTATAATTCACATAACTTTTTTTTTTGTAAAACTAACTATTGAGTTTCTTCACAAAATGTAGTTAAAGAGAATAAATGCATATTAAAAGAGAAATTCAATTAAAAGATGAGTTTTGAGATGGACAAAACATGATTTTAAAATAGTTTTATGATATATTATTGGATTTTCATCATCTCAATTTACTAATTGAATTTCTACGAATTGTGCAACTGAACATGCTAATTGTTCAAGAAAGGTGCACACATAGGGATCATTCAATAAATTTGTATTGAACGTGCATATATGGATTGTTTACAAAATGTGAACGTAGAGATCAATCACGAGAAGTGTACATATCGATCATTCAAAAAATGTGCATGTACGAATCGTACACAAATTGTGCATGTATGGATCATACACAAAATGTGCTTATACGAATCGTGCACAAAATATGCATATAATATTTTTTACACTTTATTCAACAACAAAAGAATACACATTTTTATGTAAAAATAACAATAATAAAAATGAATATTATATATATTTTATATTTACAAACCGTTGAGTGTAAAAAGAAGTCGAAGAAGTGAGCATGGTTGTATAAAAACTCTTTCTTTTGTCAGAGGTGCAAGAAAAGTTTATTTCTTACAAGAGAGGATACAATCGAGTAAATACTATTCCTGTAGGCTTTTTAATGCATTCCAATGCGACACATGAGCATCAATTTTCAAGTCGTTCAAATAATTGGAACAAAATTTGATCTATTCCAACAAGTTAATCTCTAAAATTTGCATCCGATTAGATTCTACTAAGGTTCCAAAGCAACACGAATTCAAAAACTACGACAGAATCATAAAAGAACCCACTGCTAACCCTAGAGCTTAAAAAATGACCAGTTATAAACTTGAAACATCTCTCTAAACCTTCGTAAAAAACAATGATTCGCCTGTTTACCAAAAAAGGCCACAACTCGGCTTATCGGACATCTGAACCTAAAACGAGGTAATCGCGTAACATTTTCTAAAAAAAATCATGAACCAATTTCAATCTAAAACACTCACCTTGATAGAGGAATTCGAGTTGCAGAATTATCCGTTAGCTACTACACTCTCTCGAAATTGCTAGTCCGACCTTGTTGCGCAGAAAGAGAGAGAGAGAGGTGGAAGTGAGATATGAAGAAGGCCTTTCTTAATGGTTAGAGTTCAGAGTGGCAGTGCTTGTACTGGTGCACGCGCTCTTAATTGTAAAATCGTGTTTCCACGGCAAGCGTCTTTAGTATAGGAATTGAATATAAATTAATGTGATTTTTTTTATTTACTAGTTACATGCCCGTGCAAACGGGGCTGCTTTAGTTTTTCTTTTTTAGGGGCGTCTGGTAAAAAAATTCTTCAATGGTAATGAGAATGAGATATATACATAGTAATTATTATATGTAATGAGAATAAATGAGGTACATAACATTATTTTTTTCTCCTAAATAAGGTAATCATCACCCCCATTTGATTACCTACATCTCGCCTTATAATCATCCTCCTCAATCAATCTCCCATACCACAACCAACGACATTCTTATTTTGTCTACTTTTTAAAAATTAGAGCACAACATTAATAATGTAACCACCATGAACATAAACTCTCATTCAATATATGTAAGGGTAAAGGAGGAAAATAAAATTTCATTCCCATTACTATTGAAGAATTTGAAACAAGCGCTCCCTTAATAATTATTTCAATTAACCCAACATCTATATCTTGTAATCTTAGTTATATACATTGATCATTTTTTGTTATCTCCTACATGAGTTTCATAGAATGGTTCAAAATTAAGCACTACAACATAAATCTATATAATATAGTAATTATATAAGTCTCTTAACAAATGTCATTTAGGGGCAAATCATATATAAAATTTTTAAGTAAAAAAATGTACATGGTTGACCTTAAATAATAGATGCATGTTATACTCATTTGCGACTTTGAAATCTGGCATCTCTATCATCGTTTTTTTGAAAGAGAATATGTTTTTTTTTGTCGTATAACTTTGAAACAGTGAGATTCGTTACAGATGTTAAGCTCATACTCCAAACTTCATATATATATCTAAAAAATTGCTAAATGAAAACTTAATTACTATTTTTCCATATTTTGTATAATTATAGTCATATTGTATTGTAGACAATTTAAAATTTAGCTTTAAAATTGAAAATTGTCCATATGATATAAAACTATAAGAGGACAAAAGGATTAAAGTAAGAACACTATGTTCTAAAAATACACAATCCCAAGCCACTTTGACAAACAGTTCTTTAAAAAATCTAATTTTTTCTCTCTATAGGGTTTAATTACGTACTACTGTCTTTTTCAATTTATTATTGCTTTGAGTGTTTTTTGCCCTTGCGAGTATTGGATTTTGAAGGACCTAAATAAATCTTGTGCGGCTGATAAATTAATATCTATAATTTGAATTTTCGATTGTATCCCTCGTGCGGAGAATAAAAGCTTTTGGTCCCATAATTTATTGATCCCGTAACTCTTTGAGTTTGTCTAATTTTTGTCTCATTTTTACCAAAAAAGAAAAAATAATATTGTTTTTTTGCCATGCATGGTGCACATGGTGGTTGAATTTGGAATTTTTTATCATCCTTGCTGATATTTTATTGTTTTTATTAGTGTTTCAGTAATATAGAAAAAATAAATAAAAAAATACAAAATAAAAAAATTGATTATTTTGCACCCACGTCAGCAAGAGTGCCGAAAAACCCAAAATTCAAGGACAACATGCTTTGTACATGGCAAAAATTACATTATTTTCACTTTTTCAGCAAAAATGGGACCAAAATTGGACAAACACAAAGAGTTACGAGACCAAAATTGAAAAGTTAAAATTTTTGGGACAAAAAACGGACACTCAATAAGTTATGAGACCAAAAAACTTTTTATCTCCCCTCGTGCGTATGCATGATCTAATTTATATGCTTTTATTTGTTTGTATGTGTCTTGTAATTAATTCATGCTTTGTATATTAAAATTCCTGATCAATCTAATTTAATATATATTTGTGAAACATGTGCTAAGGGTATACTTAGAGTACGACTAACTCGAAATAAAATTGAAATTAAATCCCTTTTTTTTAATGTTTTCATAGAGTTATTTACGGATTTACTTATGTGGTACCAATATTATTTTACTAATTTATGATCATAATTTGTGCATTGTGGGCAGTAAATTGTAAAAAATTCAAATAATAAGTAATCGACAATTTTAAAAAATTAAAGATGCAACCACATCTCACACAAGCAACAATCAAGTTTTTCATAGGAACTAAACTAAATTATCCAGCTTATTGTTCTTCTCTAAAAAAGTATTTGGGTTTTTTTTTTTTTTGAAAGAGAGATGCACAAAAAAATGCAAATCATTTTATGTTTCAGTTTGAATGTAAAATTATGAATTTTATCAATGGACACTCATCTTAGTGAATGATTCCCAACTGATACAATTATAATCCTAACTAAAAATTAATTATAAAATTAAGTAACAATATTAAAATGCAAGCAGAATAAGAAGAGATGCTGATAATGTAACATCTCTTCTTATTCTGTAATGTAACAATATTGTTACTTAAAGTTAAAGTTACTAATTAAGTTACTATAAGAAGAGATGCTTGAAATAGTAACTTAATTGCTGATAATGTATAGTAACTTAATTGTAACATCTATATATAGTTCATTGTAATAACTGATTTCTCCCGGTCTCTACGACCACCTGAGTTCATCATGTTCAAACCATTTCTTTCTTTTTCTTAGTCTCCTCTCCATGCAAACCATGACAGAAGAAACTGTCGCTATGAAAAATATTCATGGAGGCTCTTCCTTAAAGCAAGGATAAATTTTCTACTAAAGAAACTATTAAGCAAGAAAATTCTTTGATATGCATAGAAACAATAAGTTGACATGACATGATCAATTAAAACAGTACCATTACTCTTACTTTTCTCAAAAACCTGCCGCATGCATTCTTTATTTTATAAAGCATGGATGCACTCCATAAAGATAGTCATCCTAATTTATTTAATGTTTTCATATTTTATTTAAGTATTATTTTGTAATTTAGTAAATAAATTAAAACTAATGTTTGCTTTATTTATTTGTTATTAATTTCAACAGAGAGGAGCTCCCCTGAGTGTAGGCCATCTCGTGTAACTTTTAAAAATATACTTGAGTTGCACGACGGTAATTTTAAGAGTGGTGTAGGATTAGCAATAACGGATGTACAAAAAGCTTGAATAGTTTTGGGGATTCAATTACAACCCCTTCTTGGTCCGCTAGGCATTATGGATGGCTTTGCAGATTCCCAAGGGTATGTTTGTTTTGGGACTAACACGAATGGACGTAGGACTTTGCGACCACGTCTCTACACGAGTTTGGGATGTAACATCCGGATTTCACATCCCAAACTCAATCCACACCTAAAAGTACCTATTAAACCTATTATTACTCTTTCCAACATAACACTCATAAAATACCTATTATACATATTATTATACCTATAAAATCAATCACTTTCACACTTTGATTTGACATAAAGTAACATTATTGTTGATAGAATTTTCTAATCTATGTTTGTTTATGTGGCTTTACAACACATTAATCCTATCAAACAATAATCTTTGAATTAATGTTCTTGGGGAGGGAGAATAGAGAGTTTAGAGAGAGAAATATTGCAAGAGTAGTAGTATTAATTTTTAGAATTTGTGTGGAATTCCCTGAATAGTACAAGAGAGGTCTTATTTATAGGTGTGTGAGTGTGAGACGACACCTTACGAGCCTATGTGGCTTCCGGTGTTGACGAAGGTCCGTAACCTTCGTCCTGGTCCCTTACACTGCTCCTTACATCATGCCTCATCCTACTACTATGCCTTAGACTAGATGGGCCTCATTAAAAACCTCGCCGTAAACCACCCTTGTGGATAAACCGGACAGAGGGAAAAAGAGTACAACCATCGGGATCTAGTAGGCTAAAAGGCGAGCTCATGGGCGAGCTCGGAGATGAGTTTCAGTGGCTCGGGCGAGCTCCGGAGCGAACTTCAATGCCTTATATGGCTTACGGATGCTACATGATGGTGGAACTCGGTGAGGCCCACAGGGGGACATGTTAGGGCGAGCTCCGGCAATGACAGAGGTTAGCTCCTTTGGGCGAGCTACGTAGCTAAATCGTCCTTGCACGGGCGAGCTCCGCACTTCAAAGGATCTGGGTGGGCCCTGGCGACCTGCTAAACCTATGGGTGATTGCCCCATGTCGATAGTGTTAGTTTACCATATCAACAATTATACCCTACTAAAATCCCAAAACAAACACACACTTTTACTGTTCATCAAGGTTTTCACATCTCAGAATTTCAAAGTCATGACTTCCCACGACCCCCTTAATCCCAAAACAAACGTACCCAAAGAGAAAGGGGTTTGGTACATAAATTATTACTCATATTTTGGTGTGAGAATTTATTTTTATTTTTTTTAAAAAAGGTTTTGTATTTAGTGGAGTCATGGGGTTGGAATGAAGTGGTGAGATTGAATTCAATTTTAGCATTGATTGATTGAATAAAAGGTAAAGGACATTTTTGTGCTCGAAAAAATCAAGCTCCAATCGAAAGAAAGAGAAGATGGATTGGAGGGAGATTTTCAAGATTCATGGCACTACCAAGACTTCATTTATTTTTTCTGCTTAAGTGATGATACAATTTAGAGAAAGCTGTACTACAAAATTTAACCATTTCCCAAAGTATTACTCCTACTTTGTGTTAAATCACAAAAAACAAGAACACAAATTCAACCGCAATGGATTTTTTTGCTCTAAAATACACAATTCCAATCAACACAGAGAACTACTTTTTGATGTACCTGACTATACATATTTTTAGGATTCAATCAATTAACTTAACATTGCTCAACTTGTGTTGTCCAATCGCACCATGTCGTTATATTCTTTTTCTGCAAGAAATTAAGTAATTCACATGCTTCTATATGTCCATTAGGTAATAAGTAAAATGTGTAAAATGAAAATTGTGAAAAGTACCCGAATAATAAGTTACTAATACCCAAAAATAAGTTTTAAGTAATACCCAAAATACAAGTCTAAGTAATACCCCCAAGTACAACTTATTAATACCCAGAAAACAAGTCTGTAATATCCGAACAACAAGTTAGTAATACCCAAGAACAACTCACTAATACCTTAATTGCCAAAAAAAATACATAATATGACTTGTACTGTGTGTTTTCAAAAAATAAAATTAAAATCAAAATTAAACTTAAAATCAAGGTATATCTTATGCACATAAGTGCATGCAAGTTTTTCCGTATGGATTTATTTATAAAAGTATGTTTTATAGAGTTTTATACGAAATGGCCTTTTGAGTTAAAAAAAATTAATGAAGGTCTAAATGTAACATATATAAATAATTAGATTTTTAATAGTGTTATTTTTTTTTATAAATATGAATATAAATTTGAAACGGAATGAAATTAAAAATATAAAAATAATCATGTTAAGTATTGGATTAGTTACTTTTTTTTTATCACTTTATACTCTCGTATATGTTACTCCATCCGTCCCAAATATGTTTTCACCTTTGGAATTACACATTTTTTTAAAAAAAAGATAGGACAATGTGTAAAATTATATTATTAAAATAATAAAATTAGTTGAATTGAATTTAAAAATAGTGACATTTTGTGTAATGAATAATGAGAAATTGTTTTCGTTCTTTTATGTGTAAACACGTTTTTAAGTGTGGATTAAAGGCTCGATTTTACTTGGAGGCGGTTTTAGACGCATCATTTCATTACAAACAAGTAAAATCATTGCAATTATGTTCTTGGTAGGTTGAATCTCTCATGCGGTCACGCCAAACATAAAATACATAACATGAACTCTCTTGTTTTAAAGCGGAAGCGGAAGTTGACCCGACCACCTTAATATTTTTGGTCGAACCGGATTTAATCATTTTTATAGCGGTTGAGCCGGTGCGACATCATAAATACATAATATATAATTATATATTTTTATATATATATTTTCTAATAAAATTATATATCTTATGAATAAATTTTATTAAAAAAATAAATTAAAGTTAGATATTATACCGGAGGAGAGTGGAGATTTAGAGTTGTATTTCCAGGAAGTGAAACTATATCTATTATCTAGGGTTATGAATTAAAATTAGACATTATATTATTAAATTATATTTAATATGTATTATATATATAATAAATTTAGTTAATTTTGTATAAAAAATATCATTTAATTAAAAATTTTGTCAAAAAGCCGTTTCGGCCGGTCCAACCCGGTTTTTACCGCTTTTGATTGTTTTTGAAAATGTCCGGTCCAACGTACTAAAGCGGCCCGGAGAGGTGTTTGAGTAGCGGTTGGACCGGTTCGATCCGCTTTTTAAAACACAGCTCTCTCCTTCACCTCCTTATAATATATTAATTCTTTTTTTTTCACAGTACTCTTCACGATTTTAAAATAAAAATAATTATAAAATTATTTGATGACGGGCGACGAAGCCATCGCCTCTTCACCGGAATCTATGGAAATCAGATGCAAGCAACCGCCCACCATCGTAATGGAATCTATGCAATTAATAAGGGTATTTTGGACATTTTATTTGTAAATTGGGCAAAATTAAAATTTTATTTTGACCGGGCAAAATAGAAATTGCCCAAACTAAAAAGGGCAATTTTGCAAGTGTCCCTACTTTAAGTATCACTATTTTCCTTCTTTTTTTTTTTTTTCTTTACGATGAAAGTGCTTATAATATTTATAACCAATCTAACACCATCAACGAAAGTGTTTATTGTTGTAATTATAATACTCATCTGGCCCAAGATAAATTTCACACTTTCTTTATATGGATGTCCCAACTCTTTCTTCACACCCCTAAAAAGGAAATAACTTACACTCACAAAAGTCAATAAAATACACTTTTTATATTTTATTATTTAACTTCACCCTCACATACTTCATTTTTTCTTAATATGCGTGAAACTCCACATATGAAAAAAATGTTGGGGCGGAAGGAGTAATAAAAATAAGGACTAAATGAACAAGACAATTTGGTAATCCAATTCGTCATAAGGACTACATCTGGGGCAACCAAACCAGGAGATCATCACTGTAGAATTTCATCACTTACAATAATCACAAATACAATGTATATAAAGGGATGTAACCCTAGCTAAACCCTAAAGCCCATTAGTCTAAAGGCACAATAGGCTTAGCTAATTATCAATGTCCACTATATTATAAATAATATTTTATAACACTTATAATTAATATTAATAGCAAAGTACTCTAGTATGACTGACAAGTGCATGAGTGATAGATGAATAAAAGAGGTCACATGACCAAGTAATTAAATCCTAACCACCATCAACGATAGTAGTGCTGTCCCGGCGGGTAGTTGTCAAACTCTGGCTGCGGGTACGGTACCTGCCCATGCTAGTACCCAGGAATCAAGATCATAATGAGGCTGGTACTCCGGTAGCTGCTGGTACCCATGATAATGAGGATAATGAGGCTGGTACCCATAATAATGAGGATAATGAGGCTGGTACTCGGGTGGCTGCTGGTACCCTGGATGAAGAGGTGGTTGCTCATAGTTATACCCATACGGTGGCGGTGGCAGTGGCAGCTCAATGGAATTCAGAGCTACTCCCTTCGTCCCAAAACTACTTTCACACTTTGCTTATTTACACTCACAAAAGTCAACAAAATTCATTTTTTTATTTTATTATTTAATTTTACACTCACATACTCACTTTTTCTTAATTAAGACTACTATGAACGTAGTTCTGGGACGAAGGGAGTATTTTTCACAATAAAAAATTTCTATTAAAAACAAAGTTATAAATACGTGTGATCCTAAAATAAATAGGAGAATATTAATATATAGTTTTAACAAAAAAACGTTACAAACTTAATTCTTACCCAACTTTGCTGCCATATTTTCTGCTTCTCTCTTAGACCTGGCTTCAGGCCCGTAAAAAGTTTGTGCCCCAATCGTCACCATACTTTTAAAAGACGCCATATGATGTTGACCTGATGAAATTGTCTCATATGCAGGAAATGAGAGGCCGTTCTTCTGGGTGTATTCTTGTAAGCGGCTCTTGATGAGGTCCCCCTATGTTAATATCACAAATTTATAAAATACATTATTAAAATTAGTAATAACTAAATGAATGTAAAAACAATACTCACATCATTTTGGTTGATGTTCAGCATTTCAGAGGCAACACGAGCCGCATCTTGTTCAGTGCTTTTGCTCGTGTAGCAAACCTCTGAGGATTCGAACACTTGTCCATCAAAATTTACCCTCACTCTGAATCTTCTGTTGTGAGGAGGTCCACTTGACGTAATGGTGTAGTTGGGTAACTATGCGTGTTCACCCTTTGAGCGTGCTGTTGAACTCAAGTACATTTTTAAAAAGTTATATCATTTATTATTGAAAAGTTAAACAAGTTATTACTGAAAAATAAATTTTTAAAAATATTCTTTTTAGTAATAACATGTGTGATGTGTAACTTTTTTAAAATGAACTTGCACGGTACACTATGTACACCAAAACCTTGCTCTTAATTTTATTATAGGTTGAAAAAGGAATATATTTTTCATCCCAATAATATATCTTACTAACCATAATAAAATATTTATCTTATATTCTTATACTAAAATAACATAAATATTAAAAAAATTAAATAAAATAGCAACATATAAATAAATATATATAGTTATATAAGTATGTAAATTTGTGTAAAATATAAAAATAAAGAATGCATATAAAATTTTTACGAGAGAGTATTCTAGATATTTAATATCATCTCAGTCCTTCCTAACATGGAATGAGTGACTTGTCCCTTTCCCAGCCCCTTTCTTCCCACTGCTAAGTACGAAAACAAACGTTTCCAGAATTTGAAATGAAGAAAGTATTTAACTTCTATTAAAGATAAAAACAAACATTTTTAGTTTTTAAAAGGGTTAATTATATATAAATACACTGTATTTTACTCAACTTTCAATTTAATCTTGAATTTTTTAAAAAGTTTAAATTCGATACATTTTTTTTCCGGTCAACAATTGATGACGTGCCTCGCCGGAACGCGTGAAATGTTGTGTCGCGCTACTTTTTTGATACATTTGATCGTTTCTCTTCCACAGGCTTCTCTTCAGCATTGGGATCCCCGGAGACCATGTCTTCATCCATAGGATCCCAAGTACCGGGGTCGATCGAAACTTCGATTCTTTCTGAACTACTCATTTTCAAGGCTACATCAGCAGTTGATTTCGCTATCCTCTGGACACTTGACAACCGCAGACCAGCACTAACAAAATATATTAATCATATGCACTAGTTCACAAGGTTAAAACCACGCTTCACTGATGCAACTTAGTATGCATGAAGTTGCAGAAAACTTAAATAAGACCAAATTGCAAAACATGATAAATTGCAATTAAACTTGACATTTTAATATTTAGTTTTTTTAAGCAAACTATTAAAAAAATCATAAACAATATTTTGAGTCGAAAAACAAAGTACTTACCATGGATCATTTTGATTTTTCCTATTCCTCCCACACCAATCATACCTATAAAAAAAAGAGTGAAATAATAAAAAAATTAAAATTTCAAAAGCGAGATAATACGAAATTATAGAAATTGTTAAAACCATGTGCAGACTAATGACAAAGTACGTCTACAAAAAATAAGGAAAGGAAAATTACTACCTTCAAATGCTTGTAGCATGGTCGTTCTCTGTTTTTTTTTCTCTTTTTCTTTTTTCCTACCTCCGCCCGATGCTCCGCTCACGCCATTACTAGGTTTCTTCGTATCATTACTCATTTTATTCCCTCTCTCCCGATTTGCTTAATTCTGTTGCACTCTGTTAAACCCTTCTCCCTAATTTTGCCCTTTTGTTTTTCAATTTAAACCCCTTTCGAGGTTGAATTTTTCTGATTTATCGAATGTGATGCTGTAAAAAAATTGAAAAGGAATTCTGTGTGTAGAGCGAGAGGGAGCGTGCATTAAAGAATGGGCAGACACTGATTTTTAAAGAATCACCAATTCTTGAGATTAGAGTGAAGGAAGGGCAGGAGCGAGGAAGTGTGGAGAGAATGACAAGAAAGAATGAAAAGTTGAAAACCCTAATGACCAATTTCTGTGATTATATGGGTCAGATTCGGGTCGGGTCAGGCTGAGAGTGCAATGATTTGGGAAATGAAGAAAAATGATAATTTTATTTATTTATTCTTGGGAAAATTACAAAATAGTTTATAAAATTGACAAAAATAATAAATTGGTTCTGTGTAGAAAAAAATTCAGAACAAAAAAAATTACATTTTTGTGCAAATATTGTGAACCAATTTATAAATATAGTTATTTTTAAAACCGATATGTAATTCACCTTTTATTCTCATTTATGTAAACTTTTTTTGAGAAACTTGAATCTTTTGTTTCATTTTTTAAATAGGTAATAATCGCTCAATTAGTAAAAGTTAATTATATAACTAAAATAGCAAAAAATAACGATGAAAAATATATATACCAGAATTAGAATATGTACTCTTGCATTGAATGCTTATTTTCATATATTTAATTTTTAAAGTAATAAATATATATTATTAGAATAATATTTTGAATTTAGTAGCATCTTCACCTTAAAAAATTCGGTGAAAAAAGACGTGTTCTTCTGAAAATTCATATTGTAGTGGTTAAAATCGTGTAAAGATGGTGAATCTCCGCGACAAGAAACAGCTAAAAGATCCACCCCTAATTACCGTAATTTTTTCTTCTTGAATGGTGATTTTTATTTTAGGATTTGCGCAATGATTGATTTATAGGGTGACTTGAAGCTAAAATTTATTTTTTAAGTGAAGAATGTTTGTTGGTGTTAGAAAAATTAGATATTTTATGTTTTACCTAGGGTTTGTGAATTGTATACTGAGATTAATTAAACTTGACGTGTACAAATTGTTTGTCCTGTATTATCCCAAAAAATCTTAGACATCATCTTGTAAATGATTGAAATGTCATACGTATGCACGTGTCAATCTCGTGCAATTTCAGCCTAATTGGAATTAATACGGGTCAATTTGTTTTTAATTTGTTAAATTAAAAAGTTACGGTACTTAAATTGTCAGCCCGCAAACTTACGACCCTCCTTTTGCTAACCCCTAACTTGTTTGCCTAAAAAAAATTCTCATCTTTCTATACTTACTAGTTGGTGTACACGTGCTACGCACGTTGTTGGTAATAATTTATAAAAAGTATTGAAAATGTGTGTTTCATGTTTTTTCATGTCCATAAATGGTAAGTGTTTTTTCCCTTTATGACAAAGTATTGTATAGACTATATTTATGATATGAATTACTTTATAATACAAGATTCTTTTTTGAGTTTATATTGACGAGCTTATTAAAAAGTGGTTCATATCATGAATTACTTTCACACAAAACTTACTCTTACTTTATATATTATATACTCCTTCCGTCTCAAAATTATTT
Source organism: Prunella vulgaris (assembly GCA_026898435.1). Classification (NCBI taxonomy): domain Eukaryota; kingdom Viridiplantae; phylum Streptophyta; class Magnoliopsida; order Lamiales; family Lamiaceae; genus Prunella; species Prunella vulgaris. The sequence goes on from JAPKLY010000092.1 coordinate 979,605, forward strand.
TCACAGTTGAAATCTGATCAACATTATACTTGTCAGCTCACAAATTTATCAATTACCTAAGCAAACGAAAAAAATTCTCGAAAAATCAATGTAATGGTTCAAAGTCATAATATCATAATATCATTAACAAAATCACATACATTTCTTTGCATCCATTAGTTTAGCCATTGAGTTTCTCAATGGCAGCTTTTGCGGAGGCCTAAAACTCAAACTGGACAAAGCCTTATCCTTTGTTCTTCCCATCATCAGAAGTAGATACTTTACAGGATAATATATTTCCAAACTTCAAAAATATTTCGTGAAGCTTAACATTGTCTATTGAGTCACTCAAATTCTACATTAAAAACATAGCAAATCAAAGTGAATGCCAAACAAGCTACATATATCTCAAAATTCATCAAAGATGTTCATCGTAGTCATTGACAAAGGCATTTCCAACTCCCCTTTTCGTGTGTCTAAATCAAGGAGCTACCACATAACCTTTATTGTTTTTCTATGCAATGTGGAATGATTTTTCACCTCCATGGCACGAATGGCTACTCAAAACAAATTACCAAAAGAATTTACATTGTCTAAAAGAAAACTACGGCTTAACAATAGGTTCAAGCTTTAAAAACTGTCATTATTAGTAGTAAAGGAAAACAAATAAATTTGAGGGGCCAGTTGGTCTAGAATCTGAAGAAACATAAAATCGCCATACATTAAAATAATAATTTTTCATAATCCTAGGGTCTACTAAAAAAGTTTACATTATGCCATTTATATCTGAATCTACTAATTTCCGCACAATTACAGAAAGAAAAAATAGAAATATCTCGATAAGGTTTGCTTGTAAAAGAAAATAATCACACACATGCGTAAAATTCAAAATTCTGCTCAACGGTCTTACCTTGCTCCCCAAAAATATACTCCCTCCGTCCCAGAGGTGTTTTCACCTTTGGGATGACACAATTTTTAAGAAAAGTAGAGTATTGTGTAAAGTTATATTATTAAAATAATAAGATTAGCTGGATTGTGAGGATAAAGTTAAAGTAATAGTTTCAATTTATAGGGTGTGAAAACAATTGTGGGACGGACGGAAAAGGAAAGTGTGAAAACAATTATGGGACGGAGGGAGTAACTCTTATACTCATGCTCCAGGATAATGGCAAAGGAGAAAGGTGAACCAAGGGCAATTGACCAACCAAGGGCAACATTTGTAGCTCTGCCATCAAACTCCTTTGAAAAGACATAACCCCATCAAACATTCACATAATGAAAAGCATGAACTCCTCCAATTTAACTGAACATAAAAGAAGCTAGCGATACCTGGTGGACACCAGAACTTGCGTTGCTGCCATGGTTTCTTTGCCTTGTACGTATAACATTCTCACAGATGGTCCCATTCTCTTGGGATAGACAACTATGACACTAATGTTTTAAGGAAAATCAAGACCCAATGACAGTAAATGGCCCAACAGGAACCTATGGAAAAGACGTAGGATGCTATTTGGTTTCATGAGCAAGAACACTTTCTCATAATTATCAGCCTGCAATGATTAGTGAAATTAGATAGTATCTCTGATAATACAGAGACTCGGGGTACTGAAAACATCATTATTTATTAACTAAATCAAATTCTGTTAGCATGGCAATAATGCTTCATGACAAAGAAACAATCTCATCCACATCACTTTGAGAATCCATATAACATATGCTAAATTATTCAAAAATCAAGAAATGTATCAGACTAAAGAAGCAAATATTCTCATATAATGCGGGTACAATAATACACATTGGTAGAAGTTCAATGCTTATTCATACCTGAGTTGAATCTGATATCAAGAGCAGCACCAAGTCACTGCCGGTGATAGTTTCTCATGTGTCTCCTAGTGTCCCATTTTCTTTTGAAAATCCAGCAGCACGAGCCTCAACAAATGAACTCAAGCCCTTTCTCAAACCCACCTGCATTGAAATGAAGGTAAAGTTAACACAGTCAATTTATTTCATACACACAAAAGAAATTGAATCATAATTATCAATATTCAAAGCATGCCTACTTGCTGGTAGAACAAACATTAACAATAGTATCCAATTCGACTTGAGCAAGAGAATCCCATAAACTTTTGAGCTTGAGCAGGTCCATCCCGACATAGACACATACAAATATCTAAGACTTCAACTTCTCATGAAAATAAATGAAGGAAATGCTGCCGAAAAAAAAGGTTTAGTGGCGTGAAATTATTTAAACCACAATAGATGGGAAACACAAAAGCAAAATTCCATAGATGCATTGATGGAAGTGGATTTATATAAAATCCATGACAAGAAAATTAAAATACAGTTATCAGATTCAATAAACACCAAAACTATCATGAGTAAAATAAATATACATGTGAGCCCCAACCAATCACTTCAATGTGCTTAATACCTTTAAATCCATCCAACAACAATTTGAACAAATTCCACCCTCCTCTCACAATGATCTACTACCAATGCAACAATTGCATTAGCAAACACCAAAAACTCCAAATGATAGTAAAATCACTAACGACGATTCATACAAACAAGCAAAAAAATCAGCTTTAATCCTTTATCCAAAACCTGTTGCCAATTTTCCATACCGTCGATACTTCTGGCTAGGTCTCTTTCATAGCCAACAACATCTTCTTCCCCAAAAACCTTGCACTATTACTGTAACAAAAAACACAGAACTATCAGCATCAGCATCACACCAACTCACAAATCAGTCACAGCGCTACAAAGTATTGAAAAACAAAATAATCATATTAAGGATGAATCATATTTAATTGCCAATCAAAAGGATGAAATATACATTGCCATGTTGACATAAATGTATCTGAGGAGATGAACAATGTACGACCATTCTTCGTCAAAACCCGAACCCTCCGATGCAGTCTGGAATCGAGAATAGATACAATGAAGGGGAGAGAGAGTGTGTGTGTGTGTGTTGCAGGGGAATAAAAGGGAAAGGGAAGGGTAGTATCAGAAACAAGTATCAATAACCTGGAGTATGAGGGTGTCGCATATATCGACAATCTTATCGGATAATTTGAACGCCAACGCTTCATTCAGAGCTGAGGAATTCTTTGATGGCCACTGCAAAAAGAGAACAAATTAGGTATAGAATTTAGACATGAAAGAAAACGCTTACCGGAAGTGGCATGGGAGAAATAAAGTTATTTTGGTAGTAGCTTCTGATTTACCATAGTTTAATAGGCTGAGCTCAATTTTTATAGGCCCGATTAAAAATTGATCGATCGGCCCGAGAACATGATTTGGCCCGATGGACTGGGCCGTCTAATCCGTTTGCCAACTCTATTTGTAATATGAAATTTATACCTTAAGATATATTTAGTGATTCTATTAATTGTATTTATTGATACTATACACATTTTACACTACGACATCAATAAGTGCATCTTTGTGATATATATTTCATACTATACACAAAGTTATACAGAAAATATTACAAATTAACATTGCTTAAAACCTTGATTCAATTGTATAAACATAAAACTCATTTATATTGCATCACAAGCACTAAAGAAATGTCTATTCCACCTACCCAATAGGCTAATATACATAAGATGTCATCACACTATTTGGGAAATATCAATAAAATCCCAAAGGGATGAATCTATACAAAATACTTATAGCCAATAATGTATGCATGAATATGTCCTCTAGCTGCTGCAATCATACGAGGATGCCTCGGCAAGAGACTCTGGCATCCCCTCCTGCAGACAATCAACGGGAGGAATTGTCAGAGTCTCTTGAACGCCATAGGCGTTCCAACAGAAAGGATTGTCGACTAACACCCCTTCATACGGCAGCAATTCGACTTCCGACAGCGTAATATTCGTGCACGCCACGGTGTCACTACACGCGAAGTGTATCGGAGGGCTCCGCACATCGTACGTGCCCTTGATGTTCTTGAACGACACGTCGGAAAGGTAAACCGCCGACGTGTCGTTCGTGCACCCCTTTGTCATGCAATAGTACTGATCAATTATCACGCAATTCCGCACGTTCTCCATCTGGATGTTCTCAAATGATATGCCGGTCACGGACCCCGTCCCGCCCTGCCACGTCTTGATCCTCAGCCCGTTGTCCGAGTCCCGCACGACCGCATTCCGCACGGTCACGTTCGACACGCACGCGCGTGAGTTGTGCACCCCGAGGCTCCCTATGCTGCCATTTTGGAATAAACAAAATTAATAAATCAAGAAAAGACAAAAGGGGGGATCATGATCCATGGCCTATAATATAAACAAAATATGATTCTTCATTTTCCCAATTTTTTGTAAGGAAATTTAACACCACACACACCTAATCCCGTGACTGGGCCCACAAGTGACAGCCTCAATATCAACATCTGAGCATCCTGTTCCTATTGAAATGCAGTCATCACCTGTTTAATCAACTAAAATTAATATATTTCCACACATACAAAAAAACATACTATAAATTAAAATTTTGGGGTGTGATTTTCTTGAATTTTTGACATACCGTTAGCTATTACAGAGTTGTATATGCCAACATCTCTGGTGTTCTCGATGTGGATCCCATCAGTGTTGGGGCTGAGCTTAGGGGAAGAGATGGACAGCTTGTCGATCAAAACGCCTTCACAGCCGTCGAATTTCATGTGGAATTGAGGGCTGTTTTGGATCCTCAAACCAGTCACCACCAAGTTCGAGCTCATGAAAAATCGAATTAGCTGCAAAATTTAATTTGAAAATGATGTTTCAGCACTTTGGCAGGGGTGATTGTTAATGTGTTAATTGCAGGACTTACTGCAGGGCTGTTACATGGTCCTGGCAATGTCGACCCATTAGGCCCCTGAATTGCAATTGAATTTTAAAATAGTGTTAATAATCTTGATGAGAGAGAGGGGGGATGAGAGAGAGAGAGAGAGAGAGAATGACATACTCTGTGAGGCTTGCATGGAAGATCCCACCATTTTTGGCCATTTCCTTCAATGGTGCCAGTGCCTGTAAAAGTCATATCATCCAGCCGATAAAACACCAGCCACTGTTTGTTGCTGTCCGTTTCCGGCCAGCAATCCGGTCCGTCCGGCGGCATCAGAACCCCATCAATCTTCACACGATCAAAATCAGCACTTAATTACATTTCTTGATTTGTTAAAAAAAAAAAAAAGTTTAAAAAGAAATTGCAATCTTACTTGAAAAACAAGTCCTGGGAGGCACGGCCCGGAAAAGATAGTGGAGGTGATGGTGAAAACGAGGCCGGCAGGGGCCAAAACGACCCCATTTTCAACTCGGCACGCCTCCTTCCACGCAGCCCTGAATGCGGCAGTGTCATCGGTGTCTCCGTCTCCAATCGCGCCAAAATCTGTCACGTTGAAAATGCAGCTCGTGGTGGCGTTTCCAGTGGGGGTTTCCGGCGGTGGCGGGTAGATGGGGTCGGACGGGAAGGAGGGGGAATGATCATCTGTTGTGGGAGCATGAGCTGGGGGTGTTTTGGTCTTTTGCTTCTTGTTTATATGGCGATGATGCCTAGAGTCTACGTTGACGATGTTTTGAGCCAATAAGAGGGCTGTAATGAACAAAAATGTTGTGTTGTAAGAGATTGCCATTGGAGGAGAAGAGGAGTTGTGACAGGTGGCAAGAATGTGGCTCTCTAGTTCATGTCAGAAGGTTTGTTATAGTGGGATTAAGGCATTAGTTCTGGTTTGGGAGGATTAGTATCTATGGAGATGGTGAAGGAGAAGTTGGCAGAGGAAGTAGTTATGTTGCAATAAATCCTATGAAAGCAGAGGCTGTAATTTATATGATATGATCCGACATGTGATGCTCTTGGGCTTATTGTCACGGATGCTTCTAAATGGGACGGTCCCACATCTGGACGTGTAAACGAGTCGAGTCGTATCGAGTTCAAACTCGATTTAGCTCAATTCTTTTGAAATCGAACTTGAATCTATTAGAGCGATACATATATTTTTTGAACAGTACAATTTTATTATAATAAATTGGAGAGTAAGGGTACTTCATGCTTTATAATAAAATCAAAATAAGAGAGTGTTCAAGCTCAGACGCTTACAAAGTTGGACAACATTTTCTCAGACTTTCGCTTCACTCAGAAAAAATAATTATTTTTAAAGCTCTCATCTTTTGTTCCAATCCGCAACGATAAATTACCTAGTCTTGCCACTTATTCATCAGTAAAAATATGTTTGTGTACTTTTCATGAAAGATCATTTTATATGTAAACAGACCTCAAAATATCAAATAATATCATTCAACGTATTATATTAAACCACGTGCAGTTAAACGATATAAATATTGTGATGGAGGGAGTAGTATTTTGTTAAGAATGGATAATTTCATATTTGAATAGATAAGATTGTTTGCAACAGACTTCTAAAAGAAATTTCCAATATTTAACTTTAGAAAAGCCAAAGATTGTGGTGGTGTTTGCATGCGCAATTTTTTGGCCAAAGCAAGTTGAAGCGGAAAAAAATAACTTCAACTCGGTAAATCGTAGAATATATCTTATGAAATACTCCCTCCGTTCCAGGGGTATTTGCACCCATGGGATGTCACACGGTTTAAGAAAAATGTATTTTTTAAATAAAGTAGTGGTGTATTGGTAAATGTGTGGAAAGGTTTGTGAGTGTACACGCAAATCGATGTTTCCCTTTTAAGTAGTGTGCAAATTGATTTGGGACGGAGGGAGTAGAATTATAAGCAGTTAAATGTATTTGAATTTTGGAATTTTTTTTTATAAAAATAATTAATAATATTTAAAAAAGTAATTAGTAATACCACATAGAGATAATCAATAATAACCTAAAAAGTACTCCCTCCGTCCCATAATTGTTTTCACACTTTCCTTTTCCGTCCGTCCCACAATTGTTTTCACACCTTATAAATAGAAATTATTAATTTAATTTTATCCTTACAATCCAACTAATCTCATTATTTTAATAATATAACTTTAAATAATACTCTAATTTTCTTAAAAATTGTGACATCCCAAAGGTGAAAACACCTCTGGAACGGAGGAGTAATTAATAATATGACAATTGCAAAAACGCATACAATTCAGTGTGGACATATATTTTGAAATTTTAAAATTAAAAAATTCAAGTGATGTCAATGTATGTATTACACATTAAAATAAAAGCAAGTTGAAATCAATAAAAAAAAATCAATTTAGAAATAATGTTACACTAGTGCCAAGTATATTGTTTATTAAGAAATAATATATATATATATATATATATATATATATTAATTTCACTCATCTTTATAAATTTAATAAAATATGGGTTAATTTTTTTATGATATCGGAGTAAAAAGTTCGGATTCAAATCTTGTTAAAAATAAACAGTGTTTGTATAAATTATACACGTGTTGGGCCTTTTAGTTTAACAATCTAAAAATAGAAAAATTATACTCCCTCCGTATTTTTATAAGTTGCTCGTTGCTTTTGGGCACACGAATTAAGGTAAAAGTGAAAAAATATAAGTGATGTGATGGAAAAAGTGAAAAAGTATAAGTGATGTGATAGAAAAAGTGAAAAAATATGAGTGATGTGATGGAGAAAAGTGAAAAAGTAATGAAAATAGTGTAAAAAATATTGAAAATAATACTCCCTCCGTCCCGGAGCAACTTGCAAGGGGTGGAGGGCACACAAATTAAGGAAAAAAATGAATAAAGTAAAAAAAGTAGTGTTTTGAGGGTTAATTTGGTAAAATTTTATGTAAAAAGTAAATAAGTTAGTTGGATTGAGTGTAATGTGGGCCCAAAAAGTGAAAAAGTAGTGGTATTTTGTGTAAATATGTAGATATTGTGAGGGTGAAGTTTATAAAAGGATTTTCATTTTTGGTCTTGCAAGTTCCTCTGGGACGTCCCTGTTGATGAAAGGAATTTAAACCAAGTCCAAGTTGCTCGCCAGACTGCTCGTCAGGCTGCTCGCCACCTTGCTCGTCCAGCTCAGAGATGGCGAGACAACAAGCCCACGTGGCCAAGTCCAAGTTGCTCGCCACCTTGCTCGTCCAGCTCAGAGATGGCGAGACAACAAGCCCACGTGGCCAAGTCCAAGCTGCTCGCCACCTTGCTCGTCCAGCTCAGAGATGGCGAGGCAACAAGCCCACGTGGCCAAGTCCAAGTTGCTCGCCATGTTGCTCGCCCCGGTGCTCGACCATCGCTCCCAGGGATGAAGACACAGAGATGTCTAGAGAACCTGTAATGAGGGCATAGGTCGGTTAGGTTAGGGTTAGTGGGACAAGTAGCTAAGGTGGTGACAAGTGGAGGACACTTGTCACCATCATAGGCCAAGTGACTTAAAAATGTGCCACCTCACCCTTACAAGGGTATAAATACTTGTAAAAACTCATTTGTAAAGGATCTAATATCTCAAATACAAGAAATACATTACACAATTTCTCTCTCTACTTTTCCAATTATAATTCCTATTACTAATCCAAATTACATCTTTAGATTATTGTTTGAGTGATTTTCTACGTATAATTAGCCACATAAATCTTTCGGTTGCATAAATTGCTCAACAGTCCCGAAAAGAAAAACCTGCAAGTTCCCCTGGGACGGAGGGAGTAATAAAGAAGTGAATAGTAGTTTCCATAAAAGGTAAAAAAACAATGAGCAACTTATAGAAAGACGGACGAAAATGGCAACATGAGCAACTTATAGAAAGACGGAGGGAGTAATATGGTTTACAAAATTGATACTAATTATAAATTGGTTCTATGCGGTGAAAAGGAATTAAAGTTTTTGAAGTCTTACAACTTGTCACAAATTTGAATTTAGTCCATATGGATTACACATTTTGATATTGGTCCTATAAATTTGAAAATATTTTGATTTTGATCATTTTTACAAATTTACGGGACCAAAATCAAAATATTTACATGGTCCTTTTTACAAGCATGTTGGAATTTACCATTTCAACCTCAAGAAGAAGTCGTGGCAAGTTTGTGTGGATCCAAGCATCATTTTCTTCAAGGCCATATTTGTTACAAGGATTTAATGAAAAGGAATGAGGCAATGGGGGCATTGCTACATCTTGTTATTTTGTGGGACTAATGAATTTTGAAGATCAACATTTATTTGACTGTTTTCTGCTGTCGCCACTCAGTGTTTTTGGTGGTGGTCCATATAATATTAAAAAGTAAAATATACTGTTTTTTTTTTTTCCTTTTTTTAATGTGGCCAAATTTATTGCAACATATTCATGTGTTCAACTGTTCATGTGATGTGTGAACACACACATGTACTATGTGACGTTGGAAAGCCTGTGCTTTAATTTGGGGTCCTGCTGTCTCTTGAATTTCGTACATCACCAAGATTCACTTTTCAGTTTGTTTTTTTTTTTTTTTTCTAAATTAACCTAATTTTATTGTTACTATTTTTAATTTGTTTGAGTTGTTATTGGGCCTTATGAGATGTATTTTTATTTTGAAAGGGACAAAAAATAATTCAAGAATGATAAAAATCGAAAAGGGGCATGGAAATATGTTACTTCTTTTGTACACTGTTCCCTTTGTTCCACATATATAAATTTACACACTATTAAAAAAAAGTAACATTAATTTATATGTACACTCTTAACTTTATACACATATTTATTCATAGGATTAGTTTTGTATGCATCAGTTACACGGTGCAACTCAAGTTCATTTTTAAAAAGTTAAACAGTTTATAATTGAAAAGTTAAACAGTTTATTACTGAAAAGTTAAACTATAAAAGATACACTTTTCAGTAATAAACTGTTTAACTTTTCAGTTATAAACTGTTAAACTTTTTGAAAATGAACTAGAGTTACACCGTGTAACTGGTGCACTGGAGACTTACTCTTATTCATATGTACTACTTTATTGTTCATCAACTTTCTTTAAAATAAAATACACTTATAAATGAAAATTTGGGTTTACAATACCTTTATTTATCTAGTATTATTTTATCTATCTTTTTAATATAATATTATTTTCTCTTAAATTATGTGTCACTTCTCTAAGAGGGGAAAAAATAATAAATAGAAGGAGTCTTTATTGTTGATCAATTTATATAAATGTGTGGTGAACGAGCATGAAGCGAATGATTATCAAAATTAATTAGATAAATTTAAAAATATAACAATATTGATTTATACATAAATAACTGATACTATATTGAAAAAATATCTGTCATTGTTTAATAATATACACCTACTGCACAATATTTTGAACGAACATATTAAAGAATTTGCCAACGTAGTTTAAAGCTTGTTAACTTCTTTCCCCATTTTATCGCTTTCACAAATCACTTTTTAAAAAATAAAATAAAATATATATTCTCACAATACATATATTTATTTCAATATATTCTTCATCCATATTTTTTAAAAAATCAAAATTTTTTTTTAAACGTTTGTCATTGGAAATTTAAAAATTAAAAAGTGACGGAAGGAATATATTTAGGACATTTGAACAATAATGTAGAAACACTTTTAAATTAAGTTGTCAAATGTGTGTTTCATCATTCTGAAAACTTTTTTTTCTTGAATAAGATTTTTCCATTACAAGTGATTTTCATTTCTCATAAAGATACTTCTTATATTACGCTATATATATATATATATATATGTGGAACTATGAAATGAACTACAAGTGATTTTCATATAAGCACGTAAGTTTCAGTGAATAGAAGAAAAAATTAGTTAGTAATATTTGATTCCTTAATTACAAATACATAACAATAAAAAATAAATATATTTAATTAGAACCATTGGAGAATATATAATGCAATTGAAATTCAGATTTGTTGATATTTGAATGAAGTACATATAATCCATAGATCCCAATAAAACAGTACAATACGGTCTCAGCTTTGTTTTTTCTTGATTCAAAACATAATTTAATTATTTTTGTCTTAATTCAAGATAGACGAAAATGAGAAAGTCTCTTATGCACCGTGTGACTTTTTAAAAAATTCAGTTGTAATACATGTGACTTTTCAATAATATTTTATGTAACTTTTTAAAATGCACTTGGGTTGCACGATGTATCTGATACGTACAAGATTAAAACGACGAGAAATACATTTGCCAAATTAAAAATGGTTCATTTACATATTAGTTCAAAAAAATGACTATATTTACAAATTGATTCACAATTTCTGCATAGAAATATAATTTTTTTCCTGTACAAAAACATATTTTTTCTGCACAGAACTAATTTGTAATTAGTGGTAATTTTGTAAACCATTTTATAATTTTCCCATTAAAAATCTCACAAGATTGACATGACACATTTTATAGGACTTGGAAAAAAAAGTCTTTGAATTTTGAATCGAGACAAAATAAGTAAGTCATATCTTGAATTGAGAAAATAATATTAAACCGAGTAAGTCTCTTGTGCACCAGATCCACCGTACAATTCTACTGTGTTTTTAAAAAGTTACATAATTTATTACTAAAAAGTTTCACCATTAAATATATATTTTTCAGTAATAATATGTGTGATTTTTCAATAGTATTTTGTGCAATTTCTTAAAAATAAATCTGAGTTGCACGGTGCACCTGTTGCATACAAAACTAAAGCAGTTAAACCCTCACAAAACATTTACATAATAACAATATATATTGAGACTCGACCTAAAAATTGGAGGATAATACGAAATTGTGCCGTATACATAATAGAATTAATTATGTGTGAGGAAGTGAATGGCTTGTTGTAAAAGAGTATTCTCGTGACACGCCATTGTTGGGTAGCGACTTGTGGTGTCCATCCATTTTGTATATCAAAACATGCATGCACGACAACATCCGACCCTTCACGGGCACCAACCTACCAATCAAATCTAATCGTTCATTTTTTTATTTATTATAATTTTATTAATGTTGAATTATTGCATCCATAATTGGCTTATTCATTAGATATATGCTATACATATCTAGTGTTTAAAAATTTATGTTCCCCACCCCTAATTGAGAATAATTAATTCATGATGGGTATAATGTTCAGGGACGACAATAGGGCAGGACGAGGCGGGTATCTAAGAACCCATGTCTGCCCCGCGCCTCTGCCCCGCCGCCCCGTCCTGCCCCATGCCCCACTGCGGGGCAGAACATTGCGCCCCATGTCTGCCCCATCGCGGGACAGATCTCCCCGTCGTGGGACAGATCGTCCCGCCCTGCCCCATGTTATATATAATTTTATATCAAATTATAATAAAATATATATTTTAGACAAATAAAAAATTATTTTAAAATAAAATTAATGCAATAAATTTATCAAAATAATTTTACATTAGAGTTGCAATAAATAAATAATATAATTTTAAATTTATTTAATATATTATAAATGTAGGATATTAATTTTATTTTATATATTATAAAATATTATATATAGAATGTATTTATATATTATAAAATATTATATATTTATTTAACATATATGGGGTAGGATGGGATGGGACGGGGCGGGGCAGGGCAGGGCAGTAAAAGTGTAAACCCATAATTGCCCTATCCCATGCGCTGGGCGGGGCTGCCCCAAATGGAGCAAGTCAGGGTTGGCTGACTATGGGGCGGGTCATTTTGCCATCTCTAATAATGTTTGCATATAAATAATGAATCAATGATGAGCTAAAATTGGGAGTTGCTCCACTAAAAATAAAATCATAATCCCTCCTTTTAAAATATATGTATATCATTTTAGATGAATACGCGTATATTTAAGAGAAGCAAACTACTCCCTTCATCCTACTATATGTTACTTATTATTTTCGGCCTTCGTCCCAAAATTACTTTTACATTTTTTTTAATTTGAACTTCTCAATTATATTTTCATACACAGGAAAAGAGACTTTTTACACTCACAAAAGTCAACAGAGTACATTTTTTTCTTATTTTATTATTTAACTTTACACTCACGTACTTATTTTTCATTAATTCGCGTGCCCAAAACTACTATGAAAGTAATCATGTGATTGAGGGAGTACTTTTTAGCACAAATTTTAAAAAGAATATAAAATAATGATATATTACATATAATACGATGGAGAAAAGCGAAAAATAATAGGAATAATATAAAAAGTATTAAAAAAAAGAATAGTTATTTCCAAAAAAAAAAGGTAACATAGCAAATGTGAAATTTATGGTGGATGAATGAAAATGTCAAAACGGAAAATATATAGTGGGATGAAGTGAGTATTATATATGTATTTACCTTCTTTATTAAAATTATAACAAGTTTATATAAGTAGTTTAATAATTTAGAAAAAAAAATTAATCCTATGAAATGTGTAAAACATCATATATTATTATTTGTAAATTATATGAAAAGTCACAACGACTTACACAATGAATAGGAAATGAGAAAAAAAAAAACACAAAAAGGGACACACTTTCTCTTCAAATTGCAAAGAAGAATAAGCGTGTAAAAATTATAAAAATTGAACACCAAAAAACACAATCAGAATATATGTGCAAATATTCTAAAAATTGTACACTTATCACTTTTTGTAATAAACCTACAAAAATGTTCATTTTTGTAACGGTCCCATAGGAAATAGTTGGGTTTTTTTAAATACTTTTTCTTCTTCATTTTTCAAACTATCACGTGATCTCTTTGAATTTTTAATTTATTAAACTTTAATTTTGTAAAACTTTGTTTTGGAATAAAATAACAAAATTAAATTCAAAAGCAGGACTCTTTTCTAGGAGGGACAGATCAATTAGAATTGAATAATTAATTTGGAATACATATTAATCAAATAATCAGAATTGCGTACACTCTTTTCGTAGTGAGTACAATTCAATTAAACACCGAACATATATATAATAGCTTAATTTACACTCTATTTCATTAGTTGCATGGCTCAATGATTATTTTCCAAAAAAGATGATAGGTTATAACTTATCTTTGCCTAATCAATTTATCACGGAGATAAGTAATTTTAATTGTGTGTTTTATTATCGTGTAAGGGGTTTTTTTTGTTTCATGGGTTATGATGAATTAAGTTTCTAATTTTAAATTAAATTGTGTTTGATTTGTAGGATTTGAGCCCAGATTAAATCATGGTCCGATATTTAAATTCACAGTGCGCTAGGTATAAATTTAAGATGATAATGGTAATAGGTATCATTGAAGAGCAATCACTATGAAGTTAGTGATTATCCATTTTTTAACTTATTTTTATGATCTCAATCATTTATAACAAATAATATCAAACATTTCTAATGGGAATGAATCCTAATTAATCTCCATTCATTCTCATTCTCCACTCTCATTACCCAACCAAACGGGCCCTCAATCTAATCCTACAACAAAGGGATAATTTGATCCCAGCTATTACATTAGATTAATTTTAAGAAAACATTCATAAATATCAAACTCATACTATAATAAAATTAGGGTTGCAATCAATAAAATTCATTGAAATTATATTGTTACTCAATCTATCCTATCTAATAAAACAAACACCTCCATAACGTATTTTTGTGATTAACCATATAATATATTATTGCGTTTATTCTATAATTTTTGTCACATTTTTCGTAAAAAATTTACTTTTTAAAAGAAATTCGAGAGATAAGGAGGTCCAAGAGCTTTCTTGATTGTGTTAAGTTGGCCAATATTAGGGGAGGGAGAGAGATGATTTTAGAGCCTAGAAAGAGTGATTCTTATAGCCATAGGTTTTAATTTGTTAAATATTTCTTCTTTCTTTCTGTCTTTAAGGTTTGATTCTAGTCTTCCTCCTAATCTTGGTTTAAAATTATTTGGAAGATTCCAATCCAAAAAAAAATGTATATATATCTTTCTCTGATTTTAGTCTTGAGAAAGTTAATTAAGTGTGAGGTGATGCAAAAATATTGTTGTGGTGTGTCTTTGGCTCTGAATTAATGTGTTTTGTGTAAGTGTTTTTTTTTTCCGGATTACTGTCTTTTTACTCGTGCAATAGTGTAAGTTTTTTGTGTAACAAGTGCACTGTGCAGTTAAATATATTTTTAAAAATTATAAATTTGTTATTATTGAAAATGTCATACTTCTTATTACTAAAATTATTATATTTTATATTTTTTAATAATAATATGTATAATTTTTTAATAATAACTAATAATTCTGTTTAAAATACACTTGATGCACATGAAACTAAGTCCGTGATGGAAACAGACTTAATTTTGTAATCTTCATCAACAAGAGAGGCAAAATGCTATGGAGAATTGTTGTTGTAGTTGTTTATTATCTATGTTATTTTGTGACTTGAGGATTGAAAAATGAGAATCAAAATTATTGCTTGCATTTGAAACTACACTTATAATTTGAGTTTAAAAGTAATTTTTATTATTACGAAAAAATCATCAATCCCCTTTTAAACTACTACTGAAAAGGCACTCATTAGTAATTTAACTAATAATATTTTTTTAAAAATATTAATCATATAAACTTAACAAATACAAAGTTATTTTAGTATCAAATCATGCTTGAGCTATCTAGGAGTTACGATTTTCATTTTATGGGATATGGATTTTCTACTGGACAGTGAAACCAATAAATAATGTTGGGTATTAAAACGGTAACGTATATTTTTATTTTTAATTTATTAATACGATAACAAAAATATTATGACTTAATCCTTATTAAAAAAAAATATATAAAAAATACTTCATCCGTCCCCTTATAAGTTGCTCATAACTTTTGGACACTAATATTAGTAAAGGTATAAAAATATTGATATAGTACATATGATGTGATGGAAAAAAATGAAAAAGTAATTAGAATAATGTAAAACGTATTGAAAATAATTAAAAAAAAATAGTAATTTCCTGAAAAAATAAAAAAATAAATGAACAATATATAACGAGACGGACGCAAATAGCAAAATGAACAACTTATAATGAAATGGATGAAATATATACATTACTATTTTAATACCCAACAAATCAAACGATCCATTTGCCATTTCATGTCGTTTTTCATTTACATTTGACCGTCTTAATTATTCTGCGGTCATAAATCATAAGATACCACGTCACGTGAGCACAAAAAAGCTATTGAACGTACATCAATTGGACCACCCATTTTAAGACACGTGTGTGTGGCTTTATATTCACATGCTAAGAATAAATAAATACTACTCCCTCTATCCCACAGGAATTTGCACACTTTTCTTATTGGGACGTCCCACACAAATTTGCACACTACCAAAAAAGGAAACATTAATTTACGTGCACACTCACAAACATTTACACATATTTACCCATATGCCACTACTTTATATATAAAATAATTTTCCTTAAAAAATGTGTCGTCCCGTAGGGTGCAAATTCCTACGGGACGGAGGGAATACTACCTCCGTCCCAGGAAAGTTTGCTATACTTTCCTGGACACAGGTTTTAAGAAAAAATATAATGAATAGAATGTGTATGGTGGAGATTGTGAGGTAAAAATTTTAAAGGTGGAGATTTAAAGGAATATTTCCATTTCGGGAGTATGCAAACTTTTGTGGGACAAACTAAAAAAAAAATATGCAAACTTTCGTGGGATGGAGGTAGTATAACAATGGTTGGGACTTGGGAGGATCCGTCCTAATTTTATTTTTTTATTTGATTGATTTTTAAATATTTTTAATTGAATTAATTTATTATATTTAAATATATAAAATTATCTTTTAAGTAAAAAATATTTATTTATTTAAATAAATGAAAACTATAAGAATATATTTTTTGAAATTATTAATGAAATGAAATACTATAATTTAGAGATATATAAAGAGTAAATAGTGATATGAGAAAATTAGGGTCGCAGATAATTAATCACGGATTAGTAATGATAATTAGGGTCGCAGGTAACAAATTTAATATCGGAGTTTATTAATTCAAGATAAAAAAAGTAAAAAAATGAATTTAAAGTCTGATTTTTTTCTTCTATTGATAAGATTTTTTTTATTGATTTAAGGTTGAAAGATAGAGAAAAAGTATTAATTCAAAATGTGAAAGGTAAAACATATCAAGTTATTACTTATACATGTTTTTACCTCTAATAGTCCATAATCTTATCTATTAACATCCATTAATTTTTTTTCATTATTACCTTTTCTTTGGCTAGGCCTTAATGATAATTTTACCATCTTTGAACCTTGAATTGACACTATTTTTTTTTAATATCTGATTAAAAGTTGTTATATGTAATTAAATAAAAAAAAAACGTTATACTCATTCCCCTAATTTAAAATAAGTGTAATTTTAAATCAGTGCACATATATTAGAAAACTACATCTTTAGTTAACTAACGTAAGCCTTTGAAATTATTATCGACTTTTAAAAAATTAAGAAAAAAATGTAATTAATTTACATAATTATTTTAGTTATATTATTTATAACAAAAAAAGTTATTTAATTTACAAATTGAAAAGAAATCCTCATTTAAATAGAATGTGAGAGTACTATTCTTAATTTTTCTTCGACTTTGCCCAATAATAATGTTTAAGATAATTTTTGTATGAATATTTTCATTTCGACTAATTGTGGAGTGAATTTAATAAATGTCGCGTACAATTTTATAAAATTAATCTTATAAGTATTTTTTTTATAATCAATTGATTTTTTTTAATCATTCTCGATGACGTAATAAGTATTTGGTGTTTACTATCAGTTTTGACAATCTTTATCACAAGCGCAGGCTAATCAATGAAAATTATCAAACAAAATCAAGATCTTTTCTGGTTTAAATATGCTTAGGAAATTGACTAATAAAAGTGGAGATAATGCATGTATTTTTTGTGATCTAGAGTACTTGAATTCGGTCACAAGTATTTATACTAATTTTACAAGTAGGAGGAGGTAATTGTTGTGATTTTGCACAGCAATAAAGCAATAAAATAAATAACAAGAGTTTGATTACCCAATTCGTCACAACGTGACTACGTCTGGGGACGACCAAACCAGGAGATCTATATTATGACTGCGTATAGTTTTATGTACAAGGTACTGAATACAAGAGTATACAATACAATATAAATACTAAAGTATCATAACTCTAACCCTAAGCCCATAGACCTAAAAGCCCACTGGACTAAATATATTATTATTATGTCCATATATTATATTATGTAATCTAATATATTACAACAGTAATATCCATATAGGCTATCATTGTCCCAATAATAATATGTGTCATTTAAAGAGATTACTTAATAAATAAACAACTCAAATTTAAGTAACTGGGGGTATGTTTGTTTTGGGACTAGATCGGATGGACGTAGGACTTTGCGATCACGTTCCACACGAGTTTGAGATTTTACATCCGGATTTTACATCTCAAATTCAATCCACACCTAAAAATACCTATTAAACCTATTATTACTCTTTCCAACACAACACTCATAAAATACCTATTGTACCTATTATTATACATATAAAATCAATCATTATCACATTTTTATTTGACATAAAGTAACATCCTACCCTACTAAAATCTCAAAACAAACACACACTTTTATCATTCATCAATGTTTTCACATATCAGGATTTCATAGTCATGACTTGCTACGACCACTTAAATCCCAAAACAACACTTTGATTTGGTATTGTTGAGTTAATTTTGTCTCTTGATCATCTTAAGTGTATGGTGTTGTATGTAAGGGAGCAAACAACTTCAGCTGGTTGTCTCCCCTGTAGGATGTGAAGCAAGCTACTAAGAGGTCCAATTGTTCGACCCTTACATACTTGTTTTTGGAGCTTACATTTGACTTCATCTAATCTTGATTATATATATTAGTTGATTGTTTAATACTCATAAGTTGTCCGCCTATCAAGAATTGTCTCATAGCCTTGTCTTTAAATTAGAAATAAATTGAATAATTAGGGTCATGCTACAAATATTGGTACCTTCACATTTGTGCCAAGGCGAGCAAGTGTAATGGTTTCGATGAGGGAAATGATGTGGTGGATTGTAGGCGACCTGTTAGTGGGTTGGTGTGGAATAGGAAGCGTCACTATATTAAAGAGTGTGTGCAATTATATAACTAACTTTGAACCACACGCAAATTAATTTAAATTTAATTTTTTTGCATATATGTATCTATATAATTTTGTCTTGTACATAGGCCTTTCCCCTTCTATAAATACAACATCTCTTGTATTTTTATCATTTTCTTTATATCTTTCTTGCAAAAAATTTCTCTTTAGTGGCTGCTCAGCTTTCAGCGAGATTTTCAGCGGGTATTCTTCTTTTTCAGTGAGCCCATTCGATTTTCTAAGACAATTTTTCAAGTTTTCTTGCCTTTCCTCTTTGAATTTATCATTCGCATGAGTGTTTTGGGTTTAGGAATTAGAATTTTTTTATGTCCTCTCAAAATCTCTTTTATTGTTGTCTCTCTGCCGTTATACCAGCGGAAAACCGTTCATCTCCCTCTAAAATTATAATGTCTTCATCGTTCGTTGAAACTTCTCCGTTGTGGAACCCAGAAAACAACCATCATCAATTCACCTCTTTGTTCTATTCCACATGCTCGCCCTAATCCTCCATGAAAAATGATGTAGATAGACAAAGACACTACATAGAATATAGAGGCAATTGTCCACCCAGTCCTGAGAGAGCAAACACAAAACTTTGGTGAGGAACAAGTTGAGCAGCCAGTAAGGATGAAAGGAACTTACTTGGGAGTATTCGGAGTCCATTCAATTTTCAATCCCACAATCAGCTGAGGAAGCAATACCCACGACAGTTGCTCATAAAGAGGATTGAGAATTCTACATTGCTCGCTACCAAGGACAAATTTCTAGACCTGCTCGCCCATCTGTTCCCTTTGTGTTGACCAAGCACTCAGCAAGTGAGATCCAAAGTTTGATAAATAAGAATGATTTGCTCGCTATCCGAAGGGAGTACAAAGTTTGTGAAAACATAATTGTTAATCACTATTCTCGTACTAATACTTTTGTATTATATCTGAAGTACATAAAACTTAGCTAGGTCTCTGCTAAAAGCAGAAGGGACATTTACACATTTATTCAAAAAAATGATAATATTTATAAATTAGTTTAAAATATTTACACAGACGTATACATTTTTTTTTTTTTCATAAACCTAATTTTTAATTAGTGCCATTTTTTTGAACTATTTTATATTTTCTTTAAGAGTAGACTTTAATAAATGATTATATCATCTTTATATAAATATATGTATTTCAAATTTAATAAATGTATCAAACAAACATAATATACCTCAGGTTTAATCTTTTACTCTTAATTTTTAGAGGGAATATGCTATCAGTATTATTAAGCGAACATTTTCAAGTTGCATAATTTACTCATAAAGATCAAATAATAGATTACTTAAACATTCTCAACTTTTTACTCAAAAAAATAATTTCAGAATAAACTACTAGTGTGAATGCATTTTGCACTGTTTACTCATAATGGGCCTAAGCAAGCTCATGGCCCACAAGATAAGCAGCTCACAGATTCGGCCCAATCCAAAACGGGTCAATTCTGACCCGAAAGGACCCGCAGTCCTGCAATTCGCAAATGTTTCCAAAAAGGACCGGCTCCAAACTTAGAATTCACAGCACCTGGAGACCCCACCACCGCTTCTCAAGCACACACAAAGGCAAACTTTTCTCGCGCATTTCAAATCGTCACGACAAAAATCGATTATTCCGAATCGATCGAATATTCATATTGTACTCGTCAATGGCTGTTCCGAGTGGCGATCGCTGTCGCTTTGCTGAAAATAGTTTGTGAAACTGATCGACAGTCTTCACCATGTTTGAAGCACATGTAAGTTTATCTTCCGGCCAATTCTCTTGACCGTTCTGTGGTAATTTGGAGCTGCGAAGTGCAGGTGGTTTTGATTATTTACGGTGTTTTATTTTTTATTTTTTCAATAATTATTTGTTGGTTGTTGATTTGAAATGCATGGAGATAAATTTGGGCTGGTGATTTTGTTACAGTCAAATGTGTGGAGAAGGTTATGAGTTGCTGCATTTTTGTTGTGGTGGCAAGTGACTTTTCTGTACTATGTGATTGGAAACAGCAGAAATTTATTTTACTTATTAGTGATTTTTATTACGTTTGAACATTTGGATTTGTGTTGGAAATTATGGTGTCGTGGAAGTTTTTTTGTTCAATCTTTTCACCTCTCATTCTCAGTGTAATGGGACTAGATTATGGTGTCTAAGCGCAATGAGAATTAGGGGGTAATTAAGTGTAAAACTTCCTCAGTTGGGACAAAATATGTGAGAAGGCTAAGTAAGGTAAAAGATGATATTGAGAAATGTCCAAATATCTTAAAGAACCGGGTAATTAAGATGAATTCATACTTAGGCGATCAATTGCCTTGTGGATTTGTAGTTTAGAAGAAGTATAATCACAATCTGTCTGGTATTATGCAAACGATAATGAAGAGCAAATCGCAGTGGTAGTGCTTCACAACTGTTAGGTGCTCAATGAGTGTCCATGCCTCTTAGCACGTAGTAAAAAAAAAACAACACAATGATTTGATCAAGAAAGACGACAGATATAATGGGTATAATGTCTGTTATGCTTGTGTATCGACATCTTCTAAAGAGAGAAGAAATTGAAAAATCTGTCTCTGCACTTTGTTGATTTTAAGGTTATCTCCTCTAATTTCCTGAGATATCACTATCCAGTTGTTGTCTTTTCAGAAAGCTTATTCGCATACTCCAAATCTTTCTAATTCTTTTTATCCTGTTTGTCTGATTGAAGCCATTCTTCAAATGATTTGGTTTATCTTTTCTTATATTCTGATTTTCTTATAGGTCTTGCATTTGCTTCGGAAATACTTGGGCGAGTATGTCCATGGGCTCTCAGCAGAGGCCTTGAGAATTAGTGTTTGGAAAGGTATGTTGTTTATGTATGTCGCACTGTCCATTATAAAGTTTTTTCAGTTCCGTAAAGCTTGCTTTGTAGATAGATATCTGGTTGTGCTATTATATATTCTTCAGTTGAGACTTGGTATTCGAAAAGTTGGTTTTAGCGACACATGGATAATAGAGTGGTGTGGGGCCGGGGGGGGGGTTATAAAGCATACAAACTTCAATCATTTTCGTTTTTTTTTGAATTGTTAAGGAACTGTAGTTTAGCAAGCTAATGCACATCTTCTGTGTTCATTTAGCTGGAATGGATGGAGTATAATAGTTCCGGTAGTAGTTTGGTCTATTTGGCTTGAAAGGATAAGATTTTTTTTTGAAGATAGTCTTGAGTGTCTTAAGGATGAGTGGGGTAGGATAAAGTAGACTTAGTCTATGGGCATCAGGTCACTGGCTGTTCAAAGGTTTATAAATTCTCTGTCTCAGTGAGGTGTTGGAATTTGGCTTTATAATATGTTGTTTGTTTGACTGATTGTACTACTCTGAGGGATTTCTCATTCCTTTTTTCTTTATTTTCAGCAATAGAATTCTGTTTTGTATTGTTTTTAAAATTTTTACTACTTAATAAAATTTATAAAATGTTTTTTGTCTTACAAAGAGAGCCCCCATCTCTCTATCTTGTGGGTAAACCTTATTATTATTGTTGTTATTATTATTACTCCTATTATATATTGATTCGCTAGAAACGTGAAGACAGTTGTATGGATCAATTGGAACCTTAGGCCCAGGAAAGAGAACAAAGAAAGATGGTCAAAAAATGCCTGGAGATGGTTGAAGTAATTGAAATTCTTTTGATAGGTTTATATGACATGTTTAAGGAATAGATTCGAAAAAAATCATGTCATTTGGAGATTATTCAGATGGACCAGAAGTTCTTGATCTCAGGACAGTTTCTTGGTCTTGTCCAGAAAGTGCAAGAACAATGGATTCTAGTAGGGGTGATATTTAAGTCTTGGAAAACTTAGCGGAGAACTTTGGGGAGGTAATCAGGGGAAGGAAATGGTATTGGCAGTATTAGTTTAGTTGTATTGACCATAATAATAAGGGGGACATTGGTGGAACAAAGAGCTGATTCGTGAAGATGAACTGAAAAGTGGAAAGGGGAGTGCCTGCCATGAACTACAAGAGCATCTCAAAGAATAAAAGTAAATAAGATTTAAGAGAATGCAAATAGTTTCATGTTGTTTTTAATGATTCCTATGTATCACTGTTCAAGTGAAATACAGTACAAGCTTTTATTTATTACTTCTCATTTACAATTTAATTAATTAGTAGTTGTTCAAATCTCTTTGAGTTTTTGTTTGCTTTGCTACTTCAATAAGGCTTGAGATTTGGATGTTGTGCTGATACCTTGCATGTTCCTGTATTCTTTTTAGGTGATGTCGTTCTCAAAGATTTGAAATTGAAAGCGGAGGCATTGAATGCGTTGAAGCTTCCTGTAACTGTCAAAGCTGGTTTCCTTGGTACTATAACCTTGAAGGTAAAAAATTACTATTTTTGGTTGCTCTTTTCCCTTTAGCTAGGAGAAGTTTATTATGGAAAATAAAGACATTTTTTTATTATGCAAAGCTTGTTTCCCTTTAGCTAGGAGAAATTCATTATCCAAAATATAGACATTTTTGTTGTGTTTGCTTGATTCTTGCTTCGTACACAAAAGCATGTACTTTTAGATTTTTATTCTTGTCTGTTACATAGTAAACTTGAGCACCCTCCTCAATTTACTCCTTGATTTTATATGACCTTGCAACTTCTATCTCTGTGTTTGGTGGGAACATTTTTTTTTTCCCAATGTATGTGGAAAGTCTTTTTGAGTATATTGGACATACTTGATACTTTGTGGACTAAACTATTCCTGATATTCTTGTTTGAAGTTGGTCTTGTATATGTAGATTAGAAAATAAGCAAATTGTCTGTGCAAGGAACATTTCCTGTTTAACTGGCTGTGCAGCTCACTTATTTGTATATGTATCTTGAATTATTACTTTGGTAGCATTTCTAAGACATGGCTGATGACACTTACGTTGGACGCATGCAGATATTCACATTTCTTAAATATCTAGTATCAGACACATGTATAATGCACATTTTTTTCATGATTGTTTTACTATGTCTTGTAAGTATTAATTCAACCTCTTTCTATAGGAAGACTTGAAGATAATTTATTTGATTCTTTTGTCTTGATCATTAGGTACCTTGGAAAAGTCTTGGCAAGGAGCCGGTCATTGTTCTAATTGATAGAGTATTTATTCTTGCAAATCCTGCATCTGATGGAAGGTCTTTGAAGGTTTAAATTATCTCATGCCTTTACTTGTGCAGCTGAATTGAAAAATGCATGATTTATCCATGACGTATTTTTTTTTCTCCTTTTCTGTTTTATATGCCCCCTAATGCAACTTTGTTTATTGTCTTTAAGGAAGAAGAGCGGGAAAAGTTTTTTGAGGCCAAACTACAACAAATTGATGTGAGTTTTTTTTTTTTTTTTGATTGAATACTTTTCAGTTTATCTAAGAAATGGGAACTAGATTGGAACTGCTGTTGTTATCATGAAAAAGGTTTAGGACTCCTCTCTTTGGTCCTTATTGATCGTTTCATGTTGATGTAATTAATTGTTCCTTTGATTTTATGTAGTTTACTTTCTTGCATGTACAGTCGTGAACATCTTATTTTCTCTTACTTTCCCTTCAAAGATAAAAAAACTGACAGTAAAATGTTTTGCTATATGTGTGCATATATATATTTGAAAAGAAGCACTCATTTTATATTCCATTTGGAGACAGGTTTTACTCAATTGGACTGGTTTTTTCTTTTGTTCATGTGCTTCTTTGTTTTTCTCTGTTTTCCCCCTGTTTTTATATGTGGTATAAATTAGATGGTGGTCTGCATGTCGTTGCTTTTGTAGGTACACTATAGTGCTTCCTTTGGGTTATAAAAATTAATTGTGAGCAAAGCCGCTTTGTTGAGTTTGTTGCTTAGAGTAGTTGGTAGAAGGGGACTGAGAGATGATGGTTACATTATATGGAATGCTGATTATTACTATGCCACTGGTACAATTATCATGAAACACAGGGCCCAGAAACACCAGATAATGATGACTAAGTTAGTTGAGAGTTTTTCGCTAGATTCTTAAGGCAATTTTTTTTTTTAATGACCACTAGTCTTCCGCCTGACAATGCAAAAGTATTTTTTAAAATATGGACTATCTTAAGCATAAAAGCTGTGGCTAAAATAGTGTTTGGGTTGTAAATGGGCCAGTTTTGGAGTCCAAAAGAACTTTAACCTTTTATTTTGAGTTCTTCTCCAACCATTTTACTCTTTATATTACTATGCTCACTCATCTTTGCCTCAAACTTAATATTGTCTCAAGGTTCATATTTTATCGTACTGCAGGAAGCAGAATCAGCAACTCTTGAAGCACTATCAAGATCAAAGCTGGGAAATGTATGAGATGCTCTCTGAATTTCTTGTGGAGGATTATAAAGTTTAATATTCATGTGGAATTTTGTACTTGGCTCAACACCTGCTGTGTCTGGTTTGTGTGAGATCAGTCCTGGATTACCTTATATGTGTTATAGAATACACCCTAAGTTTATGAAAACATCTTTGCAGCAATCTTCTTTTTTTCTTTTTGTGGAAGTCGGGAACTATGTTATCTTGTTTAGTTGGAAGATAGGTAACAATTGATGAAGCCCCTCATCTATTCATCTCAAGTGATGCCCTTTTATGCTTTTATCCTTTTCATTTTGTTTTCTATTTGATAATTGTTTCTTTGGGAGACTATAGATAGCACTTGGAGTCAGTTATCTACAGTGATTTTTACAAATGGCAGGAGAAGAAGTGCTATGTAAGACTGTTGTTCGGTGGTTCTATGGTCCATCTGCATTTAGGGAATACAATATTTTTGAGAACTCTATTGAGTCATTAGATGACATTTGGGATATGATCAAGTATATAGTTGCTTATTGGCTGTCTGGTCGTAGGTATTTCAGAGTAATCAGTGTTTCCGGATTTAGCTAGGGATTGGAGTAGTTATCTTTTAAGTCTATTACTTGTATTCTAGGGAAGGAATCTCTCATTCCTGACCTTATCCTTTCGTCAATAAAAAAAATGACAGGAGAAGAAGGTAGAGTACCAAATAAAGGGTTCTTACGAACTCCTTCTGTCCCATATCAATTTGCACCTGTAGGGTGCACATTTATTAAGAAAAATGTATTTTTTGTGTAAAGTAGTGACATATGGGTAAATTTTGTGAGTGTGCACACAAATCAATGTTTCCTTTTTTGATAATGTGCAAATTCATGTGGGACACTCAAATAAGACAAGTGTGCAAACTCATGTGGGACGGAGAAAGTAATATTTATTGATGATGGAGTTTTTCTTAATGAAATTATACTTGTGTACTTCATTTCATGCGATAAATAATACATAATTCCACATGAGTTGCACTTCTTATGCCTAATAAATTGTTAAAAATTTATAATGTTTGCAGCCGAAGAATTATCTTATCACAGTTACTGAATTATTTATTTGCTACTGAATCCATATAGCATAGCAAGATCTTGATCTGATGGCCTCCTCTTTTCTTGATGATGTCTTTCAAGTCTGCTCTCTGTTTAGCACTTTAATTTTAAAAAATCAACTATGTTCAAGAGTTCATTTTCTTACGCAGTTTCACTCTCACTCTTTTCTCGTGATTGTTTTGCAGCCATCAGCTGGAAATTCTTGGCTTGGATCACTAATCGCTACAATTATTGGAAATCTCAAGATTTCTATTAGCAATGTTCATATTAGATATGAAGATTCTGTAAGGTCAGTTTCATCTGTAGTTGATGGATATTCAGACTGTCTATTTGATTAGATTCTTTACTTGATTCTACTGCCCATTTCTTAAACTGGAAAATTATTGTCTGGTGAAGTAATTAAACATTAATTCCCTTTCTCTGTGTCGTTACTAGTGGCTTTTGATTCCCACATCAATTTCAATATTTTTTCTTACAGCAATCAAGGACATCCATTCTCTTGTGGCGTTACCCTTGCAAAACTTGCTGCTGTTACAATGGATGAGCATGGGAATGAAACCTTTGACACAAGTGGTGCTTTAGATAAATTGCGCAAGGTATCTTTCATGCTTTTCATTCTAAAGGTAGCTTCTTTTGACTTTAGCCTGGCTTAAGGTTAAATTTACTTGTGAAGTGGTTCTTTTAGATGATAATTTCGAAAAGTCTGAATTTAATGAATGCCATTGTGTAGTTACAGTTTTTTTAATAAATGCTACTACAAAATTGGAAGATGCATCAGGTTTACTTTGGCTTAGTACACATGTATAAAATGTACATTGAGTATCAGTGGTGTATAAACATCTGGATTTATTGGTATTTCTCCATGGTCCTGTTATAGTCATTGCAACTTGAAAGGCTTGCCATGTATCATGATTCCAATCGTGATCCCTGGAAGTTAGACAAGAGATGGGAGGATCTTAGCCCTCAGGAATGGATTGAGGTATATTCTTATTTTGAGCTATTTATGGTCTTTTCTCCTCTTTAAATTTATCACCTCACCAGTATTAACATGGTGACCTATCTCTCATAGTTTTCTGATTTTGTCTATTTATACATATTTGTTCATGCTGTTTAGATTTTTGAAGATGGCATTAATGAATCTTCAAAAAGCAGCACTTCATTGTCACCATGGGCCCATGAACGGAACTATTTAGTTTCACCTATCAATGGAGTTCTTAAGTACCATCGTCTAGGAAACCAAGAAAGAGATGATTCAAATGTTCCTTTTGAAAAGGCTTCCATTGTCATTTCTGATGTTTCTTTGACAGTTACTGAGGTATGAGTCTTAATTTGATGTTCCACCTCTATTGCATGTGCTTGTTGTTTACTTGACACAGTCATATCCTTGAGATGCTTATAAATCTAAATACGGACACATGTATGTGATGGCAAAGCAAATTGAAAATAGATGACACAGATATAATCATAAGTCCGCCAATAATATATAAACTTGGCAAACCATAAAAGTAAATGAAATTTATAAACCTGCTTTCTCGACATACTTGCCACTATCACTATCTGGATGGAGAGTTTTTTGCTTGCTATAAGTGCCACACTTTCACATTTTCATATGTTTTTCTGCTTGGCCGAGTATGTTTAATATCCTATTATCCTTGCACTTCTTCTCCACACTCACTCTTTAGACTGAAAAAAGTTATCAAGTTAAAAGGAGAGATTTTATTGTAAGTATGTCTTAATATGGACCAAGCAGTAAACATGATCTGCTCCTCATTTCAGGCCCAGTATCACGACTGGATCAAACTTATGGAGGTCATATCGACATACAGAACACATGTAGAATTCCTTCATTTAAGACCTATGGTGCCAGTGTCAGAGGATGCAGCCTTATGGTGGCGTTATGCTGCTCAAGCTGGATTGCGGCAGAAGAAAATGTGGTAATTTTGATCTATGGGTGCTAGTAAATAGCCATCTAACAGTGATATTTTACACTTAACATTTCATATGCTGTGTTTATGAATTCTACCATACTAAGTTGCTGGTAACATTTAAGAGGAAATAAAACTAACGTGGATATAAGAACTAGTACTTTTTTTAAGGAAGGTCCACTTGTTATACATAGGTGTGACTGCATGAATTCACACTTTTAAGTACTAGGATAAATGCAATATTGCGATGATAAGTGGTTTACATAATATTTAATAAGATAAAATTTAAAAACAAAAGCTTAGGTGATATTTTTTTTTGGTTTTAACTTTTAAGTGGTTTTTAAAATCACATTTGAAATTTAGGGGGCTTTGAAATCTTTAAAAATAGAAAGTTGGGTGTTTGTTTTTTTGGTTTTTGAGTAGTGTGATAGTAGTGTATAGTGTGGTGGTGATATTTTTCTGAACTCGGTTAACAAAATTTCGAATTGTGACCTTTTTTAAATTGCAAATCCAAATCCTGGTTTAAAACCCAAAAAGAACATTCCCTTAGGGTATGTTTGTTTTGGGACTCACCCGGATGAACTTAGGACTCTGCGATCACGCCTTATACGAGTTTGAGATTTAAAATCCGGTTTCAAATCTTAAACTCAATGCACACCTAAAAATACCTATTATACCTATTATTACTCTTTCCAACACAACTTACTTTTTACAAACACAACTTTCTCTTTCCATTACAATATAATAATATAATATCAATCATTATCACACTTTGATTTGACCTAAAAGTAATATCTGACCCTACCAAAATCCCAAAACAAACACACATTTTTACTATTCATCAAAATTTTCAAATCCCATGATTTCAAAGTCATGACTTGCTACGCACACCTAAATCCCAAAACAAACATACCCTTAGGGTTTAAAAAATTACTAAGAGTCTCAATTTGATGTTTGCCTATTCATTTTAAGGGAGTTGTTAATGATCAATTCCATTCTATATAATTAACAATGATATAATCATATAATTGGTATATTTGTTGTTAGTAGGCCTAACATAATAGTAGTGTATATGTTCCAAGAACGTGATGGTTGTGCGATTGGCATATAATAATTCACAATTTTGGTTTACGTCTTCAAATATTAGTATTATCAGAAACCACACTATTTAAAGTAATTTAATTTAGGTATGCTCTTGAGTATTATGCTGTCCCTACTTACAATTTGTCATTGTTGAGCCCTAATGGAATTGTGAATCTAATGACAAAAGAGATCAGATATTTCTTATGTGATGGTCTTGATGGGGCCAGCAAACTCAGTCTCTTGCAATATAAAACTAAGGTTTTATTGATTAACTGGTGGTAGCAATTTCAAAAGGTCAGGAATTCTCTTTGGCGTAGAGCGTTTAAAATCAAAACCGTTTCAAGAAACAACTGAGATACTAGTCTTGTGGTTTCTACATTCGTGTTGCTGTTCGGTCTGCTGCTTCCTGTTTCCAATATTTTTGTTTCCTGTATGTCATCTTATTATGTTGTATCTGACAGCTATCGATTTTCTTGGGAGCAAATCCAGAAACTATGCCATCTACGTAGACGATATGTGCAATTATATGCTGATTCACTGCAGCAATTAAATGTGGATATTACCGAAATAAGAGGCATTGAGAAAGATCTCGATCCAAAAATTATTCTGTTATGGAGGTATGTGCACAAAGTGTGTTATTCTCTACATTTTCCTGCTTGTCGAAATCATTATATAATTGCATATGTACTTTAGAAAAATATGTCACAGATGAACGCTTGATACAATACATGAGTATATCTTACGTTATCTTTTGGCTGCTTTAAATGATGACCTGAGTACATGCGATTTCTGTGGATTCAGATGTTGAAACTTTAGTTAGGTTCTGTTTGATTGTTACATGTTCTTTAATACCAGCATTAGATGGAATGATGATCTCCTTTTCCTGATTATTCTTTAGGTTTCT
Source organism: Prunella vulgaris (assembly GCA_026898435.1). Lineage (NCBI taxonomy): Eukaryota > Viridiplantae > Streptophyta > Magnoliopsida > Lamiales > Lamiaceae > Prunella > Prunella vulgaris. Next base: position 1,009,892 of record JAPKLY010000092.1, read on the forward strand.
TGCCCATGCAAAGGTTGAATCAGTAAAATCAAAGGAAGCTGCTGAGCAGAGGATGCTTAAGAAAAGAGGATGGTTTTCCCTAAGATGGTCCGTGTAGTTACTCAATCATTTTCTTTCTCCTGCATTATCATCTCCATTCTGTCAGTTCTGTTTGTCGAGTTGGTTGGAGTTTTTCCTTGACTTCATGTTTATTAGTCTTATAATCGTATACCAACATTCTGCGCTGCCTTACGCATTAGCTGTGATATTTATCTGCATCATATGTTATTATCCTGTTAAAATTGCTTCTTATATTTATATGTGTTGACGCTTTTATTTTCCTAATATTATTTACATTTTCTTAAGCAGGCGAAACACTTCAGGAGATGACTCCATAATTGACAATTCAGGTGTATCTAGGTCAGTGGAAGAGAGATTGACAAAAGAAGAGTGGGAAGCAGTCAATAAACTGCTGAGTTACCAACCCGAAGAGGATTTGGCTCATATTGGAAAGGATGTGAAGAACATGATACACTATATGATAATTGTTTCAATCAGTAAAGCAGCTGCCAAAATTGTCAATATTAATAACACTGAGATTGTTTGTGGTAGATTTGAGAACCTTAATGTATCTACTAAGTTTAAACACCGGAGTGTTCATTGTGATGTGACATTGCAGTACTATGGATTCTCTACACCCGAAGGTTCTCTTGTCCAGGTTTGTCTTCTTGCAGTATTTTTTTTTTTAAAATGATCGAGCTCTTTAAGTATCGCCTAATACTTCCCCTTCCTTTCCATTTTCCCCCCCTTGGGACTGTAATTGTAGCCTATTAAGTTTTATTTCTCACTCATATAACTTTGCCGCAGAGTGTCTCCAATGAGCAGAAGGAGAATGCTTTGCAAGCTACTTTCGTGCACACTCCAGCTGGTGAAAGTGTAGATTGGAAGCTTAGTGCAATAATTTCTCCCTGTCATGTCACGGTGATTTTTCATACTTTTTCCTTTTATATAATCAATATTGATGATGACTCAACCAGTTTTGCTACTGTCGCTTTCCATTTCCGGATTTTCTGGACATGTATAATGGATGTTTTGAAGTTCATTATGGATTTGTAGTGACTGTTTTGGGTTAAAAATATTTGTCGCACCATACAATATGCTACTAATAGAAGGATAACGAGGATACCTTCAAGTCCTTATAGGGAGTTTGGGCAAGATTATATTTAGGTTTAATTGCATAAAATTCATGACCTTTGGGTTCATCAATTATAACTTGTCTTTTTAAAATTTGCAATTTGATAAACAACCTAAATACTTGTTGCAATTTGATGCGATGGGCTAACTTTCAGCGTAATTAAAAATGATGTGGCAGCCGAAGCCATCGTCAATTCAATGCACCAGACTAATTTTTGCCGTCTCACATGGCATTGAAGGTGACTCCAACTACCAAGTCATGTTTTACCGAAAATTAGTCTTGTGTATCAAATTGCACCAAATAACTAGTTGATGAATCAAATTGCAAAATTTGAAAGGACATGGCTCTTTGGGTCTCAAGTCACAAGAATTTCATGTGTCCTCAATATCTAGTTAGAGACTGGAGTTCCATTTTATAAGCATATGTAACTTGTGCAAACTCTCTATATTTGTAATCATTAAAATAATTTTTTCTATAAAACTAAGAGAAAAGCCTAGCCTAAAGCTATAAGATCACAGCCTGAGCAAGAGGCCAGGGCCTCGTTAAAAAACCTTGCTAAACCCAAATCAAGGGAAAAGGGAACCCCTCTAAAGGAGTAGAAAATAAACATCTATAACGTGTACATCCACAAGCGGAATTCACTGATATATTCTAAAGAAGTCATTGGATAAGAGGTATAAAAATTTCTGGGCACCTGGCCATTGAAAACCCTGTCTTGTGTGTCTTTGCGATCATGCCAGGCGCCAGCTGCTTGATTCCCTTCTCTGAATATATGCGTTACTTTAGGCAACATGTTTTCTCGAAGCTTTTACACCTTCTGCCAAACTTCTGCTTAATCTCCAAGGGATAGATGTGCCCTCCTTTTAAAATGGTCGCTGTATGAATAGAATCTGATTCAATCCAAAGCAGCCTCCATACATGATCATGTACGTATTGGATGGCAATAAGACATGCAGAGATTTCTGCCTCCAAAGGAAGTCTCCAGCCTACAGGCTGAGAGAAGGCGGCAGTAAAAAATTCCCTGCAATTGCGATTTAAAGATAATAAAAATTACCGGTGCCTCTATATGTTTATAATCTGTATAAAGAATCCCTCATCCCTTGTATCTTTCATTTCATTTAAATAACTTGTTTCCTGTCAAAAAAAAAAAAAAACGTAAAATAAAAGGATGAAATAACTGCTAAAATTGTAATTGGTAAAACTTTTTTTTTTTTGCCTCAAAATTCTAGGACTTTCGCTCCTCTAATATTTTTTTGGGGTGGATGCATATCCATTATACATGGTTCTCTTGGCTAGTTTTCCTTCTCAACATAGAACTTGTACCTTGTTACTATCCTATTTCATCCGTACCTGCAATTTCATCCCTTGGCTAGTAGTTGACTTTTCTCTTTTCAGATGAGACCATAAGTGGTTAGTGGTTGATGTTCCAACTTAAAAAAAAAAAAAAAAACTCTTTCTAGGACTAGGATTGACAATGTAAGAAGCATCTCTACCATTTACTTGTAAAGTTGAGGAAATGCATCTTGTTTATGTATAATTAAGTCTCAACCCAGATTCCTCTGCGTAATTCTTTTGGATGTTCTTGTGATATCTCTCCTTTTAAAAAAAAATAAAATTTGGGGTGTGGTTGAATTTTATAGGTGCTTATGGAGAGTTATGATCGCTTTTTGCGCTTTGTGAAGAGGAGCACTGCTGTTAGTCCTACCTTTGCATTGGAAACTGCTACTGCTTTGCAGGTAATATGCTTTTACAGTTCATGTGTTCTTGCTTTGAGAAGTCTAGCATTTAGTAAATTGATTACTTCATATATCATGTTTACTATTTGACGCTAACCTTTTGAACAATTATTTTACTGGACAGCATAAAATTGAAGAAGTAACTCGGAAAGCGCAGGAGCAGTTTCAAATAGTGTTAGAAGAGCAGAGCAGGTGAACTTCCATACATGCTAACAGGAAGACTCACTTGAGGCCTTCAAAAAATTTGAAACACCTCATTATTCAATCCAAATGACATTTCTTTGATAAAGATTAAAATTTATATTCCTTTTCCCCATATATTTTTCTAGAATACCTCCCCCAAAAAATATATCAGGGACACCTGGCCCTTTGTGCTTGTCTTTGTTGACAAAGTTTTATCTCTTTCTTATATATATATATATATATATATATATATGGAAACATGGTGGCTTATTTCCATTTGGATAGAAAGGAACAACATAACTTTTGATAAATCGCATGAATAGTCTTGTCATAATAGTCTTGCAAGTTCTCATGATTATGATTTGGTTAGATAATCATTGTAATTCATTCAAGGGTTACATCACATTATTTTCCTTCACATTAAAAAAAAAAACTCGGGGCTGCCCTGTTTGTGTCATCTGAGACGCTAGCAAGGAGAAGAAATTAACTGAGAATTCCTGTGAGGGAGAGAAAGAAGATATCCTTTTCCCAAAAATCTCTTTTCTTTCTCGTTTAAAATTTACAGCATTCTCCTTCAATAGTATATTTGTGCAACATATTGGTGACTACTCCACATCTTTTGCCATAACTTCTCTTCCGGCAAGGAGCAATTTAAACTGATATTTTTGTCAATTCCAACTGCATTGGCCCTGAGATTTTTTTAAATTTTTTTTACCTGGACTAGTGCATTAAAATTTAAAAACTATCGTGTATGTTTGAATTAAGATGCATACTTCTTATTTTTATGCCATGGTGTCACTTCTACTGATATTCAAGTGCTGTGATAGATTTCAGTTCCATTCCATGTGATTTTTGTCATTCTGATGTTACAGTTCATATAGAAAATTGCTACATGTATTTATATGCAAGTCATTTTCAAAGCTGTTAATTGTATTGGATAATATTAATCTTAAGATGGTATGTCTTTGATTTTTCTAAAAATTATTTATTTGTTTTAATCTTTTGATATAACCAGATTTGCTCTTGACATTGATCTTGACGCTCCCAAAGTTAGTGTTCCTATAAAGTCTTCTAACACTGATGAAATGGACAGCTATCTTCTATTAGATTTTGGTAATTTTACTTTGCGTACAAAGGTATGTAACTCTACCTCTATGTGGATTTTTATATGTCATGATGGGGTTTGCAAAAATTATTTTATCGTCATAACAGGAGGATGGTCAGCTCCATGATCGTGGACAAAGTCTATTCTCTCGTTTTCATATATCTGGAAGGGATATTGCGGCTTTCTTTACAGATTGTGATTCTAAGAGTCAGCCTTTCAGTTGGGGTTCCCAAACTCCAACTTCTGCCTGTTCGGAAGATGCTGGCAGATTTTATTCTCTAATTGATAGGTCTGGGATGTCTGTAATTGTTGATCAGGTATATTTCATAAAGTGGGTTCATCAAAGCTTTATTTTATCTTGTAAAATTGGTTTATTAATTAATACACACTCTTTAACCACTAAGATCAAGGTACCTCATCCGAATTATCCATCGACACGCATATCTGTTCAGATCCCAAGTCTGGGCGTACATTTCTCACCAGACAGATATTTCAGGCTCAATCAACTGCTGAATATTTTCAATGGTTCAATGCCTGATGATGAGCAGCATAGAGTCGAAAACCTCCAAACTGATCTTGTCCCCTGGGATCCACCAGATCTGGCAGCTGAGGCGAGAATTCTTGTTTGGAAGGTATGGTGATACTCGAATTGCTACAAGCTGTGCAAGTTAGTTGCCTGCTGTAAATCAGTTTGCGGCTTTATTCTTGTGCAGGGAATTGGTTATTCAGTTGCTGCTTGGCAACCCTGTTTTCTTGTATTATCCGGATTGCACCTTTATGTATTGGAATCTGAAACTTCCCAAAGCTATCAACGGTGTTCAAGGTCTACTATTTGATATCCATGTTTTTGTTAATATTTTTCTTTGGAAAAGAAACAAGAATTTTATTGCTGAAAATAAAGTAAGAGGGATGAGAAATCCCTCAGAATGGTACAATCACTTTGATGGTTTTTCCTCTCATTGATGAAAAATTTGGGTGAAAGTGGGGCAACTGAATATGGCCATGAAGAAAATATGAGGTAGCAGAAATGAGAGTGTGGAGATTGATGATAGATTAGGTATAGTAAATAGTGAAGACATAAATATGAGGAAACGAGAGATGCACTTAAGAGGGTTTGGACATGTGCATAGGGGACCCGCATGTATAAAGTACAGAATCTTTACCTCAAACTGAATAGGGTAGACCTAAAAATTGAAATCTTAGTATTAAACTATTAAAAAGACATGTTACACTTAAAACATAAATGAGAAATGTGTTTCAATTAAACAAAATAGTCGATACTTTATGGGTTAAAGGTTTTGTTGTAAAATACTTGGGTGAAATTATCTGGCATTTTTGAAGCTTCGTATTCTCTTTATTCCAAAAGTAGTCTTGTTTTTGACATTTTTGTTTCCTGAAAATATCCTTCACGTTTCAATAATCAATGTTAATTTTATAAAAAGAACTTGGAGTTTAATGTGATTGAATAACTTATGACAACAAATAAATGGAAGGGTGTCAGCACTTTTATGCAATTGACCAAATATAAGAAGTTGTACTTTGAAGAAAACATGAACCTTTTGGGACCGCGGGAGTAATATTTTAGCTTCACCTCATGCGTTGGTATTTAAATATGTCTTTAAATGATCCATGTTCATCCTGCCCTGCAGCATGGCTGGTAAACAAGTATATGATGTTCCTCCGACAAGTGTGGGCGGTTCGCCGTTCTGTATTGCTGTAAGCACTAGAGGCACAGACATTCAAAAGGTAGGTTATGTTACCAGTGAGATTTTTATTAGAATACTTACCACCATCATTGATCATATGCGTAAAAATATATATGATGATATGAAATATTTAAAGTTTTTGGGGATTGTCTGGTGTGAAAGGGTTTTAGGAATTATTATGGAGTCTGTATGCTTCCTTGCCCTTTATCTATTTCAATGAGATAAAAAATTCTGATTTGATTTAACAGAGCAGAAAATTCTTAACTGATGGAAGATTAGAAAGAACATGGGAGTAATTTGTTATTTTGTTTCATTGTAAGAAATTGGGTAACTTTCCTTAGGCAATTAAAACTTCTGTTTTGTATAAAAGGATGGCAAAAAAAAGGGAATGCATTTACTAACCTGCATGAAAAAGTACCCTAATATAACATTGATGATTAGGAGGAAAAAATTCGTGATTGCTGAATCATGTATTGTTCTTCAAGATGCACATATTGCTAATCTATATTATCTTCTACATAGATACACAGGCTTATGGTCTATAATCTGTATTATCTTCTTTGTTATGAACATGTTGCTGCCGTATATTCTCTTCTTGTCCTCGTCATCTGAAACTTAACTGTTTGTGGGGTAGGTTCATCTGTTATGCTATTAGTTTTTTAGAAAATGCCATTCAGTATTCTAACTAGGTTATCATGTGAAACAATCTCTTTTGCAAGTCTCGTTATAATTATATCAGTCCATATCTTAGCATTCTCAATCAATGTTATCTGTATAAGTGTTCTCTTCTTTCCTTATGCAAACAAGGCTTTGGAGTCTTTTAGCACTTTGATAGTAGAGTTTCCAAACGAAGAGGAAAAGTCGGCTTGGTTGAGATGTCTTGTTCAAAGTACATATCGAGCTTCTGTAAGATAAGATATCATTCACTTTATTTAGTTCAACTCTCTTTTCTATTGGAAAAAGTACTCATTACGTGTCTTACTTTCTGTTACTGGATAAAGGCGCCACCATCTGTTGATATACTTGATGACCTAAGAGATGATCAAGCTGAGTTTGATGAATCTCATACTGGCAATGCAAGAGCAGCTGACCTTGTCCTTAATGGAACAGTGACAGAAACAAAATTGTCATTATATGGAAAGGTAAGTATTGAAGGGATTGCTGATTGATTGTTTCTAGATGTAAATGTATTTATTTTCATTTATAATTGTTTCTGATTGCCATTTTTCACTTTTCCCTCATTTGTATCATGTGATTTGACTTATATTTTTATTTTGTTGATTTTTCTTATTTTACTTTTGAAGAATTATTAAATCATATTTCATTATATTCAGCTTGGAAATGAGGAGCTTGAGAGCGTACATGAGAAGCTCATCATTGAAGTACTTGCCGGTGGAGGAAAGGTCTGCAAATAGTTTGGTTTACCTGAAAGTCCAGAGCTAAATTATTCCTGAACGTGGACTTGAGTTTTATATGATGCGTATGCTGTATCCTAATTTCTAATTAAGTTACTGAAGTTTTGTTCCATTTCATGTGAATGAGGAAAAATTAAGCATGAGAAAAGGGAGCTTTTAAATCCTGAAGAAAAAAAAATTTGATACTGTTCCAATCAATGAAACCCCCCTTGACCTCCCCATTGGTAGTGCTCACATAGCTATCTTTGTCGAAAGTGCTACAAAAAATACATCTTTTCATTTGTAAAGGAATTTCTCATCCCTTACTCATTCTCATCTAAATAAAACTCTCTGTTTCCTATATATATATGTATATGTATGTATGTATGTACCAGGGGTACCGTGCATCTCAAGTGTATTTTTAAACGGTTATGGTTATTTTCACTGAAAAGTTACAATTGTTTATACTAAACATTTACGTCTGACCAAACATAAATGAGTGTAAACAACCCTAATTGTATAAAATTACGCTTGAATTGCATTGTGCACCTGATGCAGAATAGACTTACTCTATTAAAATATATATATATAATTTTTTTTTTCATCATCTTTAGTTGTTGGTTGATTAGTGTCATCAGTGAATTTATAAGGCAATGTGTCAAAGCATCACCGCTGGACTGGATTATCAGTATGTTCCAATTTAGTGATGTTGAGGTTCTCTATTGCGATGTTTCTCATATTGATGTATTTGATCTGTTCACTATGGAATCTTGTATATTATCCAGTCAATTTTTATTTTTTTCTATTTTCCACTTTTCAAATGCATTCCGTTGTACCTGGGATTTGTTATTATTTCACTCTTACTATTTGTTAAAGCAAGTTGTGTGTTTAGTGGATGCTAGTTGATTAAGTATTCTCTATATTTGATGTATCTGTTCAAGTACTTCAAGCAAAAGATAGTTTTCTGGCCAATGAAGTTGGCATGTAATCAGCCTATGAACTTTTGGGTTGACTTTAAGTTCATTTATAAATTATAGATTTTCAAAATTTCTATCTTATTGGAATAGACTTTGATATTTCTTCTTCTGGGGACACTCTCATACATGTCCTAACATTGTAATTTATATTTTTCTATAGGTGCACGTCTCGAGTTGTGCAAGTGATCTGACTGTAAAAATGAAGCTGAATTCTTTAAAAATTGTGGATGACCTTCAGGGTTCTCTATATACACATTCACAGTATTTAGCCTGTTCAATTACCATGGATCAGAATCTGAATAGTAACCCTATTTTAGAACCTCAAGAGAGAGAGTTTTTTGCGGTGACAGCCGAAGAGGATGATATCTTCGGAGATGCATTATCAGATTTCACGATTTTGCAGGACTCTGCTGAACCTGGCACCCATGAGAAGGATCTGGCTAAGGGATACATAGACCCTGATGATGTTTTTTATGAAGCAATGGGATCTGATGATTCTGATTTTGTTTCTGTCACATTCTCGACAATGACTCCTAGTTCTCCTGATTACGATGGTATAGATACACAGGTAATCATCTGAAGCAGATATTTGAGATTTTTTTTATTATAAGTTTTATGTAATTAACTCCTTATTATTGTTTCTGAGTTATATCATGAACCTTTCAGATGAGTATTCAAATGTCCAAGCTGGAGTTTTATTTCAACCGACCCACTCTTGTTGCTTTGATGAACTTTGGTTTTGATCTAAGCTCAAAAAATCGTGGGGTCAGTGGTATGGACGTTGAAAGTCGTGCTGATGAACATTTGGGAAACAACAATAAGACAGAGGATCATGGACATGCTTCATCAATAAAGGGATTATTGGGTTATGGGAAAGGTCGGGTTGTTTTCTATCTGAACATGAATGTTGATAGCGTTACTATCTTTCTTAATAAGGAGGATGGTTCTCAGCTTGCTATGTTTGTGCAAGAAAGTTTTCTTTTGGACATCAAGGTACTTAAGTGTTTTTATCATTTTGACATTTATAGATATATTATTGCTTTTGGATGGGTTGTAGTTGGCTTATTTATTTGAGCTATCTTCCTTATCTGCCATTTAGTTTCTGTGACATCGTTAACCATCATAAGAAATGTTTTTCTAATTAAGGTTCATCCGAGTTCTACTTCTATAGAGAGCACTTTAGGAAACTTAAGGTTGTGTGATCTATCTCTTGGGTCTGATAACTGTTGGAGATGGCTTTGTGATCTGCGAAACCAGGAGGCTGAATCCTTTATACAGGTACTTAATATTTTGCAAAGAAAATCTTAAACCCTATCTTGTAATTGGGTTTCCAACTAATGTTTTCCGCTTTCTACATTTGCCTGCTTTTCAGTTCACCTTCAAGTCTTATAGTGTCGGAGATGATGATTATGAAGGATATAACTACAGTTTGAATGGGCGTCTATCTGCTGTCCGCATTATTTTCCTTTACAGATTTGTCCAGGAGGTGCTCTTTTTGGCTCTATTATCTTCCTCTGTGTTAACACATGCACACTGGTCTATTTCATATCATAGTGAAGCATTTTACCTCTGTGTTTCTTTGCTGAGGGATCAGTTACCAAACAATAAAAGTCTCTGCTAATTTCTTGAGATCAAAAAACAAATCAGCTAATTTCTTGAATGCTTTTTCGAAGTATTTTTTGGGTTAAGTAACTTGCTTTTAGCTGTAATTGATATAAATTCTGTACGTTTTTACTGTCTAAGATGAATGTTGCTTATTCTCAGGCAAAGGAATTTGGGTGCTTATCTAAAATGAATTATCTGCCCAATGAATACTGGGTCTTTCTCTTCCCACACTCCTCTCATCACTGAGCACTCTCAACAGACTTCAGCAGTTATTATGCTCTGAAATCTGCACCTTGTTTAGCAGGGTTTGGTTTGGTTCAATTGAAATTTATGTGTAGCAAATGCTTTCTTATAGTTTGTGCCGTGTGCTTCAGATAATATCTCTGTTCATGCTTTAGAATATTGATAAAAATTCTCCTTTTGAGCAGTGCACTAAGAGTAACATTAAAGTATTTAATCCCAATGTGCAGAGAATCCTAAATACACAGATAGATCATTTACTGACTCCATGATTGAAGATTGAGACCTGCACAGGCTAATTTTTAAAGATATGAACTTTCAACTGTCTCAGAAGTTGCTAATGGTCTTCCAATTTTGGATCTTGCTAATGCAATGCATGTAGAATCCTTTGACATTTTCTCCTGTGTCATAACTGGACTTAGAGCTTAGATATTCATGTAGTGTAATGCGTGTCCTGATCATTCAAGAAGTCATAGCCTTGCCTTGTACCAGTTGTAATCTGGTAACCAGGGAAGACTCACTCCTGATGGTTAATTTAATCTCCAAGTTAGAATTCTAATCAACAAATTATCAAAGTTAGACTGGCTTCCAAGTTGTGATTTGGTCAGGCATATAGCCTGGGAAAACACACTCCTGATGGTTAGTTTAATCTCCTTGTATGGAAGGTAGACTGGCTTCCCGCCTCATGATAGACTTTTCTACTTGTTCACTTCACCAAAAAATGTCATTGTGTTGTAGATGTATTTGTTTATATGTATTGGATGGCAAGAACTTGCATAATATCTTCCAGCACCTTTCCATATCAATTTTAATTTCCCTTTAAAGAAAAGGGAAGAATATAAAAGAGAAATCCAGTTTGTTTATTAGTCAAAAGTCTTTGTTGGTTCCTAGAGTTTAACAGGTCATCTGAATGTGTATCTACAGATAACTGCTTACTTCATGGAGCTTGCCACTCCTCATACCGAAGAAGCAATTAAGCTTGTTGATAAAGTTGGAGGAATAGAATGGCTGATTCAGAAATATGAGGTTGATGGAGCATCTGCTGTAAAATTGGACCTTTCATTGGATAATCCCATTATAGTCGTGCCGCGAAACTCACTGAGCAAAGAGTTAGTTTGAAACGACTCTCTCTCTCTCTCTCTCTCTCTCTCTCTCTCTCTCTCTCTCTCTCTCTCTATGTGTGTGTGTGTGTGTGTGTGTCGACTATAGTTGCATTTCTATCCATTGAAGACAATTTAGATGATATCAATTCATTCATGGTGGTCTCTTTCCTTTAAATTCCCAACACGGTGATTTGATGGTTCTAATACTAATTGATTTAAGACCAGTATGAGTGGCTGTGGTCCTTTTCATATATTATTTTTATCAAAGTTCTTCTGGTGCTTTGATCTAGTTGTTTATTGGTTGTACAAATGTTGTTTGTTCAGAGTTCGCTTCCCTGCGTAGATAATTCAGCTACTTGGCATTCTAATGACTGTAGACATCTTACAGTAGAGTGATGCAACTCTTTTGCGAGTCAACTTCAAGAGCTCATCTTTCTTCTTCAATCCTTTCTCTTCTTTAGTGCCCTTCTGTTATGCTCCCCTACCTTAGTGAGTGGGAGCTGGTTACAGTATTTCTTTTAATCTTTTTTCATATTTACTTGACAGGGATAATACATTTGGTACAGTTGCTATTCACATTGATAGAATTTTTCAGTCTTCCTTCCTAGTAGGATAGGTTATTCTAATATCTTGATCTCTCCCATTCTTGTTTCTGGGGATGTTGAGTTTGATTTTATTTTTATAATTCATCTTATGTTTCTGAATTTTTTTTTTTTCTTTTACATTCACATACATGAACCTGATACTGTTGAGTTCTAATGCTATTGTTGTAGATTGGAATTTTTCCTATGCTCTTGTCTGTTGTAGGTTATGATGTTGAAGGGAGTCTTTGTTTCCTTTGTATTTTGAATTTATAAATATAATTGGTTTCATATTTAAATATTGTGATGCTATCAGCTTGATAGGTACATAACATGTTAACTATTTATTTTTAAATATTCCAATATTTAAGTGTCTGATTAAAAGGTACTTTTCTCATCACTCTTGTTTCTTGATGGAAATATAATTTTTCTGTATCTGTTGTACCTACAGTTTCATGCAGCTGGATCTTGGCCACCTACGGATCAATAATGCGTTCAGTTGGCATGGATGTCGCGAAAAAGATCCTTCCGCTGTCCATCTTGATGTTCTTCATGCTGAGGTTGTCATTTTTATTCATAAAATTAGATTTGGTTTAGAAATCACTCCTTACTCTTCACTTCTTAACAAATACAGATTCTGGGGATCAATCTGGCTGTTGGAATTAATGGTTCTGTTGGAAAACCAATGATTAGGGAAGGAAGAGAAGTTCATATTTATGTCAGGCGCAGTTTAAGGGACGTCTTTCGCAAAATTCCGACATTTTCTTTAGAAGTTAAGGTAATGCGTCTGTAACAATTTCTTATCGCCTGCTTCTTGGTTACCACTTCGTTTCCCTCAATGTTTCCGGTGGAAGTTAAATAAGAAAATTTATTGCTTCTTCGTCCTCATTTTGTTTCCTTCTTTGTTTCCAGTTGAAGGTGCTAGTTGTCCTCTTCCAATTCCTATTTCTGACCCTAATGCATTCTGTGAGAGGCTGTTCGTAGTTAAGGTTTCTTAAATTATTCACTCTTCTGGATATTGGGGAAATTATGTAAACTTTTGACAGTCTATCAGTTACAAATAATCTCCATAATCAGCCTAGAATATTTGGCCGTTGATTTTTGTGTATGTTGCCTATTCAAGTAGTCAACTTTAGAGAATATATTAATTTTCATTTTGACTACTGAGGGACTTCGATCTTACATATATTGCCACATACATTCGAAAGACTTACAGTTTCCTTGGCATTGGTCTCTTATCAGCCTTAATCATGTATTTTTCATTTACATCCATATTCAATTGAAGAACTCTTCATTCTGCTGCAGATCATTCAGGCTTGATGCTTTTTAGATAGCATCCTTGTATAATTAACTTTATTTCTTCATCAGTCTCTAGATCTAAATTTAGTCTAACTAGAATAGTCCGCTCAATTAGATTGTTTAGGTTGTTCAAAATTTCTAGAAGTTAAGGGAATTTACTGAATTCTTGGATGAATAAGAAGGGTGAGTGCGGAAATGGAGAGGATTATATGCACTTTCTGTAGGGGCTGGAATGGGATAGAGGGTGGGAGTTTGTTTAATTTACCAAAGTGAAGTTAAAGAACATAGATTGTTTCTGCGACCAGTTAGTACATCGTACTCAGCTAGAACTTGACTGTTTATTTCAATAGTTCATATATATGAGTGGCTGTGGCTGTAAACCTCTTACCCCCAACATAGGATCTTATCACTTTATATACTTTCTCTGATATCTTCATACTTTGATCGTTATCCATTTTTTTTGGAACAGGTTGGTACATTGCATGCGGTGATGTCTGATAAGGAATATAATGTTATTCTTAATTGCTTCTACATGAATTTGTGTGAACAACCAGCTCTTCCTCCTAGTTTCCGGAACAGCAAATCTTCGGCGAAGGATGCAATAAAATTAATTGCTGATAAGGTTAACATGAATAGCCAGGTCCTATTATCGCGTACTGTTACTATAATGGCTGTTGAAGTTGACTATGCTCTGCTAGAGCTTTGCCATGGGGCTGATAATGAATCACCATTGGCGCACGTTATTGTGAGTATGATTTATGTTGCCCTGAGTGTGATGTATTTATTTCTTTGATTTAATAAAATGTATAAGTCAGGCTTCCTTTTTTAATGTATTCCCTGTTTTGCAGCTTGAAGGCCTTTGGGTATCATATCGCATGACATCATTATCTGAAGCTGACCTATATGTTACAATACCTAGGTTTTCAATTTTAGACATTCGTCCCAATACCAAGGCTGAAATGACGCTGATGCTTGGTTCTTGCACTGATGTCCCAAAGCAGATGTCTTCTGATCACAATGTTGATTTACCAAATTCGACAATGTTTTTAATGGATGGAAGATGGCGAGTCTCATCGCGATCATTTGTTGTTCGTGTGCAACAGCCTCGTGTTCTTGTTGTCCCTGACTTTCTTTTGGCCGTGTGTGAGTTTTTTGTGCCTGCATTGGGGACCATAACTGGAAGGGACGAAATGATGGATACCAAAAACGATCCAATTTCTAAGAAGAATAATATAGTTCTTTGTGCGCCTCTATATAAACAAACTGAAGATGTGGTGCACTTATCTCCGAGTCGACAACTAGTAGTGGATGCAGTTGGGATTAATGAATACACATATGATGGCTGCGGTAAGACAATCTGTCTTGCCAATGACAAAGAAGAGAAAGAATTGCACATGTGTGTCGTTCGGCCCATTATTATCGTAGGGCGCGGCAAGCGGTTGAGATTCATGAATGTGAAAATTGAGGTAATTTTCCCAGTTTATATCTACTTGACAATGTGTTCAATTGTTTGTTACCTTTATTGTTGTCCTGAAATGTTATCCTGGTAAAATTTCAAGGGTGATCCGAGATGACACTTTGGTTTTGTCAATGTCGTACTGTAGACAAGAGAATGATGAGAATCATTGGAAACTTATTCTGGCCATTGTCTTGGGTTCTGGTACCATGGAAGAGAGAGTGGAAATCATTTCTTTATTAATTTTTCATGAACGAGATATTACATTATATAGGATAGGCATTCCCTTGTTTTGGAATCGAAACAGAAGAATGATTAGACTGGGCCAGGAAATATATGGAGGGTGACTGACCTAAGTTAGGGAACATATCAGAAAGGCAACAAACCCTTAATTCTGAAGCTACGAAATCAGGAGTAAAATTTAGCAATCTTAACTAATTTCAGTTAAAGTTGTCTAAAGTATTTCCTGTATGTCCAAAACTTTACTCGAGTTTCAAAACAACAATGGTGTACTCTATATGTATCTAGCTTTCAGCATCTGCATTTGGAATATATGGTTTACATATACACAGAAAGCAGTCTTTTGAAAAAAACACTATTTTTTCTTCCAACTGTATTATTTCTTTGTACTACACGCACATTTTTTCTTACGCTAATGGACTCCTTGTTCTAGTGGCATCTGAATGATTTCAAATTCTCTGTAACTTTAGTTTCAGAAGTCGGCTTGCATTTTACTATGTGACAGCAGTTGCACTGTATCTATTTTCTAGCTCTGTTTCTTTGTTCCTGTAGGCTGTCTTTATTTGTTTGTTTTTTCCCAAATTAAATAAATCCCTTTTCATGGTTGGTGTGGTTGAAGTTCTTTGTCTGGTCAAATGTAGACTAGGAATGTTAACAAACTTCTTCCTCCTATGAACTGACTGTGCCTTTTCTGTCTGGTTAATCTTTAGAATGGCTTGCTTTTGGGGAAATATACGTATTTGAGCAATGATAGCTGCTATACAGTTTTCCCTGAAGATGGAGTTGAAATATCATTTGTGGATGATAAATTTCTGAATCGAAATCTTAAGGGCTCAGATCACCTGGAAGAATTATCCCGCAGCTCACATGGTTCTGGGACAGTTCAATTAGAACCAAGTACAATGCCAAGTTTCAGTCTTGAGGCCCAGGTAGATTATATTAATACTGGGACTTCTTGTTTGAATACTTAAGTCTTCAACTTTATATTCAATACAGTTGCTTTCTTGCAGTTTGTTGTGCTCATGTTTATGCAGTTGTCATTTCTTGTTTTATCAGGTTGTTTCTCCAGAATTCACCTTCTATGACAGCACTAAGTCATTCCTGGATGATTCTACACATGGTGAAAAGCTTCTTCGTGCCAAAACAGACTTTAGTTTCATGTGAGTCTTAGCTTCTTCTTATTTAGCATTGTCTTCATCACGTCCCTTTTTTAGGCCAGTGAAATTATGGAATCATGTAGTTCAGTAATCCTATGATGGATATGAGGATATCTTTGTAAGGATATAGGATCTTGCTTCTTAGTTGTTTTTCTGAAATTTTGCAAGTTGTTTCTGACATATTTTTGCAATCAAAATGGGATTGGATCATTGGATATATTTTGGTTTGGGTGGTCATCTTCCTGGGAGAAATTATAGGATATATCTCATTTAGAGATCCTTCACCTCGTTAGTGATTGCAAATATTAGTCAATGTGTTTCATCTTTTCTGTTTGATGCAATAATGTAGTGTACATGTCTTGTTTGTTTATTTTCTATAGGTATGCATCAAAAGAAGATGATAGATGGATAAGGGGCCTTGTCAAGGATTTTACGGTGGAAGCTGATTCTGGTTTTGTTGTTCTTGATCCAGTGGATGTGTCTGGCGGATATACTTCCGTGAAAGATAAAACAAACATATCAGTAATTTCCACTGACATATATGCTCACCTCTCTTTGGGTGTTATTTCGCTTTTACTTAATCTCCACAGTCAAGCATCTACAGCACTGCAATTTGGAAAGGCTGAACCCCTATCACCCTGTACAAACTTTGATCGAATTTGGGTGTCCCCTAAAGGTTTTCTCATCTTCTTTGCTTATGGGTTTACAACTAGTATCGCTATGCTATGCTGTCTTCTTTTGTGTATGTTTTGTCTCCTATGGGTTCCATAACTTCTTTCCTCCATCGCCATGGGTATCATTTTTCACCTCTGTTACAAATTTTCATACTAAAAATAATACATTATACTTATTCGTTCACAGAGAATGGGTGTCTCAGCAATCTTACATTCTGGAGGCCTCGAGCTCCGTCTAACTATGTTGTATTGGGTGATTGTGTGACATCAAGGTACAAAATATATTATTGAATTTATGCAGTAATTTTGATGAATAAAGTTTTGCTGCTTAAACTATGTACACTGTACCCACAAGTAGTGAATATAGTTATATAGATGATCAATCCTTCTTTAAACGTTTAGCATTGCACTCTGATTTGATTTATGGCTGAACCAGAGCAATCCTGTCATGTGAGTCTCCAAACGGTCTCGATTTTTACCTCCCAGCCTTGCTCTCTATACCCCTAGGACTCCATTTCGTATAATGGATGTCTCTCTCAAAAGTAGTGTATAATTTAAAATATATTTGGCATCTTAATTCTTAAGTCTCAACCACTGCTGGTCTATTTTATAAGATGCACAAATATTTTTAATGCTCATTTGTAACACTGTGTTGGTCCAAATTGTAGCTTCAATTTTGGGAGGAAGGAGCCTTCTAGACTGTCCTCATTGCAGTTAGAATAAATTTTTGTCACAACACATAGGAAGTTCTTCTGCATATCCAACTTTTTTGATCCGTTCTCTCTGGAAATAGTACTGGTGTTTGTAATGTCCTTGTTTGGATACTCTTGCAAAGTTGACTAGAGTGTTCGTTATGGCCTGTAGAAGTACTTCCGTACATTTACTTTAAACCATAATTTTGTTACAAGTTGTTATACGATGTTCAGATATATCAAGTACTGGCCGTGTGCTCGACATGCATTATGTTTTGCATGCGTAAATTCTTTTCTATTGACATATCCTGCATTACTCATCAATATATAACTTCATAGCTCATAGGTCTTACCTTCTCCTTGGTATCTTATTGTATGCATTTTCATACGGCGCAGGCCAAGCCCTCCGTCACAGTCAGTCCTGGCTGTGAGTAATGCTTACGGTCGTGCTCGGAAGCCTCTTGGTTTTAAGCTCATATGTTTGTTTTCAAGTATTCTTGGACAACAGACTGATGAAGTCCTGTCAAACATTGATGCCGACTGTTCTCTTTGGCTACCTATTGCACCCCCTGGTTACTTGGCGTTAGGATGTGTTGCACACGTCGGAAGTCAACCACCTCCAAATCACATTGTTCACTGTATTCGTTCTGACCTGGTGACATCAACAACATTTTTAGAATGTTTACTCAATTCTTCTGCAAACAATTTATTTGAATCGGGGTTTAGCATATGGCGACTAGACAACTGTCTTGGATCATTTTATGCCCATCCATCTACTGGTTGCCCTTCCGAGGACTGTTGCTTTGACCTGAATCATCTTCTTCTTTGGAACTCTAGCCAGCGGCAATCTTCATTAAATGAATCTTTCTTGGATCTGAATAGTGAGAAGGAAAAAGCACGTTCTGAGACAAGTGGACAGAATGCGGCTTCATCTGGCTGGGATGTTATAAGATCAATTTCCAAAGGAGGCTCACATTACATGTCGATCCCAAACTTTGAGCGAATATGGTGGGACAGGGGTGGTGATCTTCGCCGGCCATTTTCAATATGGAGACCTGTTCCTCGTTTGGGATATACTATACTGGGTGACTGCATTACTGAAGGGTAAGATGTGTTTATTCATCTTTGTCACTGCTATGCATTTTATAGTGTCCGTATCATAAGATGCACTTCATAGTTATTTATCTCTCTTTTTGATAATGCTGCTTTCCAGCTTGGAACCTCCTCCGTTGGGCATCATTTTTAAAGCTGATGACCCTGAAATTTCTGCAAAACCTCTCCAATTTACAAAAGTTGCTCATATTGGGAAGAAAGGCCCAGAGGAAGTGTTCTTCTGGTACCCCATTGCCCCCCCTGGTTATGCATCTGTAGGATGTGTAACAACATTAATCGATGAAGCACCTCGGTTGGAATCTATTTGCTGCCCAAGAATAGATTTAGTTAGTCAAGCAAACATAGCTGAGATGCCTATCTCAAGATCATCAACTTCCAGAGCATCTCAATGCTGGAGTATATGGAAAGTTGAGAATCAGGTTAACAAAAAAATTTAATAGATTATAGTTCTTACACTGATCTTTCTGGTCAATCAATGAATAAAATAAGAGAATCATTTAGCACTTGACCTTCACATACACTGTTGCTTCTACAGGCCTGCACATTTCTCGCTCGCTCTGACCTTAAAAAGCCATCAAGCAGATTAGCATTTTCTATTGGTGATTCAGTTAAGCCAAAGACAAGGGATAACATTACAGCTGAGATGAAACTAAGATGTTTTTCTCTGACTATTTTGGATAGCTTTTGTGGAATGGTTTGCACCTTACTGATCAAAAATTCACCTTGCAACAGTTCAGTATTAATTAATTTTGTTTTACCATTTGATCTTTATCTTTGTTTTCTTTCCAGATGACTCCACTTTTTGATGCCACAATTACTAACATCAAGCTAGCCAGTCATGGTCACCTCGACGCAATGAACGCTGTGCTAATTTCTTCGTTTGCCGCATCAACTTTTAATATCAATTTAGAAGCATGGGAACCACTTGTTGAGCCATTTGATGGAATCTTTAAGTAAGAGACTTAGACTCTCCTGTCGATTTTCCACTGTCCAAAAATTAATGATATGATATTGGGAATGTGACTGCACTAACTAATTATCCTTTTACTTGGAAGGTTTGAAACATATGACACCAATTTGGGCCAACCAGTAAGGGTAGCCAAAAGATTGCGAGTTGCTGCTACCAGTATTCTGAATGTGAATCTGAGTGCTGCAAATTTTGAGACCTTTGCACAAGCAACAGATTCATGGCGAAAGCATAGGGAACTTGAAAAGAAAGCAATGAGATTATATGAGGTCAGATTATTCCTATTTTTACCTTCAGATATATTCCCCAGTTCCTATTCTTTTTTAAGTAATTTACTTCTTATCAACTTCCACAGGAAGCTGCTGGTCCAGATGAATCTGACCAAAGCCCATCTCATCTGGCTTTGGATGGAGATGATTTTCAGACTGTTGTAGTGGAAAATAAACTTGAGTGTGATATTTACCTGAAGAAAACGGAGAATAATTCTGACGTCATTAATTTATTGCCACATGATGATTGTGCCACTTTATTGTTGCCACCTCCACGGTATTCTGACAGATTAAATGTTTCCGATGAATCAAGGGAGCCTCGATGCTATGTTGGAGTTCAAATAGTTGAAGCAAAGGTTGTTATCATTAGCAAAGATTATTCATAGATTTATCACTCTATTTTCTTTATCATAAGTGAATATATTGAAGTTTTAAAATTTTATCCCCATTCTCTACAGGGTTTGCCTCTTATTGATGATGGAAATAGTCATCGATTTTTCTGTGCTTTGCGATTGCTTGTAGAGAATCAGGAAGCTAATCCGCAAAAGCTTTTTCCTCAAAGTGCAAGAACAAAGAGCGTTAAACCTTTATCTTGTAATGTAAATGATACTGTTGAAGGCACAGCTAAATGGAATGAACTGTTTATCTTTGAAGTTCCCAGAAGGGTATGTAAACTTAAAACCCCAAGTCGAACTGTAACTCCTATTAGAAAAAAGAAAGAAACCTAAAATGCAAATGGTACTTGATAACCCAATATAAAAGATAGAGTGTGAGGGTGATCTTTTTTCTTTGTTATTGTGCAATAATCTAACCGGAGAATGGAGTGGAGTGGATTCTTCTGTTCTCTTGGCTGCTCTCTCTTGTACTGAATGTTGCTCACTACTTATTATTGCAGATTCCAAGAAGTCCACCCATGCTTCAAATTCTTTTTATTTCTGTTGACCACATATAATCTGCTAATCTATATTATTGCTATACCTTATGGTAGATTAGTCTATCTAAAATGAAAATCATTTACATATGATTGTCACAGGGAATGGCTAAGTTGGAGGTGGAAGTAACAAACCTTGCTGCAAAGGCTGGTAAAGGTATCAGGCACTCCATGGCTGTTTCTTTATTTCTTTCTATTTTTGCGTGACTCTCTATTATACATAGCATTTGCTCTTGAAATTCAATGTTGCACTTGGCATTGGTTGCCAAGTGTAGAGCTCATACAGAGAAATAAAATATCCTACAACGGTTGTTGCCCATTATACTGTGGCATGCACATGAGTTAAGAGGAGTCCTTCAATTAATAAAATTCAGTTCAACTTATTATTCTTTCAAATTTTGCATTTCTAAAATAGCCTGCTAAAAATAAACAACCAATTCTTTCTCATGTGCCACTGGAGTACAGATAGGATTATGCTGTTTGATTATTTTGTGGCGGTCTAACACATCCTGTATGGTTATTGTCAGGCGAGGTTGTGGGCGCATGTTCATTTTCTGTTGGACATGGAGTGGGTTTGTTGAAAAAGGTTGCTTCTGTTAAAATGCTCCATCAAACAACTGATGTCCAAAGTGTCACCTCATATCCACTAAAAAGAAGGGTAGGTGGGAAAGTTAATTTACGGCTTTCTTTTGGCTCATGCATGTAAACTTTTTTCTCGTCTTCTTGACCTTTTTTTATTTTCAGGGCCAACAAATTGATGAAATGGGTTCTGGTTGTTGCCTTTCAGTTTCCACTTCTTTCATTGAGAAAAGCATGGTTACTGATTTAGACAATAAACCAGGAGATGTTAATGATGTCGATGGAGATATAGGTTTCTGGGTTGCACTTGGCCCAGAAGGTCCATGGGAAGGTTTTCGGTCATCACTTCCTCTGTCAGTTGGTACCAGGAAACTGAAAGATGATTTTGTGGCTTTAGAGGTGTCGATGAGAAATGGGAAGAAGCATGCTATTTTTAGGGGTCTTGCTACGGTGACTAATGATTCAGACATCACGCTGAATATTTCAACATGCCATGTCTCAGTGATTAATGGTCGTGAGATTCCTCCCAGGACAAGCAGAGATCACATTGTTGTTGAAGAGATATTTGAAAATCAGCAATATCATCCAGTATATGGTTGGAACAACAATGAATATACATCTCGTGATAGTGATCCAAGGCGTTGGAGTACTAGGGATTTCTCATATTCATCAAGAGTAAGCTTCTTTTTTAATACCATAGAGATCTTGGTATCAAACTTGCACCTACTTTTGATAATTCTTTGTAATTATATTCTTTCTTTTCTTGAAGGAATTTATTGAACCTCCCATTCCCCCTGGATGGAAATGGGCATCGACATGGGTTGTTGACAAATCTCAGTTTGTTGATGCTGATGGTTGGGCTTATGGGCCTGATTATCTAAGTCTAAAATGGCCTCCGAATTCTCCAAAATCAGGAACAAAATCAGCTCGTGATTCTGTTCGTCGAAGGCGCTGGATACGTACAAGGCAAGGAACAGATGAACAGGCCACAACAAACCAAAAGCTTCTAGATATTAGTGTTTGTGCGGGCTGCTCTGCAATTTTACCCTGGAGAAGCACGTCAAGAGAATCTAACCAGTGTTTACAAATTCGTCCATCCAGCGATCTTTCTCAAACATCCTATGCTTGGGGCCGTCCCGTTTCTGTTGAGAAGGACTCATCATCCGTCGACCAAGCATCACTCTCTCGTCAAAGCACCATGAAGCCTGGATATAGATCCCCAGTTTCTCCTTTGAGGCTGGACCATCTGGAGAAGAAGGACCTTCTTTGGTGTTGCCCAGGATCTAGTGGTAGATTATTTTGGCTCTCAGTTGGCACAGATGCTTCAGTTCTTCAAACAGATCTTAATGTTCCTGTTTATGATTGGAAAATATCTACCAGCTCTCCACTGAGGTTAGAGAACAGACTACCTTGTTCTGCAGAATTCAGAATCTGGGAAAGTCTGAGAGATGGTAAAAACATAGAAAGAGAACATGGTTTTGTATCATCACGGGGAACTGTACAAATATACTCTGCTGACATACGGAATCCAATATATGTAATGTTATTTGTTCATGGTGGCTGGGTTATGGAAAAGGTAATGTCTTCTTGTCTGTGTGTGCATGTGAGCGCAGTAATCATGTTGGCATAAGCATTACCATGTTTCTAATTTTTCATAATGAAAAACTAAAATATTATGTTGACGTCATCTTAGCATTTGCATCTTCATGTCTACAATTTCCCCCCCTAAGGTTCATTATGTTGATGTCGCTTTTCTGTATCTTTGTAATCAGGACCCTGTTCTTATCTTGGATATGGCATGCGGCAATCATGTTTCCTCATTTTGGATGATTCACCAGCAGAGAAGAAGGTATAGTCTCCAAATTCTTTACATATCTAATCTTCAATATATTCTCTATATATGTTATGCCCCTTTCTCTGCCTTGCATTCCTTGTTCTGGTTACTCGTGAATTGGGGTTATTGTCTTTTTAAATAATTATTTATTTATCAGATCCTGTTGTGAACTGTAAAGAGTGGGAATGCTGTATGGATTCATTCTCTGTACTGTGTTATATTCTTAACTTAGTTTTTCAGCATGGAGTGTCCATATTATCCTATCCAATGGGCCAGCAAGAGACCTATATGTTTATTGCAGAGTTGAATAGTCATTTGCCAGCATATCTTATCTGCTTCTATATAGCATCTGATAAGAGATTGCATTCCCTTTTTAAATGGTGCTTCATAATCCTCACATGGTAGGTTAAATGAAACAAAATAAAGTGGGTTGCCACTAACTATTTTTTTGGATAAAAACAAAAATATTTTTTAAAGTAAATTTGTATGGTACAATGGGACGAGTCTTCCCTACAATGATGAACACATTCAAGCAACAAGATACAATTCCAATCTCTAACTATCTGAACAGAGAGAAGTCTTAAACTCCTTGTGGTTGGAAACCTGCCAAGTAACCAAACTTTAAACATGGCTCAAACTTACTCGAAAAATTTTCATTTTCCTCAAATACTCTTTTGTACCTCTACAACCAAAAGGAGCCAGCATAAAGCTGAAGAAATAGCTAAACTTTCCTGTTAGGCCGCAGCTATTATCACGAACTACGTGAATTGAATTCCGATAAGATAAAGTGTACTCATGGCTGGATGTGATGATAGATCAATTTGCGAGTCCTGTATAAAATTGAAGGATCCTATGTCTGTTTCTATCTGTGCACATATAACTTGATGTTGGAAGTTTTGATCTGATTCATTACCAATTAAGTTTTGCTAGCAGCCACCCTTAGATGATTAACATTATTATCAGCATCACCCTTTCGTTATTGTACCACAAATATTGTTCCCTCTTAAGCATCCAAAGTGATAGTTTTCTGCCTTGTCAATTTTTGATTAAGTTATCTAATTAGAATTGATTTGACGTTGGTTTCATTTTATCATGTTTCCTTTCATTCAGGAGGTTACGTGTCAGCATTGAGCGTGACCTGGGAGGAACTGCAGCTGCTCCCAAAACAATAAGGTTTTTTGTTCCGTATTGGATAAATAATGAGTCCTCCCTCTCATTGACATACAGAGTGGTAGAAATTGAACCGATTGAAAATGCGGATGTGGATTCTCTTATGATATCCAAAGCTGTTAAATCTGCAAAATCTGCATCAAAACATCCTTCATCCTCAGTGGTTGGAGAACATTTAGGCATGAGGAAAAACATCCAAATATTGGAATCTATTGAGGATACCAGTTCAACACCAAGTATGCTTTCTCCGCAAGATTATATTGGTCGTGGTGGTGTTATGTTGTTCTCGTCTCGGAATGATATGTATTTGTCCCCAAGGGTGGGTATAGCCGTTGCTGTTCGAAAGTCTGATAATTTCTCTCCTGGAGTATCGCTTCTTGAGCTGGAAAAGAAGGTAATATGGAGATTGTTGTTTAGTCTTCATGAAAATTTGAATCTTTTCTTTGACTTTTCCTAATTCCCATTTACTTGACTCTTCAGCAAAGAGTTGATGTGAAGGCAGTCGGTCCTGATGGAACTTACTATAATCTTTCAGCTGTGATGCACATGACTTCAGATAGAACAAAGGTAGAAAGATTATTCGTACTGTTATTATAGTACTTACCACACTTTAAGATGACCCATGAGTTTTACCAAGCCATGATTTTACCCTCAGTATGTGGCATCATTTTTGGTGTAACATTGGACTACCTGCATTTGTTTATTTATAAATTGCAGTTTATTAATTTATTTATACATGTATGTGATTTACTAGTAGATATAAGAATTCCATTTTATGTGTGTGTGAGTGTTAAGATATCGATAGAGAGATAAAGAGCAGCTGAAGGAAGGGGGTCACGTAGCGTAGGCTGCTTCCCATTGCTAAGATGGAGTATAAGTATTCCTTGGATGTGCTGATTGAGCACCCCTTAAAATCTTATTTATTTAACTCTTAAAACACCCGTTAAAGGATTAAATAGTTGTTATAGAGAAGCATCATATTTCAACTCCAAGAATATATATGTCCTCTACTTGGGGAGAGTAGGGGAAATAGTAGAAAAGGTTATTTTGCTGAAGCAAGTACTTTGAGATGCCTCTACTGATATAGGGCCAATAACTTTCTCATATTTTTATGGGCTTCTTTAGGCGTCCTGTTAAATTTTTTCCCTACATTAGTCTGAAAATTTTCTCCATCAAAAGTGAGACTAGTTGATTGTTATTCTGATTCATCAGGACCAGCAGCTTTATGATGAAGTTAGTTAAAGGAGTAATCTTAAACAATCAGCACGGTTTTGGGGATGGGTGGATGTAAAATCTATCCTGGGTGGATTTAGGAATTGGGATTAACTGATAAGGTGATTTGAAAATTTGAATTATCCTGAATTAAATAAAATCATTATCATTTTCTTTTGACGCGTGTAATTTATAGTCGCATCAAAGTTTATATAGATGGTTGAGACCCTTTCTGCCTGAGATTTTTCTCATTTGGTTTTCAGTTGTTACAAATTAACAGCTTCGATGTTACTTTTTCCTCGTTTGCATTTTTTTAATTCTGTTTTTATTTTTGTGTTTTTGTGGTGAAAAGATGTCTGGTTTCAGTTTGCTTCTCTCACTTGCTTTCTAAAGTTTGTCATTTATGGGTACAATCTATTAGTACTCAAACCTGCTAGCTGATTTCTGTATTTTTGTATCATCTTGGGACATAAATGAATCTAAAGAAAATTTTATGGTTCTTACTTCTTGAAAAAAGAGATTTTGTATTTAGCCTGTTCTTTATCCATTTTAATTCTTTCTAACAAAAATCATTCAGTGAATTTTCACGTGACATTTCTTTATATATGCAGGTTGTACATTTTCAGCCACATACTATGCTCATTAACAGAGTTGGGTGTAGCATATGCGTGCAGCAATCTGATACTCAATCACTGGAATGGCTTCATCCTACTGAACCTCCTAAACATTTAGGATGGCAAGCTGGAAAACCTGAATCACTCAAGGTCTGTGATGTTTGCAATAGCCTTTATGTACGCGTCTGTCGTTGAAAGCTAGACTGACTAACTTTTCTATTGCTTAAGGTGCGGATGGATGGGTATCAATGGGGTGGGCCATTCACCATTGATTCTGAAGGTATAATGTTTATATGCTTGAGAAGTGAGACAGGAAGTGTTCACATGAATCTTTCAATTGAAGTAAGAGGGGGGATGAAGACCTCACGCTATGAAGTTATATTCCGTCCTCGCTCTTTTTCAAGTCCTTACAGGTGATTATTTGACCATAAAGAACTTTTAATTGTACTTTTTTTTTTCCGTTCACCCGTTTCTTTTCTCTTCCGACCAGCTTGAATCCTGTGCATAATATGTTTATCAATTCCCTCATTTTCATTGATATTCCTTTTAGACACAGGATTCGAGTGAGTTGGGGCAAATGGAGGAGTATGATGCTCTGCTTTACGATTGTAAAATAGTAGTGAAACTAAAAGAAATTTCATTTACATTAATAAGACCAGTGATTTTTTATGAATCTTAGTGTTTGGCCGCTGAATATGAAATGTTAATGTAATAGAGGATAGAAACGTTGAGGTGCCCTAGTGCGCCATATAGAAGTTAGAGTTTCATTATCATATTCTAAAAATGACTTGGAAAAGACAATTAAAAGAGAGAAAAAAACAAACTAAGCCTTTATCCCCATTACATCTGGTAGTGCTTGGATAAAGAAGAGGAAATGCAATGTACTTGAATAAAATGTGTCTTGACTGGGAACTATAGCGAGATGTGATCAATATAATCGGACATACTTGGACAAAGGCTTAGTTTGTTTGTTGTTGTTAAAGTACATGAATCATACTCGCCTGGATATAATGCCAAACAAAGGCACTGTTAGCATCTTTAGTGGAGATTCAGGGTTTAATATTTACTGATATGTTTGCTTCTTATTACGGCTGTAAGGTCAATGTGGCAATGATTACATGCTAAACAAAGGCACTGTTAGCATCTTTAGTGGAGATTCAGGGTTTAATATTTACTGATATGTTTGCTTCTTATTACGGCTGTAAGGTCAATGTGGCAATGATTACATGCTAACCAAAAGATCTTTAGATTTATAATTCTGTGAATACTTTAATTCTGCATATCAATTTTCCTGTAGGCTGTAAGATTCCTTTTCCGACAGAAATCACTTGCAATCCTTATCCTAACTAATAACTGGATGTAGTGTCGCCATGTCTGTTGCCTGCCCTTCTGGGCTGTATGTACTTCGTGATCGTGGTCTACGATCCAGACCGTGTGTTAAAGATCTGGGACTTTAAGAATAAAAGTTTATTCCTCTGCTATCATTGACCATTGCTTGTTGTTTGTTATTTTCATTACGACTTCTCTATATAAACTCCTTGGTATACTTGTTGTTCCAAATGAAACTTTCATGTGTGATGCAGAATCATTCTGCAAATTGTGGGAATTATACATGAGTGTGATTTTTAATTTATAAGCCAAAACAGTATTCGATTTGGCAGTGTTGCACTAATATTGATGGCTTCTATTGTCAGCCAGTGCTACAAATGAACAGAATCAAGTGACATGGCATGTGCAAATTTAGTTATCTTTTAAGTTTGTTATGTTAACCCTGTAGACTAATGTTTGTTAATTGTTATTTTTAGTTTTTTGATTAGCCATTTGACCTTTTCTTATGCATGCCTTTTACAGGATTGAAAATCACTCTTTCTTTCTACCAATACAATTCCGGCAAGTCAATGGTTCCAAGGAATCTTGGAGGCCCCTACTTCCTAATGCTGCTGCTTCTTTTTCATGGGATGATCTTGGTAGAGAACGATACTTGGAAGTACTGATAGATGGAGATGATCCCACGATGTCGCGGAAGTATGATATTGATGAGATTAAAGATCATCAGCCCATCCAGTCTGCTGGAGGACCTAGGAGAGGTCTGCGTGTCACTATCATTAGGGAAGAGAAAGTTAATGTTGTTAGAATCAGTGATTGGATGCCAGGAAATGAAGCAATACCTTTGAACCGAAGTCCATCTTTGCAATTAATCTCCGAAAGTAATTATCAGCTTCAACCATCAACGTTCGTCTCAGATAATGAATTTCATTTCATCCTTGAAGTCTCAGATCTTGGATTGTCCATTATTGATCATACACCTGAAGAGATATTATACTTCTCGCTGCAAAATTTTCTAATGTCATATTCCACTGGACTAGGCTCTGGAATTAGTCGGTAAAATTCTTGTTCATGGAACTCCATCCTTTATCAGAATCTGATGTCTTCATTACCCTCTTACATTTGATCTTTTTATGGTCATGCTTATGCTAATTCTGGATTTATAACTCAGGTTAAAAATAAGAATGGGTAGGATTCAAATAGATAATCAATTGCCTTTAACCCCTATGCCGGTTCTCTTCCGGACACAGAGAGTTGGAGAGGACACTGATTATATTTTGAAGCTTTCTGTGACCCAACAGTCCAGTGGATCCTTAGATTTGTGCGTATATCCTTACATGGGTTTGCAGGTGAGTATATCGAGTATAATTTGTTGCACATGTCCTGGTTGCTGTTGCTAAGAAATCTTTAAAAATATTCTATCAGGGGCCTGAAAATTCTGCCTTTCTGATTAATATTCATGAGCCGATTATTTGGCGCCTTCATGGGCTGATCCAGCAGGCTAACATCACCAGGATATTCGATACTCAGACCACTTCTGTTTCAGTGGATCCGATCATTCAAATTGGGTAGTGTATCGAGCCTTATCACTTGCAATTACACTATCATCTGTTTCTTGCATTTGCTTCTAAGGAATAGTGTAAAATGCTAATTTTCTGTTATTGGCAGTGTTTTAAATATCTCAGAAATTCGTTTCAAATTAACCATGGGTATGTCCCCGACTCAACGGCCAGTGGGTGTCCTTGGATTTTGGGCAAGCTTAATGACTGCTCTTGGAAACACTGAAAATATGCCAGTAAGCATGAATTTTTTGTGTTTGGTCAATAATCTAAACGCAATCAGTGTAAAGAAAAAGCTTTAAGCTACTGAACTATTTGGATTGATCAGAAAAGGCATATGTTTGTAAAATAAATGAATTCCTCTGCTCCAGCCATATTATTTTTCCTGTGTGTCTTCATAGTTTATAAGATATATAACATCATAGCAGTTCTCCTGGATTTATTCAGTAAAGTCTTCTAGTTACATACAGAGGTGGGCAATCTGGCATTAGACATGTTTCTTTTTTTTATTTTCCTTAGAAATGTGTGTTCTACTTCCTTTTTACCAGGTTAATCATTTGATAGTATCAGGACATTAGTTGAGATGCCAAATTAACTAATTCAAATTGTCTTCTTTCAATATATATTGGTGATTGGTGTGATATTGTTACAACAGGTGCGTGTTAATCAGAGATTTCAAGAAAATGTGTGTATGAGGCACAGTGTTCTTGTCAGCAATGCTATTTCGAACATAAAAAAGGATATTCTTAGTCAGCCACTTCAGCTCCTTTCCGGGGTTGATATTTTGGGTAATGCCAGTAGCGCACTTGGACATATGAGCAAAGGTGTTGCTGCGTTATCAATGGACAAGAAATTCATACAAAGTCGGCAAAGACAGGTTCGAAGTTATTCCGTACTAGAAATAGTTGTTACACCATTCACTGCAATTCTTACAACAAGGCTCAAATCTTGTTAGACTGCCCAATTGTAAACTTGTGTCTGCTTTTAGAAGTGCATGGATTTCATAAGCTTTCACATGATGATTCTTCTCTTCATGAATTTGAGTGCTTACTGAACTTCGCACCACAGTACTTTCATTGTATAGATATTCTCATTAGTGATGGACCACAAAATGCTTGAGACTTTTGAGATATTACCTGCTACTCTTTTTTTTTAGATTTTCTTAGTACACTTGAACTACGAAATGCCTGGCACTTATGCTAATAATCCAATGGACATTTGCACAACTATTTTAGAGGTGGAAGTTTAAGTTTAGTAGTCATTTGTCATGGTGCATGCTTCTTCCCTCTATATTACATCTGACTGTGCATTCTCTTTACATTCTACCAATATTACTGAATTGGTTATTGGTTCATGCATCACAACTCTTAAAAATGTGGGCTACATCTCTCTATGCTTGTAAAGCAATTAGAGAAAAGAGAAATCAAATCTCCATCTATATTCAGTTGCATATCTCATAGTGAACACACTCCTTATAGCAGGAACAGATTTCTCATTACGTTCGACAATTCTACTAATCCTTCAAGTTAACTGTACCATATTTACTAAAACGTACTGCAGAAAATGATGAAACCACTAATATTCCGGAATGTGTTTTAAAAATTCCCTTGAACCTCAAGGCTGCATCAAGATTTCTTTTATTGCCAGATTTGAAAGTATACTGTCAAACTGTTAATGTGATTAGACTGTCCGCTGTTTCATTGATAGAAGAAACATATTTTGCACAAATAGTTCCACTACCAGTCTTCTCTTTGATGAAGCACTACTAAACCATCAGTGTAATTTTCATTCTTAAGAAATCAGTTCAATCATAAGACGTCACAATTTCCTTGAGCAAGACTTCTAAATTCAGACTCGGCACTACCCTTTGCTGTTGTCATTCGATGTGTTAATACGAGCATTGCATGTTGTGCTTTATATGAACAGAGGTTGTTTGTTGCATTGCTTTTTTCCTAAAGCTTATATGATCTCTTTCTTGCAGGATAACAAAGGTGTAGAGGACTTTGGTGATGTCATTAGAGAAGGTGGTGGGGCTTTGGCTAAAGGCATATTCCGTGGAGTCACAGGTATTTTGACAAAGCCTCTTGAAGGAGCAAAAGCATCTGGTGTTGAGGGCTTTGTACAGGGTGTTGGGAGGGGATTAATAGGTGCTGCCGCACAACCTGTCAGTGGTGTTTTAGATCTTTTATCTAAAACAACAGAAGGAGCAAATGCAATGAGAATGAAGATAGCTTCAGCCATTGCTTCTGAAGATCAGCTCCTTCGCCGGAGGCTACCCCGGGCTATTGGTGGTGATAATTTGCTTAGGCCATATGATGAGTACAAAGCAAAGGGGCAGGTAAATTATTATTTTTTTCAGTACCACATTTTAGCACACAAAGTCGAAGTATCACCTTTTAGCATATGAGGTATCTCCGTTTAAAAAAGGTTTGATTTTCTTCTCAAAATCACTAAAGAGTGTCGCTTCATATGCTAAACAGTATTACCGAGTTCATCATAAAACTTCTGTGAACCAAGTTCATAGAAGTTTGCCTGGTATTAATGTGCTATGACCAGTATCCGGTTCTGACATGTGAGTGTAGTAGCCAATGCATTTTATGTTGTTCGGTGCTGTTTCAAAAAATTTATATTTCTTTTATTTACTTTTTCATTTATTTGCTTATCTATTTTTGGGGCTTATATCTTGATTAAGATCTATTTTTGGGGCGTATATCTTGATTATGATCCACTCCATGTATCAGATGAGATGTGTATTTCTGTGTGGCGTCCTTGATCTAAATTTTTGTTGTGAACATGTATCTAATGAATTATTTTCCACAATGAAGGTTATTCTGCAATTAGCAGAATCCGGATCATTTTTGGTTGATATGTTTAAAGTGCGTGGGAAGTTTGCCCTAACTGATGCGTATGAGGACCATTTCGCCCTTCCTAAAGGCAGGATCGTTCTGGTTACTCATCGTAGAGTTATTCTTCTGCAAGTAAGCGAAATTATGTTTGAAGCAACATTTAGGTCAAACATTTAGTGGTATTCATATCCACTATTTTGTGAATGTTGTTTCAGCAACCATCGAACCTGATTGCACAGAAAAGATTCAACGCTGCTAGAGATCCATGTTCAGTACTGTGGGATGTGGTGTGGGACGATTTAGTGACAATGGAACTGATTCATGGAAAGAGAGATCATCCTATTGCTCCACCTTCACGGGTTGTTCTGTATTTACAGAGCAAATTCGCAGATGCAAAGGATCAGCATCGCATTATAAAGTGCAACCGTGATTCTAGTCAAGCATTTGAGGTTTATACTTCGATTGAGCTTGCAAGCTCTACCTATGGCCCATCACAGTCAATGGTTTGATTTTTTTTCCTAATCATTCCATTCCAATTAATGATTCTTTTGTTAAAAATAACTAGTAGAAAATTGATTCACTACATTTTGACTTGTGGCAGGGCTCGATGAAGAGCAAGGTGACGAGACCCTATTCTCCTATGATTGAGGCTGTAACTCCGAAAGGTGGGTACACGTTGTCACCCCAAAATATGCCTTCACCTGTATCTCTAAGTTCCACTCTTGGAGCTCTCAACAGTGATTGATATGAGCCTGTAGCTCCTATACAGCACAAGCAAAACCCGGTCGCATTCCCCGGATCTCAAAACCAAATACAAACACAGGTAATGGTGAAATTGCATCAGAAGATAGTCCTGCAATGTTGGTGCAACGATGCTTTTACTGGTCTCGATTGATTCATACTTTTGTATTCCTTAGACGAGGATACAACACACACATATATAATATATACATACATAGCCTTATGCTTTCTGGGGAACGGAACATTATGTAGATATATGAGCGACTAGCCTCTACGAAGTCGTGGCTGACCCATTTCGCGTATATAATAGTTACTCTAGATCTGGTGTATATAATGGTAGGTTTGGTTGCTCCTTGTAAGCTAGCTTTGGTGCATTTGGTGAAAGGATGTGTGTGTGTGTGTGTAACCTGCTGCACCTGATGGTGCTTATATTGTATATCTCTCCTATCTGGCAAAACCTCAAACCCAGAATACCAAATCATTGATTGCTTTTTGTAGTGCTTAATCTTCTAAAATACTGTATTAATTTGCATCGCTTATTCATATTTGAACTACATTTTCAACGTATACCTCCAATGCTTATTGACTGACTTAAGTGAAAATAATTGATACTATTATTTAAAATTAATATGCATTTGTTGGTAATTATTTTTGGGGTGGAGTGAAATACAATAACTATTACGGCGGCAAATTATTTTTGTTGGTTTCTTCATGTTGATAATATTAATCTTATCTAATAGTTCAAATGTAATTTGTAGAAGAGTGTATAGTTTACTAATACCATTCCTTATTTGTGGTTATCTTTTGAGTTTATGGACCGATGAGATCAACAAGTATATAGGATATGGGAGACTTTAATTTTTAATATTATATTATGAGGGCTCATTTGGTTCGTAAGATAAAATTATCTATCCGTCGAAAATATGCATATTTTCGACGGATAGATAGTTTTATCTTATGAACCAAATGAGCCCTGAAAGAATTATTATGTCTTATATAAAAATTTAAATTTATGAAAGGTGTGGAATTTATTTATTTGTATAATTCTGGTGTTTTGGGCCATTGGTTCCATATTTGTTTGTTAAACTTAATTATTTAAATATTCTACCTAGTTGGTTCAATAAAATAAAAATATAGTACTATTTAGTCATCAAACTATTTGTTTAAATATGTCCTAACTATTGTGGCTGCCTCTTATACTCCTTTTAAACCATCACCCACCCATTAAATGTTTGATATCTCTTTTCTTTTTTCGTGGGAACAATATTTTACTTTGAAGCAGAAATAAAAAATAATTCTACTCGTGGTCGTGGCTTCTCTCTTCACAAAAGCATGTTTATAAGTTTCAGAAGGCCGTGAATAAAATGGTTCTATCACACGCAAAATAACCATGCAATCGGAACCTAATGTGAAGAAAATATTATGTGAATACTCATGTTTATTAGTCGACGATATACAATATATATATATATATATATATTAATATTTAAAAAAAATTACAAGTAACCCTTGATTGTTCTGCAAATAATTATATATAAAATTTTACATAAGAAAAATAATATTAAAATTAATATTATATATATACAATCTTACTTATATTGTATGTGTATCTTCTGACGACTATTTCATTTTATGTTGAATGCATATCTTCTAACAATTTATACAATCTTGATTATTTGGATAATAATTTTATTCAATTACAATTATATTTAAAATAATAATATCAATTTTATACAAATTTAAAATTTTACATATGAAAAATAATATGAAAAAGAATCATAGATGAAATAAAATCAAAGATTTTTAATGTAAAAATATGTAAATGAAATTTCACCTAAGAAATAGCAGTGAGAAGGGAGTTTGAACTGTGATAATCTTTTAAGTCCTATAAGAACTAGCCAACCTCGGCGTTAACTTACACTCAAGTCAAAGATCAGAATTTTGAATTCATTTGGTATAATTGTAAGGAATAGAAAAATAATAGAAATAAAAAGGGTATGAAATGAAAGTCATATTTTTCAAATAGCTGAACTATCATAAATTTTTTAGTTTTTAGGAATTAAAATTATAATAGAATTATTCCAAACACACACTGTAACTTTAATTTCCATTACTCGCCTCTAAAATTTTCCAACCAAGCACTCTTTTAGTGATTTAAGATAAAAAAGTATAGAGAGAGAATAAGAACGTTGATAATGAAGAAGATACATTTTACCATGAATGAACCTATTATACTAAGGGGCTGTTTGGTTGGCTCTTTTGTAAGGTAAATAATGA
The DNA here is from genome assembly GCA_026898435.1 of Prunella vulgaris. NCBI lineage: Eukaryota > Viridiplantae > Streptophyta > Magnoliopsida > Lamiales > Lamiaceae > Prunella > Prunella vulgaris. The sequence continues at coordinate 1,044,652 of JAPKLY010000092.1, forward strand.
TAATTAAAGTCATAGTGTGTGTTTGGAATGACTCTATTATGACTTTGATTCCTAGGAACTAAAGAATCTACCATAATTCAGTTATTTGAGAACTATGACTTTTATCACATACTCATTTCATTCCTATACTTTTTTCTTTCCTTACAATTATACCAAATGCACCCTAATTTTTCAAGTGTAATTATATCTTACTATCTATGATTCAACCAAAAATTTTAATATGACAATACTATTTTAACAAAGGTGAGATATTTTGAGATTTATGAGCTCATCTCAGCAAGGGTTGAATAAGAACCTTTTAGGTCCCAAATGGTTCTAAGGGGTCTTTCTCATCATGGTTTAACAGTTGAGGTTATTTATATTTAAAAGTGTGGACCGATTATGATAAAAATATCGATTGATTATAATAAAAAATTTATATTTTTATCAAATTTTAGTGTAATTAATATACACTTTTCATTGTAATGGGCCTACTTTTTAATACAAACACATTTAATTGTCGAGTGAGACATCATACATCAGGTGCGCATGAATACTCTGTAAGAAACATTAGGTGATACATATATTAAGATCATGTCCTCTGTCAAAGTGTTACATTGATATCTACTCATAGTTGGTCATTTTAAGCTTTCTAAGGAACAATCATTATCAATTGGCCTTACATAAAAGAATATAAATAATTTGGGTCATAAAGAATTTTGATGTACTTCCTCCATTCATGAAAATTATGTTCACATATTTATACGTGATTTAGTGCAATATGTCGAAAGATATCACGGGATATTGTGAATTTCGATATGAATAAAGAGAATATATTTGAAAATTACCTATGACAATCACTATATTGGATTATTTTTAAACGATTTTTTCAAATCCTTAAATATAGTACTATAAGAATAATAGTTTTCAATAATCAATGAAATAATTCATGTACTTTTAATAAGATACGCACAGTAATTTTGGGGTGTATTTAGGCACGGACATTCTTTCTAGAACAGTAAAACTAGGTCACATATAATTATAATATTATTAAAAAATTAATATTGTCTAATTAGAAAAGTTACACCTTCAATGGTCCAGATTGGCTGCCATCAATTTTCATCATAATCAGCCATCACAAGATCAACGGCTCTGAAAATTCTCATTTTCAACAGAAAATATAAAAATAAAGTAATACTTGCAGAGGTTGATTTCGACAGAGTGGAACCAAGAGAAATTTCTCACACCCAAAAGCAATTAGCGAATTTCGATTCTGAAAATCCCGAAAAATGTCGATGGCGAGTATCGCCAGGAGAAGAGCCACCACTCTGTTTACATCATCGTCGAAGAATCTATGCGGCGGTAGCAAGTATTCGTGGATTCTGAGCAGGGGATTCGCTTCGGGATCCGATGAGAACGACGTCGTCGTCATAGGCGGTGGCCCTGGTGGTTATGTCGCCGCCATCAAGGCGGCGCAGCTCGGCCTCAAGACCACGTGTATCGAGAAGCGCGGGACCCTCGGGGGAACGTGTCTCAACGTTGGTTGCATCCCTTCGAAGGTAGGAGCGGATCATTTTCTCCCATAATTTTATAGATCTGGTGTTATTCTTTTGCGTTTTCTAGATGAATTTCTCACGGATTTTCTGTTTAAATTAGGCTACATGATTTTGTATGATTTGACTGCCACTGTGTTTAACTATGATAGTTACTAGTGTTAGCCCTTGTTGTAATGATTTTCACTTGGCTCTAAATCTCCATTCTTTTGGCCCTGATAAGATGATGGTTGATGTAATGTCTCTGTTATTAGGCAATGGAAGTGTAGAACGATTGTTTTAACGAGAAAGGTTGACCTTAAGATCTGTAGCTGGTTTCTTACTTTCTTTAGCATCTGTTAGAAATGTTTAATTTTTGTATTGATTAAGAAATTTGTGCTGTGGCTCAATTGCTCTTGTTCCTGAACTAAATAGCTGTTCAAGAAAGCAACAATTTTGCTTCAAGAGTTTAGATTTGATTCAATGATTACATGTGAAACGAATTATTTGAACCCTTAACGAAAATGGTAATTGGTTCCCAGACTTCCATGTTTTAATTTTAGCCTTTTGAATCATTTCCAGGCATTGCTTCACTCTTCACATATGTATCATGAGGCAAAGCATTCTTTTGCCAGTCATGGAGTAAAGTTTGCGTCTGTTGAGGTTGATCTACCAGCCATGCTTGCCCAAAAAGATAAAGCTGTGGGTAATTTAACTAAAGGTATTGAGGGTCTATTTAAGAAGAACAAAGTAAACTATGTTAAGGGGTATGGTAAGTTCCTTTCCCCTTCTGAAGTTTCAGTTGATACTGAGGAAGGTGGCAATACTGTTGTGAAAGGGAAGCATATTATTATAGCTACTGGATCTGATGTCAAAAGCCTTCCAGGGATAACCATTGATGAAGAGAGAATCGTATCATCTACCGGGGCTTTAGCCTTGAAAGAGGTTCCAAAGAAACTTGTTGTTATAGGTGCTGGCTATATCGGTCTTGAGATGGGCTCTGTCTGGGGTCGCCTAGGTTCAGAAATCATCGTTGTTGAATTTGGCTCGGACATTGTGCCGACCATGGATGGTGAAATCCGTAAGCAATTTCAACGTTCCCTCGAGAAGCAAAAAATGAAGTTCATGCTTAAAACTAAAGTTGTTTCTGTTGACACATCTGGGAACGGTGTGAAGCTGACCCTTGAGCCTTCAGCTGGTGGTGATCAAACCACTCTTGTGGCTGATGTCGTTCTCGTTTCTGCTGGTAGAGTTCCATTTACTAATGGACTCCAATTGGATAAGATAGGAGTTGAAATGGATAAAATGGGGTGGATCTTGGTGAATGAAAGGTTTGCCACAAATGTACCAGGTGTATACGCCATAGGTGACGTTATTCCTGGCCCAATGTTGGCCCACAAGGCTGAGGAAGATGGTGTTGCATGTGTTGAGTATATTGCTGGAAAAGAAGGCCACGTGGACTATGATTTAGTTCCTGGGGTTGTTTACACACACCCTGAGGTGGCGTCTGTAGGGAAAACTGAAGAGCAGGTCAAAACACTCGGAGTTGAATACCGTGTAGGAAAGTTCCCATTTCTGGCCAACAGCCGGGCGAAGGCAATTGACGATGCTGATGGATTGGTCAAGATTCTTGCGGAGAAGGAAACAGACAAGATTTTGGGTGTTCATATTATGGCACCAAATGCTGGGGAGCTCATTCACGAGGCTGTTTTGGCTTTGAATTATGGAGCATCGAGTGAAGACATAGCTCGTACATGCCATGCTCATCCAACAATGAGCGAAGCATTGAAGGAAGCTGCGATGTCCACCTACGACAAAGCCATTCACATTTAGAAACCATTGTTGTTAATTTCTACCTAGCTTAGTTTTTTCATGGTTCTATTCGAATTTGATCAAGTGGTTAAAGAAAAGTTTGTGTTTCTTCTTCCCCTCCCCCCTTCTGGGATATATTGCTCTACTTTTGAGTTAAATGCTCTTCTCATGACAGTGTGAGTAATAACATCATGAGCCATGCCCATTGAGGTTTTATGCCTTTAATAATTTGTAATACGTTTCTTCACATACCTGAGATTTCACCTCAGATGCGGAATTAAATGTTCTTGTTTTGCAATTCCATGTTTTTCAGTTTTCATATATATTGTTTCTTGCTTTGTCTGGATATGGGGTGATTGAGAAATAGAGTTTGAAGGAAATTGAATTAAAAAGGGCTCTTACTCTGGGAAAAAATCATGATTGCTCTAGTGATTGGGGTGATCTCATTTATCAATTTTGATGCAGCTTCATAATTGCTATTTTCTTACTTATATTGATATGTGTGTATATATAGTGACCAGTGACCAATGATTGAAACCAGAAGAAGAATGAAGATGGAAATGCAGTACTCTATTACCAATTCATTCATACTATTCTCTCTCTTCATCTCTGTCCTTAGCATTATCACATTCCCAGGTGTGTCTGCTGCCCCAGACTTGATCGCAGATGTCTGCAGTGAAACAAAATACCCAAACATGTGCTTAGAGGTTCTACTATATGATCGTACAACTAATCGGGCTGCATCTCTCCATCAACTCGGTGAAGCCTCGGTGAACTTGAGCATATCGGGCGCCCAAACAACTAAAAGAGCGATAAAAAGACTGCTTTTTGTAACTATAAACAAGACACATAGAGCACAACTCAAATCGTGTCTGACTACCTACGATAGTGCTTTGTATTACCTTGGCACAGCGGCTAACTACTGGAGAAGTGGTAAATTTCAGGAGGTGGCTCGCCTTGCAGCAGCAGCCATGAACGAGCCTATCACTTGCCGCGGCTACTTTGCAGTCGGAAAATGGCTGCAGCCACGATTTCTTGGAGAAGGGAACAACGAGTTGGAAACTCTTTGTAGAGTTGTTGTAGTCGTTTCTAAACGCTTATCTCCAGAAAGCTTGTCTGTGTCTGATGATGATGGTCTCATTAATATTTGAATAAATTCATAAAATGCTATGGAGAATAAAACGTATGAATAGTTGAATTATTATGGCTCTTTGATGATCAATATTTCTAGGCTTATTTTCACAGTCATTTTCTTTAAACTTGTCAAAAATTTGTGAAATTTCTACCATGATTTGTGAAAATTGCAGTGGGAAAAGACAAGAGGTCTTCCATTCAAAAGTATTCTTCCATTTCCTATTTTTCTAATCTTTATAAGCTATACGTTAATCAGATGGGCATAACTAAGACTAGAACAAGATTGATAAGTAATAACATCATTCGGCATATTCAAACTATAACCAAGGAGAAGTTGATCACATATGTTATTCTTATGTATCATAATATATATTAGATGTTATTGTAAACAATTATATTTTTTAAATTGAATCTTGTGTATTTCATATACAAATAAACATATTGCCGGAGAATATAATATATATAAATAAATAAAAATTTGTATGTAGATGAATCTCAATTATTAATTTATAAGAATTATGGACTTATGATACAAGTTCATGTGTTATAAAGAAAATATCAAATAGGGTATGCTCCTCTTTAAGTCTCACATTCGAAATCCACAACATACGATCAATTTTTGAAATGAGTTAGTTTATACAAAATTTTGCTCTGACTTGAAATGGGTCTCCCCAATAGTGAACGGTTGATTATGGATCCTCCAAACTAGTCAGTCATTGAGTCAAATCTCGAGTAAAAAAAATTAAAAAGAGTTTCCTTCGAGACTCTCTCAAATAAATAAGCATATAATTTTAGACAAAAATTTACGTAAACTCAAATTTACGGTGAACTCTAGTTATCAATTATCACTATTATGCATATGCACTATCACTGTTAAAATTTAAATATATTTTTATAATAATAAATAATAGTGATATAAATTAACGTGAATTTCGGTTCACAAGATACCTATTCATAATTTTAAGACTTGTGAATACAATTGAAATTATATTTTAAATAATAAAATCAAATAGAGTATGAAAACGTGTCTCCCAAGAATGTCTCAAATAAACAGAGCATTCCCAATGGCTACTCAAATGTGGACGCAAGTTGTCATTGATGAACAGTGTGCGCGGCAAATTTGCGACACATTGTTCCTTACCGCTAAGTATTTCTTTCTTTTTAAATTTTTTTAACATTTTATCTATATGATACATATATTTATTTAATAATTTTATTATGTGATTTATTATTTAGGTAAATGTAATACTATGCAGTAATATTAGGTATTGATATAAAATTTATTTATAATATTATGTGATATAAAAATTAAATATTAAAATATAAATAATTATTGTATATAAAAAAAATTAAAATTGTAATTAATTAAAAGAAATATTAAATTTAAATTTAAAAAGTTACGAACTCCGCAATGCTCTGATTGAACATCTTTGGTAAAAATATTTTATTTAGAGAATTAATGACTGCCAATATATAATTTATATTATTTGCATTATCTTGTAATATTTTTAAATTTGCATTATGTTTTATTAGATATGTAATTTTTCTGTATTTATATATGTAATGTGATGTATTATGTTATTGAACTTTGTGATTTATATCATTGATTCATTGTTATTTAATTTTTTTATTAAATATGTTATATTTTTTTTTGATTTAATTTTAAAAGATTTAAATATGAATATCAAATTATAAAATTAATTATACATATATAATAATAAAATAAAAATAAATTTTATTAAAGTAAAAATATTCTAAAAGAATATTCCCATTGAGTTAAGATTTGAGTTTTATGATTGAAAATGATTTTACTATTGGTGGAAGATTTTATGGCAAATTGGTCATAACCATTGGGAATGCTCTAATTAGCAAATAAATTAGAGTATGAAATAACATTTACATGCCTTCTAAGCATCTCCAAATAAATAAGCACATATTAATTTTTATTTTATTCAAAAGTACACATAAATTAAATTACAAATACAAAAAATTTAAAATTTAAATTAAGTCATTTTTCAAAGCGATGCGAGCGTCTCTATTGCGAAGTTGTTCCTTGTTAGTCATATAAGTGGACAAACTTGCAATGCGATTAGTAGAATATTGAAAATGTTGATCATCATATGTGAGATTGTCCATGAAAAATTCTGTAGGATCATAATAATTTTGGTATGTGTCTGGTACGACATAAAAATTATGTGGGATTATAATAATTTTGGTACGACATTATTTATCCATCTCAATAAAAGAAAATGATATAAAATAGAATATAAATATTAAAAAAGAAAATAGAGTGTTTTGATTTTGATTTCAAAATATTTTGATATTGGACTCTATTTGTAGAGAATTTTATTTTATGAATTTTGATATATATATATATATATATATATATATTTGTAATATACATTATTTTCAATATTTACAAATCTAATTATATCAAAATAAATTTTTTATCACCCACTAACAAGGAGACATGTGTCAATACCAACTTAGGACTGTCAGTCGCCTAGGTTGGTCTTCAAAATTTAATTTTTTTTTGTTGCTTGTCTTGTAGCTATGATATTTTGTTGGGTGACACCGATAAACTAAGCCTAACAATAAACAAGACACAGAGAGCACTACTCAAGTCGTGTCTGACAACCTACGATAGTGTTTTGAACTTTGAAAATCAATGAATTTGAATTTTAAGTACAAAATATTTTAACTTTTTTTATTTATGAATATTGTTGTTGTTTTGATTTTTTTTCGATTTTAGTCTTAATTTTTTTTAATTATTTTTGCTATGAAAATTTGTGGTTTGCGTAGAGAGAGGAGAGAAGAAGAAAGTGACAAATTTTAATGGGGGATAGAAAATGGAGGAAAATGTGGGAGATATGAGAGAGAGAAGCCAACGGATCCTCTCAATTTCCTTACTGTAAATTTTATGTGAATTTCAGAGAGAGATAAACACAAAATTATAATGTGTCTATCTCTCTCCTAATTTGAAGAAAAATTTACACAAAGAAATGGAAATGATCCAAGCTCGAGAGAGATGAAAAGTGACAAAAATTCATAATAAAAATGAAGAGAAGAGAGAGAAAAAAAGTGGGAGAGATGAGAGAGAGAGAGATAAAAAGTGACAGAAATTCAAAATAGAAATGGAGAGAGGAGATATGGGAAAAGTGACAGATTTAATAGGGGAGAGAGGAAAAAGTAGGAGAGATGAAAGAGAGAAAGATGAAAAGTGATGAATATTTAGAAAAAAATGGAGAGGGGGGAGATGAAAAAAATGGCAGATTTAACGGGGGAGATAGAAGAGAGGAATAAGTGGGAGAAATGAGAGAGAGAAAGATGAAAAGTGATGAATATTCAGAATAAAAATGGAGAGAGGAGAGATGGAAAAAGTGACAGATTTAATAGGGGAGATAGGAGATAGAAGAGAGGATTTATATTCATCACTTTTTTTCTTTCCATTACTTATATTGATATATGTGTATATATAATGACTGGTGACCACATATTGAAACCAGAAGAAAAATGAAGATGGAAGTGCAGTACTCTACTACCAACTCATTCATGCTATTCTATCTCTTCCTCTCTGTCCTCGATATTATCACATTCCCAGGTGTGTTTGCTGCCCCAGACTTGATCTTAGATGTCTGCAGTGAAACAAAATTCCTAAACATGTGCTCAGAGGTTCTACTACATGATCGTACAACTTGTCGTGTTGCATCTCTCCATCAACTCGGTGAAGCCTCGATAAAATTGAGCATATCGAGCGCCCAAGCAACTAAAAGAGCGATGAAAAGATTGCGCTTGGTAACAATAAACAAGACACAGAGAGCACGACTCAAGTCGTGTGTGACGACCTACGATAATGCTTTGTATTACCTTGGCATGGCAGCTCACTACTGGAGAAATGGTAAATTTCAGGACGTGGCTCGCCTTGCAGCAGCAGCAGTGAACGAGCCGATCACTTGTCGTGTCTACTTTGCAGGCGGAGAATGGCTGCAGCCACGATTTCTTAGAGAAGGGAACAAGAAGTTGGAAACTCTTGGTAGAGTTGTTGTAGTCGTTTCTAAGCGCTTATCTCGGAAAAGCTTGCATGTGTCTAATGATGGGCTCATTAATATTTGAATATAATTCATAAAATGCTATGGAAAATAAAACGTATGAATAGTTGAATCATTATGGCTCTTTGATGATTAATATTTTTAGGCTTATTTTCACAGCCATTTTCTTTCAAGAAGTTGTGAAATTTCTACCATGATTTGTAAAGATTGCGCTGGGAAAAGACAAGAGGCTTCAATTCAAAAGTGTTCTTCCATTTCCTATTTTTCTAACCATTATGTTAACGAAATGGACATGACTATTCATTATTGAGTAGGTAGTGTGAAAATGGTTCAACATAAGCTTATCATAAAATTATTCTAAAGTATCAAATATTTGGTAAAGTGTATCAAAATATGTATCTGGTGTATCAAAAGTTGAGGTCAATATAAATTTAATTGACCTCAACAATTTGATACACCTGATGAGATTTTTGATACACCTGGTTAAATGTTTGATACTTAAAATTGGTTAATGATAAGCTTATCATGAACTATTTCATATAAAACTTTGTCTTCATTATTATCTTCAAAACGGAGTTAATCTTGTACAAGACACTAAATGAGATATAAATTAGGTATAATTCATTATTACATTATATAGGTAGGTGTTAATTTATGTAATTTCAAGTCATGAGACAATTTTATATAAAAAAAATTCTTCAAACTATAACTCACGAAAAGTTGATCATATATGTTATTCCAAAATATCATAATATATATTAGATGTTATTGTAAACAATTAAATATTTTAAATTGAATCTTGTGTATTTCATATACAAATAAAATATTGTCAGATAATAAAATATAAATAAATAGATAAAATTTTGTATGCAAATGAATCTCAGTTCTTACATTATAAGAATCTTGGACTTACAAGTTCAACTGTGTTTTAAAGAAAATATCAAATAGAGTATGCTTCTCTTCAAGTTTTAGATTCGAAATTCACAACGTACGATCAATTTTTTAAATGAGTCCGTTCATACGGAACTTTGCTCCGATTTGAAATGGGTTTTCCACTAGTGAACGGTTGATTGGGCCAGATATCGGTTAAAAAGAATCAAATAGAGTGTCCGTCGAGACTCTCTCAAATAAATAAGCATATAATTTTAGACAAAATTTATATAAACTCAAGTTTACAGTGAACTGAATTTATCAATTATTACTATTATGCATATGTACTATCACTATTAAAAAATCATGTATATTTTTATAATAGTAATATAAGTTGATGTGAATTTCGGTTCACAACACACCTATTCATAATTTTAAAACTTGTGGATACAACTGAAATTATATTTCAAAAAATAAAATCAAATAGAGTATGAAAATGTGTCTCCCAAGAATGTCTCAAATAAACAAATTAGCTTATTTGCAAATAAACAAGTTAGAGTATGAAATAACATTTACATGCCTTCTAAGACTCTCTCAAATAAATAAGCACATATTCATTTTTATTTTATTTGAAAGTTTACATATTCCGAAACCCGGCCTAATATTAGTGCGACTCGTTAATTTAAAGTGGGCCTTTTCATGCCAAAACCCTATTGCGCAGATCTCCACCTGCACTTTGCCCATCATTTGGACTCTCGAGACTTCAATCGTCATCCATCGTTCCCCTTTGCGCTGCCGCCGCGGCCGCTGCTGCTTGGGCAGACGCTCTCCTCCTCTCCAGTTAACTTCGATTTGTATGATTGTGATTTACCATGTCTAAATTGGATCAAACCCTTCCTCCTCCGGGTTCGATGGGTTTCTTCAATTCTCTGGTTGTTTTATTTTTGTCGGTGTTAGTTACTGATTTCGGTATCTATTTTGTTTTCGAATTTTCAGATATCGCGGAAGATATCAAGGCCTTGCAACTCGATTCATCTGGTATGTAATTCCCTTTTGTGGATATTTTGCTTTTCGTGTGATTCGTAATTTGAATAAAAAACACTGTGTGTTATTTAGTTTAGTTCTCTGTTGCGATTAATTTGCTTGTATCATGTACTTTGTGCGATTTCTGTGCTCTCCTTAATGATAGCAGAAGATAATGTCACCGTTGATGTGGAAGATGAGAAGCCTGAAGCGGTTGTCACTTCTGATAAGACGGATGTAGGTAGGTAGAGTAGAACTTAACGTGTTTATATGCTTAGTCGATTGTTGCTTTCTTGTATTACCTTATAAGACTTTTAGTGGAGTTGTGCTCCTCTCCTTATGACTCAGTTCAGTAATGATTGGCTTGAATTGTATGCCTGATTGTAGTTGTATGCTGTAGTTAATGCTATTTATTGTTTTCTTGATTTCCCATGGTAAAGCAAAAAACATTATGTAACCACTTTCCTTAGGGTATGTTTGTTTTAGGACTAGTACGGATGGATGTAGGACTTTGCGATCACGTCTCTACACGAGTTTGGGATGTAACATCCGGATTTCACATCCCAAACTCAATCCACACCTAAAAATAGCTATTAAACCTATTATTACTCTTTCCAACACAACACTCATAAAATACCTATTATACCTATTATTATACCTATAAAATCAATCATTATCACACTTTGATTTGACATAAAGTAACATCCTACCCTACTAAAATCCCAAAACAAACACACACTTTTACTATTCATCAAGATTTTCACATCTCAGGATTTCAAAGTCATGACTTCCCACGACCCCCTTAATCCCAAAACAAACGTACCCTTATTGATCAGGATAGTAAGGAAAGTTGCATCTTGTTACTAGCTCAAGCCACAATATGATTTGAAATTCAACATTTTATTCAGTACCTTCAGGTTTACTGAATCGTCAGTACAAGTGCCTTCACTGATCTGAATACTCAGGATGAGAGTTAGGATCAGCACACTCAGACTCAGGATAAAACCTTCGCTCAGGCTCAGGACCAGTTTCTGTCAGGCTCAGGATAACACCTCAGGAATTTTTCTCCGAATCCAAAACTTTAGGATCAGGATTCCTGACTAGATTTCAGTATTCAAACAGAATCTAAACTTGGAAGTAGGATGATAAAAAAAGATTAAAATGATTAGATATCAATGTTATAATTTGAGTGCCAACATTTTATACATTTTTTTATGATGAGAGCATTATTTAGCTAACACGTGGTGCATTCCGGTTGACTGATGCTGATTTGATTGCCAGGATTTACGAATTGACCAAATTTAGCTTGATTGATTTCCGCCGTCTTCATAAATAGGGCAAATCGGCCATTTATTGCCATTTACGAGTACCCGGAGACTCGTAATTTAATAACGACTTGTATCGTGTACAATAAATATCAATTGACTATTTAATTAGAGAATTAATTTGATAAATCCTCAAAATCAAAATAGTAATATATGTTGATATTTATTTAATTTATACACGTATCATTATTTAATTGGGAAACAAAATTTATTTGCTTAAAAGTATATATGTCCTAAAGGCAATCATTATGAGGATATTATACTTTATCATATTCAGGTATTAATATACTGTTGATTTTATCAATAATATTCGGCAATACACTTGTAGAATAGTGTGTTTGATTGTTTACATAAATTCATATATGTGTTCCCATGAACTAATGTTATCATTGAGATGTGAGACTCAGATGACTATGACATAGTTTTTAAAGTAGCCCCAATCAATGATCATCGAGAATGAGATATCGATGATGCGATTGAGATTGATGTGTGATCTACATCATACCCTTAAAGGGTGTAGTGATTCTCACAATTGCGAGATATTAGGTATCTCATGATGGATGCACACGTACTTTGAAGAGTATTGACATACCCAACTGAGATGTACTCTATTTACGTGTCTATGGGAGTATCGATTTGTGGAGTAGTGTAATAATCCTCTGATTTAAGGTCAATACACACGACATATACTTCGTGATGAGCTTTGACCATGACCGACGCTTGCCCTCTGAACGGGTAGATATGACATGTGTTGGACATATCACGAAGTACATGTGCGTGGTAGTTGAGCAAAGATAGGATTCGTTCCTCAAATAGATCTGGAGAGAATACTTGATTTCTCATAACTAATTGGATCGTTAGTCATTGGTCAATGCACGTCGCATTTGAAATAGTGTTCAAATATGGTAATATGATTAATTAGTAGAAATAGATAACTTGATTAAGTTATTAGAATTGACACATTTTCATGTTCTAGACTTAATTGGAGCATTCATGAATGAAAGGACCATATCACTGTGAGCTTCACATTACATGCTGTTGTTGTATCCTCGCAACGTACATCATATGTTGAGATTGCCTGGTTTATTGTTTAGGGTTCAACTAAGACCATTACTTTGATTAATCGCTTAACATATGAGGGCATATGGGTCACACAATAAGTAATCCACGTTTACGAATTAAGTTGGTCAAATTAAATATTTGATCAAATTATAAATATTTAATTTATGGAGAATTATAATAATTCTATTAGATATAATTATAAACATTTAATTAAGGATTAATTCTATATAGATACATTATCTTCTACTCAACTTTCAATTTAATCCCGAGCTTCACATTTATTAGAAAAAATCTCAACCTTTTAAAGAGTTTCAATTCGATACACAATTTTTTTCCGGCCAGCAATTGATGACGTGTCTCGCCGGAGCGCGTGAAATGTTGTCACGCTAGTGTATACGTGTGTAATTACTTTTTTACATTTTATTTTTTTCCACATCTATATTATATAATATATATTTATAACAAAATTTTGAGTGTCGTTTCAAATCCCTCTTGAATATGGTGGAAAACGTTTTTTTCCATGGTATTTCTCATTCGTTTCAAATCCCTCTTGAATATGGTGGAAAACGTTTTTTTCCATGGTATTTCTCATTCAAAAAATATTTTTTTAGTATAAAGTTTTTTTTATATATATATAATATATGATGTGAAAAAAAATAAAATATAAAAAAATAATTTTACACGTGTACGCCAGTGTGGCAACATTTCACGCGCTCCAGTGAGACACGTCATCAGTTGCTGGCCAGAAAAAAAGTGTATCGAATTAAAACTCCTTAAAAGGTTGGGATTTTTTATAATAATCGTGAAGCTCGGGATTAAATTGAAAGTTGAGTAAAAGGTGGTGTATTTATATAGAATTAACCCTTTAATTAAATTAGACTATATATTAGACTATATATTATGACATTATGTTATGCAAGTCTAAAAATCACTATTTTTCTCCATATATTTCAAGCGTGAGCTTTTCCTGGTAAATTTCACTAGAAATACCATACTGGCAGATAATTGCAAATTTATATTCCCTCCGTCCCAGAGGTGTTTTCACCTCTGGGATGACACAACTTTTAAGAAAAGTAGAGTGTTGTGTAAAGTTATATTATTAAAATAATGAGATTCGTTGGATTGTGAGGATAAAGTTAAAGTAATAGTTTCCATTTATAGGGTGTGAAAACAATTGTGGGACGGACGAAAAAGGAAAGTGTGAAAACAATTATGAGACGGAAGGAATAGATGATAATTACGTGAATACCATAGTAGAGAGATTTGACTACGAAGTACTGTAAGTATTGATTATGATTATTTATCCTAACAATTTTATGTTATACATCCATTGATCTGGTTCGTTGTTGGTGAACACTGTCTTCTGCTGCTACTGATATAAGGTTCGTATTTCTAAAACCCAACATCTATCTCTCTCCTAATTTGAAGAGAAAACTACACAAATAAATGGAAAAGATTCAAGTCCGAGAGAGATAAAAAGTGACAAAAAATCAGAATAAAAATGGAGAGAGGGGAGATTAGAAAAGTGACAGATTTAATGGGGGAGAGGAGAGAGAAAAAAGTGGGAGAGATGATATATAGAGATAAAAAGTGACAAAAATTCAGAATAAAAATGATGAGAGGAGAGATGGGAAAAGTGACAGATTTAATGGGGGGATGAGAGAGGAAAAAGTGGGATAGATGAGAGAGAAATGAAAAGTGATGAAAATTCAGAATAAAAATGGAGAGATGAAAGATGGAAAAAGTGACAGATTTAATGGGGGAGATAGGAGATAGGGGATAGAAGAGAGGAAAAAGTGTGAGAGATGAAAGGTGAGAGGGAGAGGGAAAAAGTGACAAAAATTCAAAATAAAAATGAAAGGAGAAGAGATGAAATATATAAGTTTTTAGTAGGTGTTAGTGTGCTAGGAGTGTATTTTGAAAAGTAACTTCTCTAATAGTACTATGAAGGAAAAAAAAAAACTATGAAGAAAATTTGAGCACCAAGGACAGTTTCCCTTAAATTAAAATGGATTCTTACTCTGGGAAAATATCATAATTGCTCAAGTGATTGGGATGATCTCATTTATCAATTTTGATGCAGCTTCATAATTGCTATTTTTTTACTTATATTTTGCAATTCCATGTTTTTCAGTTTTCATATTTATTATTTCTTGCTTTGTCGGGATATGGGGTGATTGAGAAATAAAGTTTGAAGGAAATTAAATTAAAAAGAGCTCTTACTCTGGGAAAAGATCATAATTGCTCAAGTGATTGGGTGATCTCATTCATCGATTTTGATCCAGCTTCATAAATGTTATTCTCTTATATTGATATATGTGAATATATAGTGACTGGTGACCAAAGATTGAAACCAGAAGAAGAATGAAGATGGAAGTGCAGTACTCTACTACAAACTCATTCATACAATTCTCTCTCTCCCTCTCTGTCCTCAGCATTATCACATTCTCAGGGGTGTCTGCTGCCCCAGACTTGATCTCAGATGTCTGCAGTGAAACAAAATACCCAAACATGTGCTCAGAGGTTCTACTATATCATCGTACAACTCACCGGGCTGCATCTCTCCATCAACTCGGTGAAGTCTCGATAAACTTGAGCATATCGGACGCCCAAACAAGTAAAAGAGCGATGAAAAGACTGCGCTTGGTAACAATAAACAAGACACAAAGAGCACGACTCAAGTCGTGTCTGACAACCTACGATAGTGCTTCGTATTACCTTGGCACGGCGGCTCACTACTGGAGAAGTGGTAAATTTCAGGATGTGGCTCGCTTTGCAGCAGCAGCAGTGAACGATCCGATTACTTGTCGCGACTACTTTGCAGGTGGAGAATGGCTGCAGCCACGATTTCTTAGAGAAGGGAACAAAAAGTTGGAAACTCTTTGTAGAGTTGTTGTAGTTGTTTCTAAACGCTTATCTCGAAAAAACTTGTCTGTGTCTGATGATGGTCTCATTAATATTTGAATATAATTCATAAAATGCTATGAAGAATAAAACGTATGAATAGTTGAATCATTATGGCTCTTTGATGATTAATATTTCCTAGGCTTCTTTTGACAACCATTTTTCTTTAAACTTGTCAAAAGTTGAGAAATTTCTACCATGATTTGAAAAAATTGCACTAGGAAAAGACAAGAGGCTTCCATTCAAAAGTATTCTTCCATTTCCTATTTTTCTAATCATTATGTTAATCAAATGGACATGAGTATTCATTATTATCTTCAAAATGGAGTTAATCTTGTATGAGATATAAATTGAATATAATTCATTATCACATTAATAGAGGTAGATGTTAATTTATGTAATCTCATTTAATGAAAGAGTTTTATATAAGGTTTTTTTCTTCAAACTATAACTCAGGAGAAGTTGGTCATATATGATATTCATAAGTATCATAATATATATTAGATGTTATTGTAAACAATTATATATTTTAAATTGAATCTTGTGTATTTCATATACAAATAAACTTATTCCGGACAATAAAATATAAATAAATAGATAAAAAATTTGTGTGCAAATGAATCTCAGTTCTTACATTATAAAAATCATGGACTTATGATACAAGTTCAATTGTGTTTTAAAGAAAATATCAAATAAAGTATGCTCATCTTCAAGTTTTAGATTCGAAATTCACAACATACGATCAATTTTTTAAATGAGTCAGTTCATACAGAATTTTGCTCCGATTTAAAGTGGGTCTTTCACAAGTGAACATTTGATTATAGATCCTCCAAACTAGTCGATCATTGTGCCAGGTATCGGGTAAAAAAAATTCAAATAGAGTGTCCTTCGAGACTCTCTCAAATAAATAAGAATATAATTTTAGACAAAAACTTATATAAACTCATGTCCACGATGAACTCAATTTGTCATTTATCACTATTATACATATGCACTATCACTGTTAAAAATTAAGTACATTTTTATAACAGTGATAGTAATTATACATCGAAAAAAAATAAAAGAGATACACTTTCTCTTTTAATTGCAAAAAAAAAATTGAAAAAATATAAAAAATGCACACTAAAAAAACACACTCAAATTAGGTGCAAATATTAGAGTATGAAAACGCGTCTCCCAAAAATGTCTTAAATAAACAAATTAGCTTATTTGCAAATAAATTAGAGTATGAAATAACATTTTCGTGCCTTCTAAGACTCTCTCAAATAAATAAGCACATATTCATTTTTATTTTATTTGAAAGTATACATATATACTCTAATAAACAAGCAAATTTATTAAATTAACGATATATTAAAATGAAATAACCAAAATAGGGATAAAAGGGATTGTGTTATCATTTTAAAACTAGCCGGGAATTAGTTCACCGACTAGTGATGTGTCTCATTGACTTTTGCTGCATATTAATTGATTCTCTCAAAATACATTGACTGCATTGATTGATTCACTTAAAATCTGCATTTCACGTGGGTTTGCTGAGGGTATGCAATTATGACATAATATATACTAATTATTGTTTTTAGAGTGCATTTCTGCATTTTGCTATATGCATTTCACATAATATATACTTTGACTGCATTGATTAATTTGAGAATTTATATGTATTATGCATTTGCCCAAATAACTATTTAGGTTGGCAGGCTTAATTGTATATTAAATTATTATTTTTAAAAAATTTATAATTTAATTTAAATTTTTGAATATTAACAAAATAAATTATTATTATTAAATTTCTTTTACAATTAAAACTTCGAGCAGTTTGTATCTTGTCCAAGAGTTGATGTGTACAAATAAATTCATGATTATTATCCTAGTAAACATCTACATCATTAAATACTAATAAACATAATAATTTTTTTTAAAATAATAGTTAATTAAATAAATATCGTAAAAACTTTTAAATACATATCCATTACTTCCTCCGTCCCAAAAGACATTGCGGAGTCTTTTAGGCACGTAGTTTAAGAAAAATATATAAAAAGTATATTTTTATTAGTATTATATGTGTAGTGTGAGAGTGGAGTTTAATAAATAGTTTCCACTTTTAGATATGCAAACTTTTTGTGGGACGGACCAAAATAGAAGTACGCAATGTCTTCTGTGACGGAGGGAGTATAATTTTTAAAACGCTAAACGTAGCACTTTTTACCCTATTTTAATAAATTAATTAAAAAGACCTTTACTTAATTATAGTGGATATGTATTTAAAAGTTTTTACAGTATTTATTTAATTAACTATTATTTTTAAAAAAAATTATGTTTATTAGTATTTAATGATGTAGATGCTTACTAGGATAATAATCATGAATTTATTTGTACATATCAACTCTTGGACAAGATACAAACTGCTCGAAATTTTAATTGTAAAAGAAATTTAATAATAATAATTTATTTTGTTAATATTCAAAAATTTAAATTAAATTATAAAATTTTCAAAAATAATAATTTAATATAAAATTAAGCCTGTGAACCTAAATAGTTATTTGGACAAATGCATAATACATATAAATTCTCAAATTAATCAATGCAGTCAAAGTATAAATTATGTGAATGCATATAGCAAATTGCAGAGATGCACTCTAAAAACAATAATTATACATTATGTCATAATTGCATACCCTCAGCAAACCCATATGAAATGCAGATTTTAAGAGAATCAATCAATGCAGTGAATGTATTTTGAGAGAATCAATTAATATGCAGTAAAAGTCAATGAGACACATCACTAATCGGAGAACTAAGTTCCCAACTAATTTTAAAATGATAACACAATCCCTTTTATCCCTACTAGTCGGATGACACGTGCTTCGCACGTTGGTAATAATAATCTGCTAAAAATATTGAGAATTTGCCTCTTAAAAAAAAAAAAATATTGACAATTTGCATTGTAAATACGTCTTGATTGCATGCTAAAGAAAATAATCATTGGGACATTCCATCATTCCCCTTTGAAAAAGTAAATAAATAATTAGTTGTCCTGTGTAACAGAAGTAGGTTGTGTGCGCATGAGAAAGTGAACAATCATAAATCCAGTATGATTATTCCCATGCGGGCAATGAAAAAAAAACCAACATTTTTGGTTGCTTCTGCCAAACCAAAAGGTGTAAAACATAATAAAACATAACTACATTTTATATTTTAGTAAACTATCTTCTAATGTGAAAGATGAATGATAATCACAAAACAAAGACACTGGCACAGGTACGCGCTTAGCATAAACAATTAATCATATAGATACATGAGTTAATAGTAAACAGAGTTCTGCAATACAGATTTTCCTCAAATCAACTAAAATTTGTCTTGATACGGGTAATGCTTAACAAAGTGACACCTACAAACACATAAATGGGTGCTGAATGAGTCCTATAGCCATCTCAGCTAAATACGGACCTCAAATCTAAAGTAAAGCAATATAGCTCCTGGCCAGTTATTTCATTCTTTGTAAAACTGAAAGAAATGTTCAATTTCCATGGGGCTTCAAGCATCAAACGAGATGTAAGTAACTGTTTTATCATCATCCATATTAGGACGTTCAACTCTTAGATCTCTTTCTCCATGTGGAACTATAATCGTATCCTTTCGGGGCCGCTGTTGGAAAAAAAAATATTGGATGCAATTTTCCAGTTTGAAAGCAAGAAAGCAGAGATATATGCACATATAATAATATACACCTCATCCATGTGAGACTGGTGCATATCAGGGAGTGCAGAGCTCCTCTCATCATAACAATGAAAAGAATGGCGGCCAAAAAAAACAGGAGGAGGAGCAGAAACAGTAGATGAATGATCTGGCAGAAATCTAGTGAACTCATCAGAAAGATCTGGAAGATCATCAAAAAGTGCTGCAACCTGCAATTGGATACATCAAGACTTAAATGTTTAAGAACACACAACTGAATAGTAATTTATTCCAGGACATGAGGAGAACAAATAACCTCTACATAGACCTCCATTATACCATTGTGTTCCTTGCGATACATATTTAAAATGTCCAGGAAAGATATATAAATATGATCGTCATTTTGAGAACATTTATGTAGATTAAAAAAATCAGAGACATAATGTTACACTATTCAATTTTCTCGTGAAATAAACAGAAACCTTTTAATATCTAACAAAATTTTTACCTTTATCTTATTGACAAAACTAATAGCCTTCTTAAACTCAACTGTCCCTTGGGCAAGAATGTGTTAAACCCTAGTATTAGATTAGGATGCCCTTAAACAACTCCTTCATCCTAACTATGACACCTGGAATGTCAATTCTACCAAAAGAAATAAAGTTAAGAGTTAAAACAATTTCTCAAGCACAAATACTATTTTACCAAGTAAACAACATTTACCTCTGAGCCTTGAAGTCCTTCATGACATCAAGAAACCTGTCATATTTTTTCTTTGATCCTGGAACATGTCCTTAACATCCTTAAAATAAGACAGTGCATAATTGGTGGTGAGCTTTGCTGCACCAGTACCACCGCTTTTGCCACCACCACTACCACCACATTATGGATTTCAAGTCCATCATCAAGTCGTCTAATCCAAATACAACCCAGGGAAGGATTGTTGATTGGATTTTCAAAATATAGTCGATTTTTCAGAATCCTAATGAATAGTAATGGTGTATATTTGTTTAGAAAAATAAGTAGGGTATAATTTAACTTTATATAAAAATAATGTGTAAGAGTGTATGATGGTGTATTATTGTATTAATTGTCGGGAAAAGAATTGATGACTAAAAGAAGAGTGAAAGAATTATAAAGCAATAATGAGAACGGAGAAAAAAAAAGTGTAATGTTATAGGTATTAGTTGTCAGATGCATTGGGTTTTTAAAAATTGGATTCTAAAATCTTAGTAAAACCAGATTTAGATTTCAAAATCTGAAGCCCAGTTTGTGATCTCAAATAAAAAATAACCCATGTGTCCAGAAGTTTGTGAGATCATGCTACATTTGGATTTGGGGATTGAAATGAATGGATTTCAAACCAAATTAAGTTTTAATTCCAACTCAAATCGATCCATACAACCAATATATATGTCATTATGAATTTAAATCCTTCAAAATAAGAAACAACCTTATATTCACAAATGTGCAGTACAAGTGTCTCCATGATTACATGTAAGTTATTGCTAACCTAAAGCATTGGGTGAACAAGAAGAGAGACTTGATGCCTGAAATCAGACTGCACAGATTCCTTCATCTCCTGAAATAGATGGAACTTTAGAAAATAGTTATACCGACAAATTAGGGTTTAAACAGTGTGCACCTTAATTGTTAGCGTACCTGCAACTTTGGATATGGTTGAGACATTGCGTCTTTCAATCTGGTTACCTGTTAATGAGAAACCCAATTAGATTCATTATTGCCAAATGGTCTGAATGACACAAGAACTCAACCAAGGATATACAAACATTTGAATTGTAAGAAGCTACGACGTAATGAATGCAACTGAGGGAACCACATCTATAGTGCACAGAGATGATTGGTGACTATAGTTATTTATGCATTCTCTCATCATAAAGTGATTTAAATACTTGATTTATTGTTGAATATCTTTAGGAGCTCAAGATCTGATTAATCATACAAAGTTATAGGAAAATGTGCAATGTCTTTTTCAGATTAGTAGAAGCAACCAAATATTATCAACACATTATTTATCAACATGGCAACACTATACGAGCATTGATCAACAACTGCAGAAAGGAATTATGTGAAATTATAAATATTAAAAAATCAATGTTCCTAGAACAATGAACCAGATAATTACCTTGTTATAAAGGTATTTTGTTGCAATGAGGGATGGGGACCAAAAATGTTTCAACAGTTCTTGGACAGATGTCCAGTGCTGCAAAAGAGAAGGCATTCTTTTAGTTGATACCATAAATCTATACATCATAGATAGAAAACTGTGTTTAACACTGAAATTCAATATTTAGTGTAAACTCACTGCAAGAGTTCCTTTCTAGTAACTTTTGGCAACCTATCTAGAACACTCTCGTGTGGATTGTTACCAAGATAGCTTGGTGCTAGAGTTATTCTGGGTCAATCCGTTTATATTTCATGTATAAAAAGCTTCATAATGCAAAAAACACTCTTGTATAACCTTATCATCATGAGATAAAGTTTGAATACCTTAAAGGCAATCTCCTGGTTCATTATTGGTTCACTCAACCCCTTGACTCTAATATTAGATATGATATCCCTCAAGGAACCATAAGCTTCACTTGACCTGGCTTTTACATGTTTTCCACTTGAAACTGCATCTCCCGAAGCTTTTAGTGCATTAGCCTGTCGAGAATCAAAGTAGTCCCTCGGATCCTTTATAGAGAATGAAACCACTAAAAAATTGCAGCTCTCAAGAGGCTGTGTCGTTTTTTAAAATTAATGACAGCCCAAAACCTTGATACTGAGAGGTGCCACTGCAAGATCTCGAGGCCCCTGAAGATCATCAATCTCAGCAGTTCGAGATATCCTATTAGAGAGTTCTTTCTCTGAATTACTGTTTGATGTTTCATTAGATAATTCAGCTGCGAAGATACATAACCTTAATAAGCCTACTCATATTGTTAGATCAAAGCAGTGTTCATATTGGTAAGAATGAGAAGAGCTTTTACCTTGTTTTCTCCTGGTAAGAGCTTCAGCAACAGGCCTTGGATTTCCTAGCTCAACATCTATTCTCAGATTAATGGCACACAAAGGAAAGTAAGGCTTTTATACATTTCACATTTGGCAATGAAATAAAATAATTTCCATCAAATCAAAATATTCTTTTAAATAACTTTCGCAGAGTTGCAATAGAAATTATGTAAAATATACTTTTATACTGTCTACATACGAATAAACAAAGGAAGGATAGCTACATCTAAATGAACAATTGAGGTGCTTAAGAGAACCTACCCACAACTCTTCCTTGAAGAACAACCGAAGCATGCTGGTTCAGATCTTGTGCAAAAGATCTTTGATATGGCTCATATTGGGACTTCAAGACATCCTTGACCTCTTCATGAGCTAACCCATGATCCTGCAAAAGATGAGAGCACGCATAATAAATAAAATAATTGTGCAACATAAAAACCGAGATACTGTAAACATACGCGTGCAGTTTTACAACATCACAAAATCAGTACTATAGAAAAGATCCAAATTTATGACAAATAATAGGGGAAAATATCTTCTTGGAATTGATATGAGGGACAAAGCTCAAGAACCATAGTCAAGCAAAAAGCCAGCAGAATCTGAGCTTGCAACCAAATTTACCCGCATCTATAGTAGAGCATAGCAAATGCATCTCGTTGACCCCATTTCTATGTAATCCATATCCCAAAACATCATGTATTAAAGCAGTTAGACCCAAAAGAAAACTTAAGGAAAAAAAAGGACGGATCATGAAGCATAGGGTGCGAACCATATTGCTGTTAAGAGTCCCTGAAGAAGTAACGTAAATTGGAAAATGGTAGGAGAGCTGGAGAAGATTCCAATGCACCGTTAAATTGGGAAGGTGTTGGGAGGGGTGACGGAGTCACTAAGCTCCAGTCTTTAGAGCTTTCAATAAGGACTCGAGTTTGTGGCTTCTAATAAGGACCATTGTTAGAATCAACACTTTTACTCTGACCAGCAGGGTTCGGTCTAGAAGAAGAACCAACACCTGATGCAGAAACGTGGGAAATGAAAGATAAGGGGTTTCGGCGCAGGAGATCAAAGAAGTGATAATGGACTTTTCTTGCCTCTAATCTGCGTGTGAGCGTCGATTGGATAGAGGCCACTGAGCGGGGTCCGAATGCCGGTGCGACGAGTTGCTACGGGGGAGAGATGGACTTCAATAGAGGTAGGCTGTGCGAAGGACGGGTCTGTGCGATTTCTGGTGCTGTCGAGAGTGAAGCTACCATGAATTCCGGCGGGACGCGGTGGTGGTTGCTGTTGATTTTCGAAAAATAGAGACGACGGACAACACGTCCTCGATTGAGGGTTGCAATAACAGAGCATGAGGCTTTGAACTTCCCTCCAGGCGTGTGAATTAATTCCGGAGGGCTTCCGATGCGCCAATTCCAACAGCAACGCTAACCACGCCAACAACAATCGCCAATATCTAAACACAATTCAAATTCAATAAAAGAATGATTAATCTATTACTAAGGCAAAGAATATGTGATTTACTGTGATCTGGTCAAGACCAGCCCTTCAATCGAACGGCCTTCTCCTCCACCATCGAGATTGAGAAAAATAAAACTCTGAAACCCTGTACGAAATTGATCGATAGATGTGCGATTGTGGGGGATCGATCAATTGATGATTTTGCAGATCCCCAATTCAAATTTAATTGCAGGTCCTCGATCGATCGGAGATTGAACTATTGGGGGAGAAAGAGAGGGAAGGCGAGAGTGAAACGTAATTGAATTGAAAAAATGAAAAAAGGGAGAAAACAAAGGACAGAAAGGGCGAAAAAAAAAATACAACAGGGACAATTACGTCTAAAAAAGATTAATAAGTCCAAGGCACTTTTATATTAGTAATAGATTTTGGTTATTTCATTTCAATATATCGTTAATTTAATAAATTTGCCCTAATAAACATTTCCGAAAGCCCTATTACGGGCCTAATATTAGTGCGGCCGTTTATTTAAAGTGGGCCTTTTCATGCCAAAACCCTATCGCCCAGATCTCCACCTGCACTTTGCCCATCATTTGGACTCTCGAGACTTCAATCGTCATCCATCGTTCCCCTTTGCGCTGCCGCCGCCGCCGTTGCTGCTTGGGCAGACGCTCTCCTCCTCTCCAGTTAACTTCGATTTGTATGATTGTGATTTTGTGTTGATTTCACGAGCCATGTCTGAATTGGATCAGACCCTTCCTCCACCGGGTTCGATGGGTTTCTTCAATTCTCTGGTTGTTTTATTTTTATCGGTGTTAGTTACTGATTTCGGTATCTGTTTTGTTTTCGAATTTTCAGATATCGCGGAGGATATCAAGGCCTTGCAACTCGATTCATCTGGTATGTAATTCCCTTTTGTGGATATTTTGCTTTTCGTGTGATTCGTAATTCGAATAAAAACAGTGTGTGCTATTTAGTTTAGTTCTCTTCTCTGTGGCGATTAATGTGCTTGTATCATGTACTTTGTGCGATTTCTGTGCTCTCCTTAATGATGGCAGAAGATAATGTGACCGTTGATGTGGAAGATGAGAAGCCTGAAGCGGTTGTCACTTCTGATAAGACGGATGTAGGTAGGTAGAGTAGAACTTAACGTGTTTATATGCTTAGTCGATTGTTGCTTTCTTTTCTTGTATTACCTTATAAGACTTTTAGCGGAGTTGTGCTCCTCTTCTTAAGACTCAGTAATGATTGGCTTGAATTGTATGCCTGATTGTAGTTGTATGCTGTAGTTAATGCTATTTATTGTTTTCTTGATTTCCCATGGTAAAGCAAAAAACATTATGTAACCACTTTCCTTATTGATCAGGATAGTAAGGAAAGTTGCATCTTGTTACTAGCTCAAGCCTCAATATGATTTGAAATTCAACATTTTATTCAGTACCTTCTTGATATGATGAAAGCAAATATCATTTTGTAGCCACTTTCTTTAATGAACAATTTACTTAATTGATTAGGATGATAAAAAAAGATTAAAATGATTAGATATCAATGTTATAATTTGAGTGCCAACATTTTATACATTTTTTATGATGAGAGCATTATTTAGCAAGTATATAGGTGCTAGTATTTTACGCATCACTATGTTAATGTAAATCTTCAGCAGCTGCATCATTTATATCACTTTACCATTAGTAACATAAATCATTATGTTACCATATATTCATAATATTATGTTCCGAATGCCATTGATTTTCCAAACATGTGGTTGCCCACATTAATTTGTTATTATTCCGAAAATTTAATATGCAAGTTTGTCGGTTAACTGATCTATTGGAGGTGTCATGAACAACTGTAACTTAACGTAACTTGTGGCTTTAGGTTCGACAGTGGAATCTAATTCAAACTCTAAACCAGTGCAAGTTGAGCAGCATGAGGTCATAGATGGTAGGTTATTCCGACGAGACCTTTTTTTATTGAGCATTATGGAAATTATAGACAGTTTCTTGCCCTAAAAATCAAGCAGATGTGATGATGATAATTAATTATATATTTTCTGTACATTGTTTCTTGTTACTTGGCTATGTGGTCTCTTTCTTTTCCCTTGTGGGACCATGTGCATTGCTGGATCGTGTTGTTATATAATATTGTGGTTTCCTCACGGAGAAATTCCAGATTGTTTACTGTTTTTGTTTCTTTATGAAAACTTGTGCTTACATAGTTTTTGTCTCCAATTCTCTATTCAGTCCCTCCTCCAGATGATGTTGAAGAAGAGGTGGACAACCAAAAGAAACGGCATATTAATGTTGTATTTATTGGTCATGTTGGTAGGTGCATTTCCTTGCTCCCTTCTTCCACTTTTGCTCCCATGATTGAGGTCAAGTTGGGTTTGATGAGAAATTGTTTTCCTCTATATCTTCAATATTATTGACATTTATAAATATAGGAGCATTCAGACTTGGTTGAAGTTCTTTTAGCACTTGCTAACAAATTGGATGCGCTATTGTTACTGAATGTATGCTTTTACTGATTCTTGGCCTGCCTTTTTAAATGATGCAGTTAATTAAAACTGGAAGTCATATCTTCGTCTCTAATTTAATAATCATACTTCTTTTGTTGAATTACCAGTAAATTAGGAAAGACGGAATGATTAGAAGAGTGCTCGCTGAATGTAAAAGCTCATAGATTACTATAAGATGTTGATAGCTAGTTGTGGTTTCTCATCAGAATATTTTTTTTCTGTTCATTGGTACGCAGATGCTGGGAAGTCCACAATTGGAGGCCAAACATTATTCCTAAGTGGTCAGGTTGATGACCGAACTATCCAAAAATATGAAAAAGAAGCCAAAGAAAAGAGTCGAGAGAGTTGGTGAGTGCTTCTTTTGGTGTAGGATTAGCACCAGTGATAATGCTTTATCTGTTCTTGATTCTAGTATCCAGACACTTATTTCCCATCTTCTCTGTTTAGTGTTTATTGTGTTTGTGGGTATGATGAAGTTATGATCTTTTTTATATCTACCTTCGAGTGATTAGAATCTGACTCTCTTTGGGTTCTCAGGAGTGGGTACATTATTCAGTATTGATTCAGATGTATCTACCAGTTGTAGCCTGACCTGGTGCACTAGCCCCCTGTTTTATGCTTCATTAGTCTTTTGGCATTTACTGATGTCGTTTAATATGAGCAATTTATGATATTTTCCTCTTTCCTTAATTCCAATGATTGGATGATCTCTGCTGTCAATTTATTTACATTTTGTCATAGGTTCTTTTGAAAATTACTTGATATAGATTTTGTAGCCCTGGCTTCTCATCTTTCTCTTCACGATTAGGTATATGGCTTATATTATGGATACAAATGAAGAAGAGAGGGCCAAGGTAATTATCTGTTTGTTGGGAATAAATGATCTATGTGTTTTTCTCTCTTTATTATTACTTGTCCGCTGGCTGGACTGTGATTGAATTTCTTTATGTTGCAGGGAAAAACAGTTGAAGTTGGAAGAGCTCATTTTGAAACAGAAACGTCCAGATTTACTATATTGGATGCCCCAGTAAGCTCCCTCTCAATGTATTCTCTAAGCTTGAAACATGTGTCCTAGCTTTTTGATGTCTTATCACATATATCTGTGCCTTTTAAATTCTTATCTTCCAGGGTCACAAAAGTTATGTGCCTAACATGATCAGCGGAGCATCTCAAGCTGATGTTGGTGTGCTTGTAAGTGAATTTTCAATATAAAAAATTTCTACTATACCTGAGTGTGTTTCTGATTATCTGTGCTGGTTTCGCAATTTTATTGCACTTCTATTCTGCTCAGGTGATTTCTGCTCGGAAGGGAGAATTTGAAACTGGTTATGAGAGAGGTGGGCAGACTCGCGAGCATGTTCAGCTTGCGAAGACTCTGGGAGTCACTAAGATTCTAGTTGTTGTTAACAAAATGGATGAACCTACTGTTAAATGGTCAAAAGAAAGGTGTTTCCGCAAAACAATTCAATTAGCATCTGTAAAACTGGTTCATTTTTCATTCTTATGATATGTTCTTACTGCAGATTTGATGAGATCGAGTCAAAAATGACTACGTTTCTGAAGTCCTCAGGCTATAATGTGAAAAAAGGTAACTCAACCTCTTCTTGATAGGAAGTTCCTCACTTGGATATCTCTCTCTTAAACTCAATTCTTTTTTTTTTTTTTTCCATTTATTTCAAGTGTTTTAATTTGAGAGATTACATGCCTATCATGAGGCTTTTTGGTTCAACAATTTGATGGTGTGGCTGGGGGCATTCTCTTGACAATCTTACTTGAACTAAATATAACAAATTTTCCCAGGAAAAATCTTTCTGAACACTACCTTTTTATTTTAGATTGTTACGCATAATTTTGTTAGTATGCAGCTTTGTTGACAGAGTAATATGTGACTCTGATGCCACTGTACCCCTAGTTATACTTATTTGGCTCTAGATGGAGGCAGGTAATTTGTGAAGTGTCTTCCAAATGGATATATGTAATTATGTAGTACCAGTCACAATAGATTTGTTATTTATAGAATATATGACAACTCCACGGGTGTCATTGATCTGGAGTGATGTTTTGATCAGTATTAATTTACTATGCAAGGAGGCTGTATAGCTTATATAGGATCTAATAATGGATTGAAGATTTTCTACTAAACTTGTCAGTTTCATGTGTCATCTGAACTTTAAAAATGCTCTGATGTGCTCAGCCTCTATGTAATGATGTGTATTTCTTATTTCTCTAAAGCAAAATTTGTATAAATATTACATAATCCTCGTGCCTCCTAGCATGTTGTTATTTATAATGAAATCTTGGCAAGATCTTGTAATTAGTCTGCTACTCAATTCTTGGTTCTGATTTGTTTTCTTTATTCTGGACGGGGTCCAATTCAGATGTTCAGTTCCTTCCAATATCTGGTCTTCACGGGACAAATATGAAAACCAGAGTGGATAAAAGTCTATGTCCATGGTGGAGTGGTCCATGTCTTTTTGAAGCTCTTGATGCATTAGAAATTCCAGTTCGTGATCCAAAAGGTCCATTCAGGTAGCATATATCTTTTAATCATGGAGTCCTTTTTCTTTTTGACAACTTACTTTTACCTTATAAGTATCCTGAAATCATATGTGAGACTTCAGCATTTAAATTAAACCTTCAACCTCAATGATGTATATATATACACATACATAATTCTTCTTTTTCTTCTGGTTAATATTGCATCTTTTTTAAGGTTCCTTGCCCGCTGCTTATTCTACCAGCTACACATTTGCTTGCAGTTATTTCAATTTTCTATGAATGCTATGGTATCTTCTATTTCTTATTATTAAGTTTGTCAATAGAGAATAAGTAAACTCCGATCTAACTGTTAAGGGGATGTTCTTTTTGGGTTTTAAGTGAGTTTTAAAAACCGGTTTTTAAAATCTGTGTTCTTTTTGGGTTTTTGAGCAGGGTAGGTTTTAACTTTATGATGTAAGAGAAAATAAAAGTAGAAAAGTTACTGGGTGAAGTAAAAATATAATAATAGTTAATTGATATATTTATGTGGGTTATTTATAGGGGGCTAGGGTTAGGATTTTAAAAATCTATTTTTAAATCCCAAACTAGAATGAGCTTTAGATTTTAAAATCCAAATCTAGGTTTTTAAAACCCAAAAAGAACATACCCTAAGAGTATTCAATCTGCTGATCAAAATGCTTCTGTGTATTTGAAAAAGGTATTTTATTTGGTTAGATGAGAGATAGATTCTTTCCTTCTCTTGATTTAGTTGGAAGAACATTAGAGTCAAATCTCCAGAGACTAATCTCTTTCTTTGATGCCCTCATGTTTAATAGGATGCCTATCATTGACAAATTCAAAGATTTGGGGACTGTTGTTATGGGCAAAATAGAATCTGGGAGTATCCGTGAAGGTGATAACATGATGATCATGCCTAATAAGGTTCTCTTAGTAATCCTTGTCTTCTGATTCTAATAATCACGTTTATCAGTTTATTGAGTTTTGCTACAACACACTGATGGTATTCCTCCATGATGCATTTATCAGGTTCAGGTGAAAGTTCTCGCCATTTTCTGTGATGAAGACCGAGTTAGGCGTGCTGGACCAGGTGAAAACTTGCGAGTCAGGGTTTCTGGGGTTGAAGAGGAGGATATTTTAACTGGTTTTGTTCTCTGTAGTGTTGGTAAGTGTCTGTATGATCTTTTTTGTTTTCTTTTACCTTTTCTTAATAACATATTCTCATGTATACGATAAGATTATACAAGTTATAACATATATACTAAATGTTGGAGTTCACTTCATTATTATGTTATATCCTACAGTAATTATTATTTGGATTAGTTAACTTGATTATTTTTAGATAATATTAACCTGTAATCTATTGCAGTGACTTGTTGTCAGCGAAAGATACACATAGGAATTAGTCTATGTTGGAACTTTTATAGTGGCTTGCTTGATTTTATTGATTTTTCTATAAACAACTCCATGTGGTTAGGAAGGAATAGAAGAAAATGTGACGATAGATAGGATCTTTACTGGCAGTATGGAATAGAAATAAGTTTATGTTTGCATGTGCCTGGCAGATTTGTAGACTTGACAATCTAAAAGGGCCATCTTGTTTCTGATTTTGTTAAGAGACTAAAGTGGTGCTTTTTTTTAGTTGCTTTCTATTTTTTCATCGAGTGATTTCTCATTCTCTCTAATAGAAGTTTAGTTTCTGAAAAAGAAAATCTATTTGATAAATAGTAACCCTCTATAACATTCTACAGATCATGTATTGCATTAATTAGTTAGATTTATCACATCTTAGCATTTGATATTATTTTTATGTGCAGCAAAACCCATACATGCCGTCTCCGAGTTTGTTACTCACTTGCAGATTTTGGAGTTGCTCGACAATGTATGTTTGTTGCTTTATTTCTCTCTTTTCCCCGTTGCGTATCTTTCAAAACATTTGCTTGACTTGAGTATATATTTCCGCCTAAAGTTTTTCGTCTTGGCAGGCAATTTTTTGTCCTGGTTACAAGGCTGTATTACACATCCATGCAGTTGTGGAGGAATGCGAGATTGTTGACTTGATATCACAAATTGATCCAAAAACAAAAAAACCAATGAAAAAGAAACCTCTATTTGTTAAGAAAGGTGCTTTGGTTGTATGTCAAATTCAGGTATTATTGCACATAGCTGTAGAAATATTCAGTTACATCATTAATCTTTTATTTTCTTAGTCATCTGGCATGAACTGTGTGCTTCAGTTTCAAAGACGTATGCATCTGTAAACTAATGATTTCATAGGAAAACAATTCCCTTCATTTTGTTTTTATTTACTTTTCTATCGTGGTTGATCTGATCAGTTTGTGCTACAAAATTTTGTTTGCCAGGTTTCTAACTTGATATGCATTGAGAAGTTTTCTGACTTTCCCCAGCTTGGACGATTCACACTTCGTACTGAAGGTTGGGATAAGTAGTTCCATTGTTATATTGGTTACTGCTTTGTTCAACGTGTTCTAAACTATCTCCTCCATTGATTTAAATCTTGACAGGGAAAACTGTTGCTGTGGGAAAAGTAATCGATCTCATCACTGCGTAAAATGTTTTGCCGTGAGGTGAATGTCTTGATTTATTGCTTTTGATGCACTTGAGATCCTTCTCATCAAAAATGAAAAGAACAAGAATAAGATGACCGGGTTTTAATGCCTCCTACTAGATTAAATGGGACGATATGACAATGTTCACATGTTTCTCCTATTTTATCTAGACACTATCATTTATTAACATCTCTGAAATAGATTGTGGCCACTAATGCGAATTTTGATTTGCGTCTGAAGCTTGAGCGATTCTGCAAATGTGACGTGACGTCTAGGTTTTTCTTCATTGGAGTGCGACCGAGGCTTGTGCCTGGTTCCGTTTACCATATTTTTGTTGCCTTCCCATAACTATGCTTTGATGAATACTACGAGATGCATGTACAAGTTGTCTACCTAAACTGAAATGTACGTCTTTGAGAGGTGGTGGTTAAATGATATACATTTGTAATATCCATGCTTGTTCTGGAGATCAGAAAAATTCAAATGTCTCTTTATCCAAGACAATTAGTTTAATTGGATCAACCCTTTAAAGTAGCTTCCGACAGGACAATGTTTTTTCACTCTTTATTTGATGTTTGTATAAATCGTAGATAATTCATCTGAACTCATTTATCTTTCCAAAATTTTGAAGTATTGTATCTGAGAAGTTAACTAGAACTAATCAATCTAAGATGAGTAAGAATTTAGAATTAGTGTGGCGATTGAAAAATAGGGACTAGTAGGTCCCACAAAAGTTTGTTATCAATTTTTTTTTTTAATTTTATAAAAATTTGCATACTTGTAAAATGAAAATATTTATTTAAATTTTATCTTCAAAATCTTTATAGCAACATAGAGGAGTGAGCAGCTGTGCTTCTTCTTGGCAAGGGAGTCGAGCAGGCTCAATGTTGGTCACAGTGTACCAAACTTTCTAGTGAGCAAGTCTTGTACAGAGAGGTGAAGGTTGCTCGACCCTTGCAACCCTTTTCAGCCTTTTTTAAGCAATATGTTTAGTGCTCTATCTTCGATCTCTTCCGCGCATAGTTAGCTTCATTTTTCTAGTCGCCTTAGTTAACATCTTTTTATTTTTCTAGTTGCAACTTTAATTAACTTCCTTCTCAGCAAGTAGGTTAATTGATTTATATCAACAACCCAGCTATTGGATGATTATGTTCTCCGCATTTAACCTCAAATGTCCATTCACTTGACGAATATCGTATCCCCTATAACATGAATGAACACACACATTTCTTCGTGCCAGTTGTCTTTCCCTTTAAACTTCTTCACTTTCTTGACCTTGGGCTCTTTGCTTTCTAAATTAGGACAATACGAACTACTATGCTCACATGTGAAAAATATACGAACTTTTTTTCCAACTCCATAGTCAGATTGCTAAACCATAATAACAATGTTGTGCTCATTATCCACGAGATGAACACAATCTATCAAAGCATCACAAGATAAAGTAGTTGTGACTCATTTGAGGGGTTCTCTTCTATATCATCATCCAAAATTTTCTCATCATCATCCGTCAAACTCTCATCTTCTAAATAATTATCATTATCGTCAAATCATAAAAATAAAAAAAATAGTGTCATGAAAATTATTGAAAAAATACCTAGAATTCGAGTAAATGTGTAGGAAAATTATACAAATTTTGACATAAAATATAATAGAAAAAGTATTTATTTAAAAAAGAAGGAGAAATTTTTACAAGTTTTTGGGTTTTAAAAACTTTCAAATGTATCAAATTTTCAGCAAATCAGAGTCGAAAATTTTCATATGGATTTTTTTCTTTCAAATTACATGAAAAATAAATATACACTATTTTCTCATAATATTATCACTGTATAATAAACCTTATTACGTAAACTACAATAATAATCACAAATAAGTAACATTTCAAAACAAAACCTAGTACTATAAACACCTGTGTGCATATAGCGTGGGCCTTTTACTTTTAGCTCTAATTGGGCCGATGTATGGGCCCATTAAGATAAAGAAGACCTCTACGGCCCATAAATATGTGGACCCCGCCCCTTCACCACCTTATCTGACCCAAATTAATCGGTGACCAGACCAGAGCAATTCCACTGGCTGGCTGTGTGTGAAGTCTCAAAGCTAAGATGGCATCATTAGCGCAGCAATTTTCCGGGTTGAAGTGCCCACCATTTTCAACTGTTCAAAACACCAAATTCTCCAATTCCAAGAATCACTACTCGT
This sequence comes from Prunella vulgaris, assembly GCA_026898435.1. Classification (NCBI taxonomy): domain Eukaryota; kingdom Viridiplantae; phylum Streptophyta; class Magnoliopsida; order Lamiales; family Lamiaceae; genus Prunella; species Prunella vulgaris. The sequence goes on from JAPKLY010000092.1 coordinate 1,078,273, forward strand.
CACTTCCAAGAAAGAGGACTGTAATTTCAGCTGCGGCGGTGGCGATACAAAATGCGCAGACAAGGGAGAGAATGAAGCTGAAGGAGATGTTCGAGGATGCCTACGAACGGTGCCGTAATAACCCCTTGGAAGGCGTGTCCTTCACCATTGAAGATTTCCATGATGCCATTGAGAAGTACGATTTCATCTCAGAAATTGGCAGCAAGGTCTGTATTTTTCTCTTTTGGGCCTTTTTTTTTGTTGAATTCTGGCAAATTTCTGGAAACTCCTTTTTTTCTTTTTTTGTGGATTGACTGATAGTGTCTAGACTTGGGGTTTGGGTTCGTTCTGTTGATTATACAATATGGCTCCTAGATGGTATAATTGGCTAATAAGAGTGAAAATTGCAGTTAATCAGATATATGATGCTATCAACAACACCAAATACATCAAATATTCACACCAACCAAACGTGGAAATCACAATTTCCACTTACTGGAATGATATGTTTCAGTTGTTTTTCAGCAATGGAATATCTTTTCTTCTTAGATGTTAAAGTAGTTCTGCTTAACATGTGGAAAAAGAAAGAGAAAATGAAGGATAGCATGATTTGTGTTTGATCTTTGTTTCACTCCTTTTAGGTTAAGGGAACAGTTTTTAATACAGATGCAAATGGGGCATTAGTTGACATAACTGCAAAGTCATCAGCCTATTTGCCTCTTAGAGAGGCATCCATCCACAGTATAAAACACGTGGAAGAGGCCGGAATAGTTCCTGGTATACGTGAAGAATTCATAATTATTGGGGAGAATGAGGCTGATGACAGTTTGATCTTGAGTCTTCGTTCAATTCAGTATGATCTAGCCTGGGAAAGATGTAGACAACTTCAAGCTGAAGATGTTGTTGTCAAGGGGAAGGTAATTATTTTAATGCATCTGTCACCATTTTGATAACCTTCAATATCTCAATTTATTTTGTATAATGATCAGGTTGTTGGGGCCAACAAAGGAGGAGTGGTAGCATTGGTTGAGGGTCTACGTGCTTTTGTTCCATTTTCACAAGTCTCAACAGTTAGTTCTCTTTCTCTTTCACATTTTCACATTCTTTCTATCATGTTCTTTAATTGCTACAGCAGCTGTTAAAAGATTCAATACCAAAGATGAGCAGATTGCCAAATTGGTCCCTATCTATTGGGTGTTTGTGATTTTAGTCTCATACGAATTAGTTTTCTCAATCAAGTCTCATAACTTTTAAAATAATGCAATTCTAGTTCTATATTGACAAGATTGCAGGATTTCTGCACATGCCGCTCATGTGAGCTTCTGGAATATCATGTAGCAAACGGACTGATGAGTTAACGTCGCTTATGTGGCATATTGATGCCCAATATATATTTTAAATTAAAAAGTTCATAGATGAATTATCATCCTGAAACAAAAAATTTCCAATGCAGGACTAGAATTGCATCATTTTAAAAGTTATGTATTTGATTGAGAAATTTTTTTACGGGACTAAAGTTGCCAACCCCCATATTAATATGGGGCTAAATATTGCAATTTACTCTACCAAAGTTATAGCTGATCAGGATGCCATAAAATTGTTGTGAAGCAGCATTTTCACCCCATGTTGATGTGACCCTTATTGATATCACGTGTTCACTAGCCTTTAATGATATTTCTCAATTATATTAAGCTTGTCCTTTGTTAATACCTTTACTGATGTTTTCTCAATTATATTAAGCTTGTCCCATGGTTAATTAGAAGTTAATATCTCATAAACTTACATCAGAAATCAACTGCTGAGGAGCTTCTGGAAAAGGAACTTCCTCTTAAATTCGTGGAGGTCGATGAAGAACAGTCTAGGTTAGTACTCAGCAATCGCAAGGCCATGGCTGATAGCCAGGCACAACTTGGAATTGGTTCTGTAGTAATCGGAACTGTCCAGAGCTTGAAACCTTACGGTGCCTTCATTGACATTGGTGGAATCAATGGCCTTTTGCATGTGAGCCAGATTAGCCACGATCGTGTCTCAGATATCGCTACAGTTCTCCAGCCTGGTGACTCTTTAAAGGTCAATATCCTCATACTAAATTCTGTAATGTCATTCAATTAAATAAGTTCAATTATATATATGTACTCACGTACATTGCATCTTGATGTAGGTTATGATCCTTAGCCATGACCGTGAGAGAGGCCGAGTAAGCCTCTCGACTAAGAAGTTGGAGCCTACTCCTGGTGACATGATTCGGAATCCCAAGTTGGTTTTTGAGAAGGTAAATTTTGTTGGGACGGTTTTGGCAAAATAACTGATGTTTGGCTTTGGCTACTAGCACAACTATAATATATATATTCGTGTTATGAATCTGTTCCTGCTAACCTGTTGTAACAGAGGAAACCAATCTTTACTATATTGCTCTCTTATGTTTGATGTTTTATTATGACTTATCTAACAGGCTGAAGAGATGGCTCAAACATTCAGACAAAGAATAGCTCAAGCCGAAGCCATGGCTCGTGCCGATATGCTAAGATTCCAACCTGAGGTGATTTCTTCATCATGCTAAATAAATTTTTTTTTCATAATTGTTTGATCAAAACACTGTCGCACTTTTGTGCATGGGTGAAGCTAATCTCCCCACCTTCTCCACAGAGTACATTGACCCTGAGCTCTGAAGGCATCTTAGGACCTCTGACTTCAGACTTGCCAGCAGATGGTATGGATTTAAGTGACATACCCCCAGCTGAAGAATGAAGAAACTGCACATCCTTAATATTTCTTCTTTGAGGGTTGATTTAACAATAGTTTTTGTCAATGATCGATATCTGTGTATCATGTTACTCTTTTCTTGATATCTATTGTAATATGATGCTTTGTCCTATCAAAGAAAAACCACGACGTAGGAGGCTGTTTCAGCTTCATACATACTCCCTGCGTTCTTTAAAAGAATACATCATTGGCTGGACAAAAGTAGATAAAATAAAAATATTGTGAATGTATCGTGAAATTCATTTATGAATAAAATAATTATTTATAATTGTGAAAATAAAATTATGATTTCTATAAAAAAATGCACATATTTTTAGTGAACTGATGAATAATTAAGTATTTGGTGTGACAGGAGTACTTGATTTTTGTGATATTAACCAATACATCAATAATATTAAACCACATTCCACCAGTTCAGAGCAGAACTTTAAGTACTTGGTGCATGCCATTCTCAAGCCCAATATTATTAATAAAAGAAAAGGTAAACCCCAACGTATTAGTTCGTAACTAAGGAAATAGATTAATTACATGGAAAATAGTCATCAAACAAGACCCAAATTGCGCAGGTCTTGCACATAATTGACCATTGGGATAATATACAGAGCCGATGTGCCATGTCATATATTTACAGCTTCTCCACAAAGAAGTGGTAATATAATCTCTAGTCACTATGATGTTGAACCCAATCTGCTAATAATGGCCTCACCTGCAAATGGGCCTTTCTTGCACACCTCTTTTGAGCGAACCGAACCAAGTGAGTTGCTCATGGCTCCGGAGCAGTCTTTCATCGGGCAGGAACTCACCTGCCAACTCGATCAGATCTCAGCAAGTCGATGAGTTGTGATGCTCATTTTTAAACACTTGAAAAGCAGTCGTTTGCAGGGAAGTATTGGAACTCTATTAACTCAAATCAAAACCAGCATCCGAAGTTATGGCATACAATAACTTCTGCTCCATTTGCTCTTTGCTGTACAAACAATTATCATTAAGAGGTCATTCAGACATCATATAAAAAAGTTAACAAACTTTAATTCAAGGAATCATGTGTACCTTCTGTAAGGAGGAAGTTTAAGTAGATTCATGCATGTAGCAGAAGTAGGCAACCGGTCGAGAGCTTCATCAGATGCATTACCAGCAGTCCTGTTGAGTATAAGGAATATATATAAATAGGCTAAGAAACTCCAATATAAAGGTGCCCTGACCTAATCTCAGAAAACAATGCTAATTAAATAGTTCTTCCGGAAAGGAAATCAGCCCATTAACAATTGGACCAGAACTAAACTGAGAAATAAATACACATTAAACAAATATGAAGTAATAAATTAATTGGCGCCAACAGCCTGCCCATCTACTTCTTTGATCGACGCTGGTACACAACAGTTGGTTAGACGCAACTAAGAAGCACAAAGTTTGGTGTTACCTCTGTATGCAGAAAGTAGGTTCCAAGTACTTAAATCCAAGCAAAGGCCCACGAGAACATCCAGTTGCAAATCTAAGATCAGAAGTAAAGAACGCAATTTACAAAAATCAAAATCTAGATACAGTAGTTTTAAGTTAATACTAACTGGCTTGGGATCCAAAATTTTGTCTGGTTAATAAAGACAGATATTAGGATCTTAAAAATTCGAAACACTATTTTTTCGAAGAAAGAACAGAAGATAACAACATTTTGTCTGGTTAACAAAGGCAGATACTGATATGCAACAACATTTTTCCAACAGCAAATAACAACTCATACACAAAAGATATCAAGAAATCAACCAATTTTGTCAAAAGAGACAAGCTAGCGAACAGAAATGAACTCAAGTATAAAACAAAAGCTGCAAATTTCTTGATGGAGACTACTGAGCCTTTATCCAGCAATGTTTTGTATTTAAATAATGAAAAGAAAAGGAACAAATTTATCAGGACCACAAGCTTCAAAGTACTACTTGAAAACAGAATGTGATAACAATGCTTACTTCAGAAATTTTCTCCGATAATCCAAGCTGAAGTTCTGAACCACTTCCCAGAACATTTTAATAATATAGTGATCCTGCCAGACAAATTGCAAGTTAGCCATATGCATGGGGAACAAATAAATAAAAAATGAGGCACCAGTAAACAGAAGTTTTCACGGAGAGAGGAATAGGTTAGATGCTTGAAGTCAAAAGCTTTAAAATAAAGCCATATTTTTCAATTTGTTCCCAGTAGCAGTTTAAGTAAAAAAGCAAGGAGAGAAGTAAAACTAGTTGAGCAAAAATGCAAATTGCAGAAGACCACCTCGTGATAACCTCCAGTATAGTTTGTATGCGCTTGAAGATCGTCCATATTAAACCCGTCTACTGATCCAGATATTAAAAGCTGGGCAGAAGATAACAAAAGCTTTTAGAGAAAATATCACTTGGTAAACTGAACCTTACATATCTTAACTAGGGAAGATCAACAAGTTACAACCTCAACCAAATCTCTACTATTGTCCAAAAAGCAACTCTACCGTAAAATTCCCAAACAGAACTGTATTACAATTTACAAGTGTAAATCCAAGCACCAGCGCTATTTCAGAATAATACAACCTGAATACCTGAAGTTCATGCTCATTAAATATGTCAATCCAATCTTTCTGAATCAGCTGCTGGAACCCTCTCAAAAAGTGAGAACTTTGTTGACGTATCTGCATAACAGTTCAAACAAATAACAATTTTAGGAATTTACAGAAGGCTTGAAACAAGTTTCGTCTTTGATCTTTTATTTCTCACGCTAATTATGATTTTGAGTGCTTCATAAGTTCTCCTCTTGAACATTCTTACGGCCCGAAGCCAGGTTAAGTGGACGGATGTCAAATTAGTTACAACTAAAGCTAGAAAATTTTGTACCTGAAAGTTCAACCGGTGGTTGGCTACCAAATGAATGAATGTAATGACATTATCATTCGTGACTCGGATGCTTTTTCCTCCTGGGAGTAGTTCTTCTTCTGTTTGCTCCCCATATTCATTGTTGTCAATCACAAAGTACAACTCTAATTCGGAAATGTTACCCCCATAACGCTGCAAGTCATCAATGAACAAGCCATAAACAAAAAGCATGCATAGTACAGTTTGGGTGCAAAACATGAGGAATTATAAGCTTAACGCAATATATTCCATCATGAAATGCAATCCTATTATCAAGAATTTTGTTTATTTTCCAGCCTTGAGGGAAGGTGCCCACGACAGTCTATCACACTTTTACTATGTCGGTCATGATAATGTACTTCCAACTATCTTCATTCGTTAACTAAAACATCACTTCAAATTTAGTCCTAGAAACTTCGCAAACAAATGACAACACATCGTGAATGAGGCAGAAAATTTTTGCTCTTTGGGGGTGTTTGACTGAGCTTATAAGCTCCCTTGGAGTGTTTAGTAAAATAAGATGTCTAACAGCTTATAAAATCCTAATATAAGCTTCTTACATCTTATAAGCTGTAAAAAAGATAAGTGGAGATATCCTAACTTATTTTTCTCACCGCCTCAACCCCCAGCACGGACCGTGTCACCACTCCACAACTCCTTCCTCAACATAAAATAAATAAATATATATATATATATATATATATATATATATATATATATATTCTATCAAAATTAAAAATTTTAAATATTCATGATAAATTATCAAAAATTTATAAATTGTATGTCAAACACTTCAACAACTTAATAAGTTACTTAAAAATAACGTCTTATAAGCTCATAAAATAACTTATAAGATGTTTAAAATAAGTTTAGCCAAACACCCTCTATATTTTCCATGATAATAACCTGAAAACTGTATACCCCTAGGGAGAACCTAAAGACCTCAGCTCTAGCATCTGTTTATTCAATATTTAAGATCCGGCCACACGCTTCTATCATTAAGTATAAACTAACTGACAACTCTCCAGGTCTTCCAGACTTTAAACATCAAATCAACTTCAATTAGCACTACTTTTCAGTCATTGAAAGAGCTTTACCGTCCTTTTTGTCATAATCTCCAATCCCACATAGTGGGATAAAGGTTTAGATTGTCAGTGTATTTGCCACTTAGAATGGGAAATGACTTGCGCTATTGGATAAGATGGAAGAGAGACCAGAACTTAATAATCCACTTTTAAGTCTTCCTTCAAAATTGGGAAGTTATAGGTTATAGCTGGAAAGACGGAGGACACTCACCTTAAGAAAAATCAGATGGCGATATAATTCAGGATCCAAGGAAGGCAAGTCATTTAAATAGTTATACCTGAAACAATAGAAGTACAAGATGCTTCTTTTAGTTAATTGAGTGATGGAACCCAACAATACAAATGGTTTCAACGGAAAGGTCGAAATGATAAAGAACCCAAGTTCAGAGAGTACAGCACAATAACAATCAGCAGGAATAAACAATTTACGCAAACAGGGTAACATTTATTATTCTCCATCAGCTATGCCAAATGGTATAATGGAAGTACAGGGTTATAGAGTAGTTGTTCGAAAGCCTTACTAAAGAAAAAAAAAATCTCATTTCATGATTATAAAAACCAATTACCACAAACTCAATTGCACTAAGAAAAATTTCAGCATAGATGTTATGACTGTAAAAATTCTAATTGACCACTAAGAAAAACTTAAAAGGCAAATTTAATCCCCCAGAAACATGCAAGGATGGACCACCTTCAGACTGAGTTTGAGAGCAAAGTGAATTAAAAGGCTCTGATGGAACATAGCAGCCGGGCCACACAAAGTTACACACCCCCACCCCCTTCCCAAAGAAAAATAAAAAGAATAAACTTCAGAATGTAAGAAAAGAAGATAATACCTAGTTATGCCTAATTGCAAGGCTTAACCTTCAGTTACAAATGCCCAGTTTAGTTTTTCTTTGAACTTTGCCCTCTACAAGGTGTTTGTCTTAACTCATTTTGGATTTAGGTGATTTTCTTCTAGCCTTTAAGGATGCATTAATCATTGGTGCTTAGAGATTAAATGCAAGTCATTGGGTATGATCTCATATCATTTAGAATTTAAACCATACCAAAAAACATGAAATACAGGTAGTAGCAATGTTGCCTGGCCATCAGAGAAGCACTTACTTTTGTTTCAATTTGCTTAAGAAGAATGTTGCAAATGGAATATCAACCAGAATGCCCTCAAACATTGCCTACATAAACAAAATGTTATCACAAAAATAGAGTATAAGTAGGGGAAAGATTTAAGCACAGAGAACCATAAATTGAATGTATTGGCTGAAGCATTGTTGAGACCTTTGTTACTCAGAAAATCACCTTACATGCATAAATATATGTGAAACTCAAAAGGCTACAATGATCACATCTCCAAGTACAAGAAAAGAGAAAATAGCATCTATATTGAGCTATTCAAGGAAAAACAGGGAGGAAAAAATAAGTCTTAATCAGTGTTTCAACGGTCAATGTTCAATATAAAGGGCATATTTGACATAAAAAACAAAACAAAAGGAAACGGGAATCAGTTATCCATGCGATTCAACTGAGTTGTTGAGACAAACATACTTGAGCATTTTATTATAAATGAGATTTCAACTCTGCCTAACGAAATTAGAATCTGATAGAATAGAGTGAGCATATTTACAACAACACTAAATCCCCTTCCAGAGAAGGCACATTCCAACCTCAGTCGGAAACAACAAGATGAGGATAAACCAAGTCCAATACCTTAGCAAGAATAGTTCCAAGAAAGTGAAAAAACTGAAGATGTTGCTCATGTATCAGTCCAGATCCTGGATTTGGATAGAGGAGGTGATCTGAAGTTTCCTGGACATAAAGCCACCCAAATGTCAGAGACGAGTAACTTTTTTCTTGCTGAGAAGAGAAACATATAGAGCTATACAATCAGCAAAAATGAAAAAAAAAAAAAAAAACCTAAAAAAATAAGAAAAATGATTTAGTATAACATAATTGGGATAGCTTTATATCTATACTTATTTACACTTAATTTCCCCAGCTGTTAAGATCTTAAAGAGTTTGCACCATTTCTCAAGTCTAAAATCTTGCCAAGGGAAGCCAAGCATTAATCTAACTAGTTTATATAGAACAAAAGGAGGAAATAGTAATACTAGCTTGTAGAGCTTGATTTAGCCCTAAGAATAACTTTTTCTGAGAACCAATATCATATCAGCCGACTATACCCGTGTAACTTGATAATTGCTAAAATTCTAGATCAGTCGTTCATTTACTTAAGTGAATTCTGACTTCTGCACATTACCTGAATGTTCAGCTTATAAAGATATTTATCAGAAAATCAATGTAATGGAATATAACATTGTCTGCAACGGTGACTGCATTAGCAACAAAACTAGAGCAAATGTTCAATCCCACATTTGACTACTGGTTCAACTTTAGAGAATTCTACCCAATAATTAGAGCAGAAGTATAGAACTCTACCATTTAGTATCCTGGATTAACCTAAGAATTTGTCTCACAGATAAAATGGTTTCAGCGACAAAGATTAGACATTATGATGCCTAATGTAATGGGTATTTTCCTTCACATGATGACTTTGTTCTGTTATGTGGTAAAGTTAGCTGGCTGACAAAAATGATTACATTGTTTTAATCTTTTGTAATTAGCGTGGACCAAACAAATCCTCTTATTCAACACAAATCATGAAATGGTAGATTAATGAACTTTCATATAAATAGCCAAGAGGCAGATCCAAAACAGCCCCTAATCTGGGAATGTCTGGTCATCACTAAATTAAGGCGTCTATTACTGGATGCGGGTCCTAAGTAGTGTTCTACAATTGTATATTATGAAAAAAATTCTGAGCATAATGGAAGCATAAAATTATGTGCTCCATAGACCTAATGAATAAGCATACAAGCACATCAAGAAAGGGTATTTAATTATGAAAACCACAACCTTAAAAAGTCCATACTGGATATCAAATACGGCCCGAGTAATGTTTTCCATGAAATCTTTGAAAATCCCACCACCGTCAATACCAGCCTCCTCGACTCCAAATTCATTGACAAAAGTTATTCGAATCTGGACATATCAGAGCAGACAGAATATTAGTTAAAGGAGAAAAAATAATCACTCGCAAGCGCACTCACGTTGGCATAGGGGGGAGAGATCTACCACTCCTCGAAGATCCTCTTCTGTTAATGCATTTAATTGGCTAAAAGCATCCTCTAATATATGATCTCTTCGTATTTTGAATCTGTTTCTCGTAAAAATAGCATGAGGACTGTTTCTCTCTCTCATAGTAGCTAGCTGTGACTGCGAAATTCAGTGTAACACTAATGATTATAGAAATCAAAAGTAACTAGAGAAATATGAATGGAACTTCTGCAAATACCATTAACAATTTTTGTGAATCAAGCTACTGAGAAAATAGAGTGAAACAAGTTAAACACTAACATGAAATAGTTTAGCTCTGCTTGTAAATGGAACCAAGAAAGGAGCCTGTTTTAGTATATCATTTGCCCTGGTATTCTCTGTCAATGCCTGTGAAAGATTGCACAATAATGGCCACTGAGTTAACACTGTATTTCTAAATAACCAGAATTTTTAACAGACAATTACCTGAGACATAAATAAATCACCGGCACCATCAGCGTTGAAGTCACTAGGGGAGGTAAATTCTCGTCTGTTATTCCAGTCTTGCAACTAAAAGCAATATATATGTTAGGCTCATCAAAATAAAACATAATATTCACACCGTAAGGATGAGAGAAATGAAACTAAAATACTGAAATTAGACTCTAAGGAGTATCAAATTTGTAAAATCCTTCTAGCATGCAACCTTGTGTACCTGTGACATGAGCTCAGAAGCAGCCACACAAACCCGGTGCTGAAGAAATTCTACAGGATGTCTCTTCATAGCAGAATGACTATCTCCAGACTTCGAGAAATTAGGTGTTGCCACTGGATTGAGCCAAAGGATATGCCATAAAGCCTACAGAAGGAAGTGTCACGAAACGAATATTAAAGCAACATGAATTAAGAACAAGCCAAATAAAACTTGATTATTTCGCTTTGATACAGCCCAATAGATCCACAGTATGTTAAACCCTCAATTATGGATATAAAGTAAAATATTATGACAGCATCAGATTTAGACCATCTTTCTTCCTCCAGGAGCCTTCAAAATTAGGAAAGTGAGCATAAGCTTACAAGCCTCATAGCATCCCAGACACAGAGGATGCTGCACTTTAAGTGCTGTTTGGTTCCTTTAATAATTTCATTTATCAATATGCAAATGCAACTGCACATCATGCCAGAAAATAGTTCCTAAAGTAACCGCATTAGAGGTAGGTTGAAGCTGCCATGCTAAAACCTTCTCTTGTACTTTAATGAAGCATCCAAAATATTGAATGCATCAAATGGCGAAAGGGGTACCTGTCTTAAGATAACAATTAACAATCTGATGTCCATCAGTGAGAGTGGCTTCTCTTGTTCGTAAAACTCCTCATTATCAACAATCATTAGCATGTGCCTGATCCAGAAAAGGAGAATTAAGGCCATTAACCCATTTCCAATTATGGGCCAGCAAGATGCTAATGGTATAAATGCAGTCAAATACACTAGATAGAAATTGTACAAATGTAGTGAAATATACAAGGTAGGTATGATAAAACTAAAATAAACTTATGCTTACTTGTAGACAGGGCAAAAAACTGCTAAAGGTAACAGCCAACCAGGCATATTGGAGGGCAGATAAGCTGATTGCTCAGACAAGGACGACCACATTTCATTCTCATGGCACCTTTTTATAAAGTTCCACAGAATAGGAACAAGCTCTGTCCTATATGCTAAAACAGTCATAATGCGCTCAAGGGGCAAAATGTTGAAAGTCACGTGCAGAAAAGAACAAACTGCACCAACAGCAACCACTTCTTCAGTATCAGGCCTGCCTTTCTGTGGACCAATCGCACGGGAAATACCCCCCAACAGCACATTTGTCTGCTCAAGAAAATAATATGTTGCTTCAGACTAAATAGAACACACACTATCGTATTTGAACATACACAAGACAGAGCGCCATGAGAGGTTTGCATACCAATTGCAGAAGAAAACGAGGATCCAAAGCATTGAAAATCTGTTGTTCCAAATCCCTATTCAAAGCTGTTCGTGATGGCTCATCATTGATAAGCATTTCATCTTCTTCTGCAGCATAACAGGAAATAAGTTGCAGGTAAGCTCATTTTAATACAATTGAACTTTCTTTAACAGTCCAATAATGGAGTCAGTGTCTCATATTAAGACTACAAGTGAACAATGCCATACAAATAGGGCACAACTTTACCTCCTTGATTTGGTGTTTTGGGAGGCGGAAGTGCTTCCAACAAACATGTTGAAATGGTTGTGAAATCTATAGCCTGGACATAGAGATCATAAGTAACCATTTCACAATCAAATAAATTAAGTTATCAGCAAAACTAAGAGAAAACATATGTCATGTGGTAAAATAAAGAAAAGCGAACACAGTAATCATCCACACTAGCCAAAGGCCCAAAGGAATGTAATGTTACCAAATACATAGCAAGTAAACCAATGATAAAACATAGATCTTTGAAAAAATTAGAGTGCACTCACAAGGACACAATCGAGACTGTCATAGAGTTAGATTGGATAATGTAAAAGAGACCAAGGAATAAGTCTTCCTGTCAATCATGGAGAACAAACACACAAAAGGGTTCTATAGAGTATAAAAATCCTTTCTACATAACACTGGGATATATTTCTATCACTCCTCAAATATGGCAGCATCCCGTAGAAATGGCCCTACATAATCTATGTAAACAAAGCTAAAATGGAGTAAGAATTTTTCATAAAATCAGTTCTATGAGTAGATGTGAGAATACATGGATTTTCATACTACCAAGGCTAAAATTATATAGCAATCATCACCATTGGAAAGGGATAGCAGCCAACATCACAAATAGTGAGATATCCAACATAGTAGTGAGTACAGATGTGGAAAGAGATGATTGAGCAGAAAATGGAAAGGCAGTTTCCTTTACCCAAGTTAATGAATCAGACTGAGCAACAGAGACACCTGCAGCTTCCAATAAATTTCCCAGCAGGCAAGCATAACTGGGAAAATCAATTGATATATCAGCAGGAAGAACATTGCAGTGATCTTTTGCACATAATGCCATCTGATGAACATAATGCTGACTCAATCGTGGTGCAGCAAACATCTGTATACGAAATGCACTTTGTGAAATAGTCATCATAAGAAACAAAAAGTAATAGATATAATTTAATAACATATAGTCACAAGATACACAATGTTTAAAGCTTACAACAGCTGTAGTCACAACAAACTAGAGTATAAAGCAGAGGTTGGACACAACATACACAAAAAGAGGGACAGTGTAATCTACCTCTTTCAGATTTGGAAACGCATGCCATAAAAAGGGAATAACGAGTATCTGGGATGAGATGCTCTTTCGAGGATCACTATTTGAACAGGTACAAGATGCTTGATCAACATGAGAAATAATAAGCACAAGAAGGCGCTCCAATGAAGACATAATTCCAGAAGAACCTCGAATATTTTTCTACAGAAATAGAACTTGTCAATTTTGTTACAATTAACAAATGTAAGAAGAATACATAATAGAAGTATATTAGGAATGATTATAACCAGATAATCTCTCATTTGAAATGCAATCAAGAAATCTAAATCTGTAGTATTGCTCTAATATGGATTACTCTTCACGGACTGACAGGTTAAAAAAAATACATTAGGAAATCCATATGTCATAATGGTATTGTGACATTCTCTGCTGATCTCTACTTCAGCTATATGGTGCATGCTAAGAAAAATTGGAAATAGACTTTTCCACTAAAATTAAGCTATACTAAAAACGTAAATGAGAACGACCCATAAAACTAATTATGTAACACACCATTATACTATGTATACAACTCCCTTCCAATGCAACATGTGAGTGAGTGAGTGATATGGACATGGTTTACAAGAGGCGAGCACAGAAAAAGAATGAGACATAAACCTACTGGTGCTATTTTATTTATATTTACTGTTGTTATTTTATTAATTATGGGATTTTGTTGGAGTCGGCCGTGGGCCTAAGGGGGACTATAAATATTATAGTTTAAAGTCCGATAGACAGCGCGCGGTGAAGAGGCGAACAAGCACCATCGTGATATTTCCGTTTAATGTGGGTGATCGTGTTTTTGTGAAGCTTAGGCCATATTGTCAGCTTACTCTTTTCCGCAAGCTGAATGTCAAGATTGGACCCAGATTTTCCGGCCCGTTTGATATCTCCCATAAGTTGGGACCGGTTGCTTACCAGCTGCTGCTGCAAGAAGGTTGCCGACTACATTCCGTATTTCATGTATCGCACTTGAAATCGTATTTGCGGGACCATGAAGTTGCTGCCGCACTGCCTCCTCATTGTTTTGTCGAGTTTGAGCCTCATAAGGTGCTTCGTTTTCGTGAAGTTTGCAGAGGAGATGACAAAATTTCACAAGTGTTGGTTGCTTGGAAGCATTTGTTGGAGGATGATGCTAGGTGGGTGGATGAGAAGATTTTTTGTCAACAGTTTCCTGATTTTCGCCTTGAGGACAAGGCGGTTTTGAAGAGGGGCGGAATTGATGCGAACATGGTTTACAAGAGGTGAGCACGGAAAAAGAATGAGACAGAAACCTACTACTGCTATTTTATTTATATTTATTGTTATTATTTTGTAAATTATGGGCTTTTGTTGAAGTTGGCCGTGGGCCTAAGGGGACTATAAATATTATGGTTTAGAGTCTGATAGGTAGTTACTGAATATTTTGGAATTCGGCTGTTTCGGCTTGGAACAGGAAGTTCTTCCTGGTGGTTACTATTTGCTATTGGAATTCTCTGTGATTCTTCTTAATCTCATCAGTGTGTAAGAGAGAGAGTAGGAAAATGAATCAAATTGCTCCAATTGTTAAAACAATGATGGGCAGAGACATAAAGAACTTTAAACTAGTCACATAGATAAATATATATACACACATATACATGCATCAAGCCTGATTACCTTCCCCAACAGGATTATTTCTCTGAACATGGAGTACATATTTCTCTCTGACAAATAGCAGAGGGTCTTACAAGCCCAAGGCAGCCTTGCATCGATGAGTAAAATTATTGTCTCTAGTAGAACATTTGCAGAAGCATTGGACTTCTCAGGCACCAAAAATAACTGATCTTTTAATTGATTCCTGTAAACCAGAAGGATAACTAATTACAAAAGAAATATAGTATAATCTTAGACAGTTCCAAAAAGGTAATTCTTATGATTTTATAATCATATATATAAATATATATATTTGCGTGTGGTTTGAATCAATCAGGGACACGTTCTGCTTAAATCACATAACTGAAAGATGAAGGATGAATATGTTTCTAGTGATAAACCATCAGAGAATATGAACAAGATTATCTTCTGATTTCATTAGTACATGAGATAAATATCCATTAATGAGAATTAATTAGCATCTTGGATTTGAAAGAAGGAAAAGATGCTGGGAGTGGGAAGTGTGATGTAAAAGAACAGAACCCCCCACCCCCCTTCCCCAAGAAACTGACCTATGCTCATAGACAGCACAAACGCAAGCATAGGTAAGACCCTTGATCCTGTATTCCACCAGAGCACGCTTGGATATATAATCCGCACCAGCAAAGAGGCTAACCACATCATCAGCTGCAACAATATCAACCTATTAATGATAAAATATTGGAGACTGGTCCAAAATGTATCGCATGAAATGCCTCATGATTTAATGGCATAAGACCGTCATTCGCAGCAGTATTAGATAGAACATAAGAATATCAACAAAGAAGTATTATGTAACGCTTCAGACAAAAACTTGCTCAACAAACTCGAGATATATAGCAGGATAACCAAAATGAAAATTTCAGATCCAGCTAACCTAACACTCCCACCGTGTTTAAAAAGTTAGTACTTCTTATAGAAGTCAACTAAGTACCAACTTTTAGCGAAAGAACACAGCATATATTTCTAGACCATTTCAAACACGAAGTTAGCATACGATTGCACAAACCATACAGACCTGAGAGTTTAACACCATCAATAGATTTCGATTGCATGCCTTCAGGTTCGCTAGCAGATAAAAAGGAGAAGATAAAGGAACTAGGATAGCGGGGGTAAAAACTTTTGAAATTCAAGATAAAGGACACACAAGTACCAAAAGAGTCGAAATAAATCAAGGGACTCAAAACACATTCATATTAGCAAAACGTATTGTCTACGACCAAAACAACTGAAATATAAATAAGGGTAGACAATGTACTCACCACCATCATGGACAAATTCAAGAAGTAATCGGCATGTCTCCACAAGAACCGAAAAATCAGCAACATATCTTGGTTTAAAAAAGAAAAGGAGCTGGTAGAGAAAATCTGAATCTGGCCCAAAGCACTGCCTGCGTATGAGCATGATAAGAAGCAATGTGAGCTAAAGTTAAAGAATGGACTCCAACAAAAGAGCAAGAGGAGGGGGTCCTTGCAAACAGTACAATGTGAAACAGAATCGCTTTCTTTCAATAGCTCACCCGAACAGCTTTTGGAAAAAAGTGATTCACAAAGTTGTTACTTGTGTTTGCAAACACCCCGAATGATTAGATTACCAAAAAATATCATGAATAGTACAAAGATGATAGGTAAATCACATACAGAACTTATAATCCAAAAAATAAAATTAAAAAAAATCCAGGTAACAAGAAATAAAGATCTAATTGTGCACCTATTGACATCTTGGCAATACTGCCCATAGGTTAAGAAAAACTTCTCGCGTACTTCGCATCGTTCAGCCTCGACCACCCTTCTTCCTCTGAAGCATTTCTGCAAAATAATTAGTCAAGTTCAATTGTTCAAACAGTGTTTGATTTAGTAAGATCACAAAATACATTTCGAAGAGTATAAGCTTTTTGCCAGAGTACAATAAGATTGATATTGGTGAGAACCGAGGGATACAATAAGATCTGTAATAGAAACCAAATGAAAGATTTAACTTTGTCACAGAAAATAAAAATTCAAATATGGCACAAAACATGCAGTCAGTGGAGGAGCACAAAACCATCCAGAGTTTTGACCGTGAACTATTAGTGTTCATATATTGGTGCAATATGCTGTCCAAAAGAAAATGATTGAGTTCATCAAGATGTATGATAAGCAACATTTCAAAGCTGAAAGAGGCGAAGAAGATAAAGACGCAGACACATCAACAAGTCAGCAGGTAAACCTTCACCATTTTTACCTTTGTTTCTCACTTATTCAATAACCTTCGCATGCCTGCCTGTATACAATAACAACAACAAAGCCTTAATCCCACGATACAAGATAGCTATATGGATCCTACCTTGGTTGTGTTCGAAAGGAGGCACATGTGCTCCTTCTAGTATATATACTCTGTGACACACAACATAAAATGGGGAGTTGATACTAATTTTTGTAGGATCCACACCATGTTACAAAGTTTTACATTATTGTCAACCTAATACAACCTTCCTCCTTAATCCAGTTTCAGGACCAAAAACTCCAGGCTTGGAACATGCCTGCTTGTATGCTTTAAAAGATATTTTAGCACATGTTAACGACTATGCAAACCATACATCAACATGCAACCAGTGGTTCCTGTTACAACATCTAAAATTACAAATAAATCCAGCATTCTTCATGAAGATTCTCCACCATTATAGAATTGAAATGTAACTCCAATTTTGTGAATATAGCTTCCATATCTCGAAGTTCTAAATACATTTTATGAACAATAGCTGCACATATTAGGTTTCTATAAGAGGCTTATTCACCAATTGGATTTTTCTTCTAACATTATAATAATATATGATGTGTTTTGACTTTGAATTATGTGTTATGATTCAATTGTACCTCATAATAACAGTCTTTAGCCCTGACGAACTGTTAGTGATTTAGTTACTGTATGTCACCTATTGTTCAAAGGAGAGAACCCAATGGCTCATATAAAAGTTCTCTTTTACCTAGCAGCTCATTTGCTTATCATAGACTGGAAGTTGCTATAATTGAAAGGAATTTTGCACACCAATCCTTATTCATTTAAATTTATGTTCAACCAAAAAACTTGAGGTTGATCCTGAATCAATCAAAAACTGACCAATAATGACAGAAACATTACACCTCGTCAAACTAACAATTAAATCAGAAACATTGCATCTGGTCAAACTAACATCTAAATACACTAACCTTTTTTCTTGATCAACACTCAAGCTTCTAACTTTTAATCTTACTCTAGTGTTTTCTTTACTCTCGTGATCAGCACCCATATTCGAGACCCCTTTACTTCTAAACAAAATATCATAATTTCCCACAAAATTCAAAAAGAAAATATCGCCTCAAGACTCAAGTGACTCATCCATGAACATACAATCACTCAACTATAAAACAAAAGAAACAAGTAATAAAAAATGTAGAAGAAAAATAAACCTGGATTTTGATGGCAGCAGAATTCTGCTGACGCATCCAAAGGCGTCGGTTCCTCTCTAATCGCGTCTGCTCTAGAAGCTTCTGCCGGTCTCTCTCCTTGGAACTCCGACCACCTAAATCCACCCGTTTCCTCGTTGATGGATCACCGGTGAAAAACATTGTCCTTCTCTAATCGATTGTCGTTAATTCAAAACCCTAGTTACGAAACTGTCCTAGTTGATGAAGAAATCTAGAGAGAAGTCTTCTCGGAGAGAAAGGAAGGAAGGAAGGAATTGAGGGAAATTAAAAGTGTTTTAACAGTCGAAATATATATAGAATTTGCTTCTATATACTCTTTTTCCTCAACAAACAATAATAAATATGTTTCGATAAATAAGTTTAAGGAGACAACAACACTTTTCCAAAAAAAATTAGAATCCACGGCCCAAATTGAATCTCATTAAACAAGTTATAAAGGATTTAGTAATTTATAAATACTTATAAAAAATATTAAATTTAAAATTTGAAGGATTTTGAAATTTGAATATTAAAATTTTATTTTAGATGTAAGTAGGATAGAATTTAATTTTACTGTATAAGTGAATAATATTATATTACTGTGAGATATTGATTGTAATGATTAGATGATTGTGTAATAATTTAAGTGCTTAAAAGAATGTGAAAAATTTAAAAAATTCAAACTAAAACAATATTTTGATTTTGTAATCCAATTAATATCTTATTTTTACAACAAAAGACAAACATCCCCTTAAGAGCATTTGATAAAATATTTAGTGAGTCTCATATACACCTAAAGCACGGTGCACTTACTCAATAGTTGAATTTGTTTATACTAAAAAATATGGGTTGTTCAAACTAAAAAATTTACAATATTATTTATTTTCAGCGTAATCAACCCACATTTTTCAGTATAATCAGCCCAAAATTTAAATATAAGTAACCTCAATTGTAGAGTGATTGGATCGTGCACTAATTGCATATGAAACCTTCGACAAAATAAAACATGAAATAGATTACATGATCTTAAAATAAAATTTTCTTCATTCATAAGCTCCAATTCATTTTTCTTATCATCTCTACACATAGGGGTGGACGGTACAGCATACCAAATTTTTTTTTGCCATACCGTTACCGTATCGAAATTTTCGATATCTAAAAATATCATACCATTGTCATACAGAAAATTTCGGTATACCGAATTTCGATACCATACATACCGTACCGAAAATTTCGATATTTTTCAATATGATAAGTGCGGTATATCGGTATTTTCGATATTTCTTCCACCCCTATCTACACATTCACTTATTCAACATCGTATCCTCGTCACCCACTTTAACATAAAAATAAAAAAATATTTATTTTATATTAAAAATAAAAATTTGAAGCATTTATTATGAACTTTTTTACAAAACTTATAAACTTATTAGTTAAATATCTTTAACAATTTGTAAATTATTTAAAAGTTATATTTTATAAAATTTTAAAATAATTTATAAAATGATAAAATTTATAACTGTTAAAAATAAGTTTAGAGCACAGACTAAATAAACGTTTTCAGAGTCTCATGGGCCGAGTGCAATTTCTATTAATCGGTGAATTGGCCTAGGTTATGTTATGATGTAATATATAATTGGGCTTCTACTTATGGGATTTTAAGCCCATTTTCACAGATCCCACTTGGAAATGAATTGGGCTTATACAAGTAAAGAAGTAGATATAAATTATATTTTAGATGCATCATTCAACTCAAATATATTTTCAAATAATTAAGATTGTTTTTCTTAAAATTTGTAATTTTTTAATATAAACAATCCTAATTATTCAGTGAAAACTACCATAATCGTTTAACAATACACTTAGGGCTCATTTGGTTCGTAAGATAAAAATATCTATCCGCCAAAAACATGCATGTTTTTGGCGGATAAATATTTTTATCTTACGAACCAAATGAGCCCTTAAATTGCATGTCACACCTAGTTTCACAATAGACTTACTCATAAATTATAATTTCTAAATCTAACTATAATAAAATATGATATCAATTAAACTACCACCATTGTTATCCTATTTTCTATTCTTAGCTAAAATATCAATCTCATGTAACCTTCTAATTTAAGAATAAGCCTATAGTTCTATATAGATCTGGCAATTTCGGCCCGGCCTACCTGATATTTGGATTGAGTTGCGCTTAATTTTTACAAGCCCGATAAGAAAATGGTTCAGCTCGGCATGTGAATATGTCTTGACCCGATGAGCTCGTTTACATGCAAAAGTTGATAATTTTGGTCCGGTCTACCCGACATTTAGGATAGTCTGAGCTACATTTTTACAGGCCTGATTAGTAAATGGGTCAGCTCGGCCCGGCCCATGAATATGTTTTGGACTGATGGGCCAACCCGACCCATTTTTCACCTCTAGTTTTACAAAAAAAATAATCCCAAATGAAAACCCAATAAACAAATAAATATGCTAGTAAAAATGATGATATGTATATTCGTCTAATCATATAGATCCCACACGATTTAAGATTATGTACAAGAGAAGACATCAAGAAGTAACTAATGCCTTTCATAAAGAAAAAGAAGTAACTAATGAATAGACTTTTAAATTAGATGGACTCAATGAGTTGGGCCCATTTTGTTATTTTAGGTCATTATGGGCCTCTTACTTTGGGATGGGCCTAAGTTGGTTCAAACACCATGCACATACACATATTTATAATTATTTTAATGTTTCTTTATATTCAAAAATAAAATGTCAACTTTTTGAGTCCATAAAGGTGGACAAATCCTAGGATAAGATTAAAAAGGGCAATTTTAGGACATAGAAATTTCTAAAAATAATGCAAGTATGGAAGCATCTACGGTGGAAAGTGGAGATGAGCCCAATTCTTGAATATCAAATTCCAATTAGGTTTTCCTGCAAATGAATTGTTATTTAAAAAAAAAAAAAAAAATTTGGACCTCCCTCTTTTTTTTGAAGATTCAAACAAATGATACTTTAATACATAGTATCATACGATGATTTAATATATTAATTTCCCCATACAAAAATTTCCTAGATTGTGTCTGTGTTGACCCCTTCAAGAAAAAAATGGCAAAATGGAAATACAATGAATTGTTAGGTTTGACAATTTTATTGACCATTTTTACTCTGTTTTGCTAATGGGGTTGTAGATGCATTGAGTGTGACTATGTTAGTATGCACAATTGGGACTCAACTTGCTTTACTTTTTGAATTAAAATATCATATTCAAACTAAATCTTTATTATTTGTTGAAAATGCAATTTTGAAACTAGTCTTTAAATATGTATACTAAATAAATCATGTGTTCCAAAAAAAAATTATAAACTTGAGGCTTTTTAAATTTGTGACATCCACCCTAATTATTGAATTAAATGTCGCCACTTTTTATTAATTCAATTGGGATTTTAGTTATATGTTGATATATATAATTACTTCATACATAATATATTAAATTTTCATTCAACTTAAAGTTATATTAAATTTACATAATTAATTTAGACCGACTCCAAAGGACATATATAGAGGTCTCCTTTAGTTGATAGGCTTATTGTGTTACGATTACTTTACTGCAATTAATAAGCATATTTATGAAGACATCTTATTAATTCTATTGAGGCTCGTTTGTAGTGAGTAGAAAATTAGTATTATAGCAGTGAGATTTAATTATAAAATAAGACAGATATATAAAATCTTAGTGTTTGATAGTAAATAATTAAAAATATATTATTTTTATATTTTTATTTGGTAAAGTGTAGTTGTTATAATTTACTATTTATTTTTATGATCTTTTTTTTTTTATTACTGTTTGGTAGGTTGTATTATTATTAAGCAAAAGACGTTACTGGTAGAGTATAATCTCATTCACTGTTCAAAAAATTGACCTAATAATACCACCATGAAAGCATGTTACAGATTACAAGCTCAACAGTAGAAATAGTGATAAAATAAAAAAATTCTAATATTATCTACTAAATAATTTAGTTAATAATAAAAGTCCCCTTATCTCACATATTTCTCATCTACCAAAAGCATGGAAAAAAAGTTTCACTCAATATTAGTTTTTGCATGCAACTACGTAACAAATTTCCCACTATATAAGATCATGAGAGAAATTAGATTAATGTCAAATTTATAAGTTGCTTGAGATTTTCTTTAAATGATCGGCTAATTAATGTGGGATTAATTTAGAACTGTTGATACTAAAAATAGTTATTGTATGTGGGTACGTACTTGCACTTTACGAAGAGAATTTCAATTTAATATATTATGGGTTTAATTCTAAATTTTCGTAAATGAGACTTTAATTATTATTTTCAAATACCCCTTCTAATAAATCGGAATTTATTTGATTATTCAAGGTGCAACCCTGCAACTAGATTTTGAGTAGGTATCTTGTAAACTCGAGTTTATATGAACTCGTATCACTATCATGTGTAATCACTGTCACTGTTCACATATACTATCACTGTTATAAAAATATACTTGATTTTTTAACAGTGATAGTGTATATGCATAATAGTGATAGTGAATATACATAACAATGATAGTGTATACATATGACAGTAATAATTGAGAACCCGAGTTTACGGTGAACTCGGTTTCATACAAGTTTTTTAGTTTTGAAATGTCAATATTTTGGTTATATAGCATTAAAAATACAATGTATTAAAAAATCTTGTCAAAGAAGGAAAATTTTAAAGGATTTGTTTTGACATTCTTTTGCACACGTTTGGTCAACTCATGGTGTCATTGACTTGGCACCGGTAGAATTATAATAATTAGTTTATGAAACTTTAAATCCACATAACCAATGTCACAAGATATTTTAACATAGAAATTCATGTCATTGTTGAATTAGCAATGTTAATCTTGTGGCTACTTTTCCAACATGAGTTAAGCTTCCAACTATAAATAAAATAAAATTTCTGTTTTTCTTTGTAAAAAATATAAGGAGAGTAAAAAATGTTTAATATCTACAATTAATTTCGACTCCACATCATATATAACCTATATAGTTCTATTTGGTCAAGTTTATAAACATTTTATAAGTTATTTTAAGGAAATGTTATTTTTATGTAATTTATTAGTTGGTAAATTATATGACTAATAAAATTTACAATTTTTTTGATAACAAATAATTACTATTTTTAAAATTTTAAGTTCAATATAACTTTTTTATATTAAAATAGAGGTGGGTGGATGGCGGGTCGGGTGAAAAAGGTGGGTTGGTGTGGGGTGGAGATGATATGAAAAATAAGGTACAAGGAGCTTATTTTTGTGTCAATTAGTATCGATTCTTGTATCAATTATCGTATTATAAAAATAACGTTGAATTTTTTTGTGACAGATTATCGAATTATAAAAAAATTATACTAAATCAACCTAACAATTAATTGTTAACTAAACTTTTGCCACTGATGAAATCCGCTTTTCGATTTTGAGTTCATACCTAGGATATTAGATTATTTACACTTTTCCACCATTAATCTGCA
>JAPKLY010000092.1:1106976-1145885 GCA_026898435.1 Prunella vulgaris
ACATTGGAAAAGTTACGTGTTAAAATGCCGAATAATTTTATTATTGGGAATTTAGATTAATTCGATTCCTAAAATAGTAAGTTAAATCGGAACTCTAAAGTCCAATAAATTAAATTGGGTCTCTAAAGCCCATTAAATCAAATCGGACATCTAAAGCCCAATAAATCAAATCAGACCTCTAAAGTCCAATAAATTAAATTGGACCTCTAAAGCCCGATAAATTAAATTGGGCCTTTAAAGCCCAATAAGTTAAACCGGACCTCTAAAGCCCGATAAATTAAATTGGATATCTAAAGTCCAATAAATTAAATTAAGCATCTAAAGCCCAATAAATTAAATTGGGCCTCAAAAGGTCTAATAAATTAAATTGCCCCTTAAAGGCCCAATAAGTTAAATTAAATCCAACATAATAAATCAAATCTTGAAAGCCCAACATATCTGGTAAATATTTTAAAGATTTATCAAATCTGGCATATTCTGGGAATATTCCCCAAATCAAATCTTTTGGCCCATCAAATCTGGTCTGAAATCTAGAATTCTACACCTATAAATAGGGGTCTCATTCTAGTCACTTACACTTACACAGAGCAAATCAGAGAGTAATTCTGAAGAGCAAAGTCCGATAAATCCGTAAGTCAAATATCTTTTAAGATCAAAGTCTGAAAATCAAAGATCTTTCAAGATCAAAGTCCCGCAAACTTCGGAAAATTCAAGAAGTCCCAAAGTCAAGATTCAAGAGAAGAATCAGAGGAGAAAATTAGAGATTGTAAAATCCCAAAAAATTCGGTAGATCCGAAATAAATCAAATTGTAATCCTTTTTTCACGTTATTAATAATAAATTTTAATTTCGTGAAAAATTTGTTGTTACACCAACATTTGTAAATTTTGCAAAATTATTGGCCTTATCTTCGATGAGATGAATGAAGATGAAGAAGTTTATTGACCATACCTTTGATGGAATGAACGAAGACGAAGGAGACATAGGATGAATAGTTATTAACCTTACCTACCGTCGTCGCCCCTAAGCCATCATTGTCACCTTCATCATCTGCGGTGAGCGGCGGTGTAACACACAACGATGAACTGTGAAGGCCGCCGTCAACAATGGGGAAAGGAGTTTGCTCGTCGACGATGGGAAAAAGAATTTAGAAACTATTTAGGTGGGGGGGTTTCAAATGGAATTTCTAAAGATCTACAGTAGCTAAGCTGAAAACATTGCACTTCCCGAGGTTTTCTCGATCATCCGAGAAATAAATAAATAAATGTTACCAAAACACCTTATAAAATTATTTTATATGAGTTTTTTTATATATATCAAATTGGAGCTAAGGATCGCATTTTTCTGACTTTTCAAATTTTTTATATATTTTTTAAAAATATTCTTAAATTCAAAAGAAATTGTATGTGCTCTTGTTATATTTTGTTACGTGCGGTTCTCGGAATCAAATTGTTTGTTTCCACAAAAATGGAAGGACAATAAAAATAAACGTTAGTATGCCAATTTGATTGAGCCGTCAAAATTATGGGTTATCGAGCTTGAGTTTGAGTTTAACTTTAAATTATTCCGGACATAAATTTGTAGTTTGACCGAATTAAATAAATTTTAATCGAACGATCTCAAATCATATATTAAAAAAGTTGGCTGTTTTGGGACATACTCCCCACAAAACACAATTACGCTGACCATACCAATAACGTGAGGTGCATTTTACGTGGAGTTCACAAAAAAATGGGAATATTTTTTTTTGAACGTCGAGTTTCTCACAAGGTATGGACAAATTGCTTTAAATGACTAGATTTAAGTAAGATCTATTTGTCACATCTTTTTCTAAATTTGATTGGTTATAAACAAATCTTGAGAGAAAAGATTGCAATGACAAATTAATATGGGCCCAAGCCCATAAATTATTTGACGAGGCACAACTTAATATTGTAAAGCTTGGGGTTAAGGCACATGTCGACGGGCATGAGCAAGACACATGTCTGCGAGCACGAACAAAGCACATGTCAACGAGCACGACCAAAGTGCATGTCAATGAGCACGAGCATGCTTTAAGTTAACACACTAAGAGAAATTACTGCAATTATGTCAAACGCGTAGCATAATTAGTGCCAATCAGAGGCCACACATGGAAGTTGACATTTATTATGGAAGACTTTCCATAATAACTTTTGTAACGGTTTGTTGACCAGCACAGATTAATTGACGTACATGCCTTATTTAGAATACTCTATAAATATGGATTTAAGACCATAATTGTAAGGATTCGAAACTTTATATAATCAATAGACTACACTTAAATCACAGCTCTTGCAATATAAGACCTGAGCAAATTTCAGTGTTCTTTTCGTATTTTCCCACGTTTTTTGGAATACTTTTTGTACTTATTATTATCCTGATCTCAGCCACATACGAAAATAATCAGGTAATAACATGCATAGTGTGCATGTTATGGAAAAATATAAATTCAATGATTTTTTTAGTAACACTCCTTGCTCAAAAAAAAGAAAAAGAGGTAGTGACGTCTAGTAAATAAAATTAAAGCTAGATTTTGGAATTAACCTTTATTAGGTTTGAGCTATTCTAGTTTTCTCTTACTCTGATTGACTAACAAACTCGAGAACAATTTTAAATTGTAAAATTATAAAGATTGAACTCTTTTGCATAACACTGTCCCAATTCTCTTAGTGTTAAAAATATTAATTTTGTCAGATAAAAGAAATAAAATTTTAAAATATAATAATAAATAAAAATAATTAGAGTATGCCTTTGTGAATTCGAATTCACTTAAATTATAAATATTATATATAATCATTATCACAAATAATATATATTATAACTATTTTTATGGCCATAACAACAAATATATATATATATATATAACAATAAAAATATATACACATAATAATAATAATAAAAATATATACATATAATAATAATAATTAATAAAATTCTAAATTCACATAAACTCGTATTTATGTAAATATTTTTCAAAGATTTATAAGGGATATAATATAGAGATTCGGTCCAAGAT
The DNA here is from genome assembly GCA_026898435.1 of Prunella vulgaris. Classification (NCBI taxonomy): domain Eukaryota; kingdom Viridiplantae; phylum Streptophyta; class Magnoliopsida; order Lamiales; family Lamiaceae; genus Prunella; species Prunella vulgaris. The sequence goes on from JAPKLY010000092.1 coordinate 1,110,013, forward strand.
CCTTTTGACTGTTATCACATGCATTCATATGTGGAGCCCTCATAGATTGTGCAATTTGAGTAAGTTACAGTGATTAGATAAAATTTGGGAGTTTCATTATTGCTCTCACATCACTTCCACACCTTAGCATATTTAATTTTCAGAGAATACGTCCAGTGTGTGTGTTTGTTACAGATTTTTTTTTTTTTTTAAATTTGCTGAGAAGTGCATCTTTTTTGAAATATTTGCACAATTTAATAAAATTTGAAATGAAGAGAGTATTAAATTGTCCATTTATTATTAGATGTTCTTCCCACGTGTAAACGAAATATAATTTTTTAAAATATTATTTAGAGATAATTACATATATACATATCAGTATATATGTTTAAACGTGCTAGGCTTGCATTCGTATTGGGTAACCTTACTTATTAAGAAATTATTATGGCTAGATTTTTTATTAATTCTAAATAAATAATTATTATAGATTTCCCTTTTTTTTAGAAAAAATTAAAGAAGCTTTGTAAAGGTTAATGAGAAGTCCTATCAAAGGGTCTTATATGTCAATTTAAATAAGTAGCATTGCATCTGGATCATTTGCATCCATCAATCAATTAACTTAGAATTTCTCAACATAAACTCATCTTGTCCATCAACGTCTCATCATCTGGATCTCCTACATTGATATATACAAAATTATAAATTCACATCACTTTGTAAATTAATATAATTGAAATGGACTATTTCCATTAACGTTCCATAACAGTTTTTATAAGAAAACACAAAAAAAAAAAAAAAAGTAATGAATGTGGTTTTAAGGGTAGTTTGAAACTTTTTAAAATATATAAAAGAATAAATTGAATATAATTATGTATATTTGTGGATTCAAAAGTAATATCATTTGAATCAAAATTTTGGATAATATGAGGATAATTTTTTTTTTATATTATATAGAAGTTCGAAATTAGTATTTTTAGGTGTGGATTGGGTTTGGGATGTGAAATCCGGATGTTACATTACAAACTCGTGTAGAGACGTAATCACAAAGTTCTATGTCCATCCGTTCTAGTCCCAAAACAAACATGCCCATAATAACTATGTATATGGAGTGAAATCTTGACCCCGTGTTTTCATGAGGATAGATAATACATAATCGGATTTCTTACTCAGATTTTTTCTTGACCAGCTTTTAATTTGGTCTAATGCTAGCTGTGCATGAAATTTATAACAACAACAATAATATATATGCAGCCATCTCTCTCGTTAATATGCATGCATTCTGATCATATACGTATTTCAAAGAATTATGCTGTTGTCGAATAGTAACGTACAGCTCACTTCATGACAAAGTCTTTTAACAGATTGAATATTAATATATAATAATTATTTTATTATAATATATTATATATTTTGTAAATATTAGTTATCAGTGTACCGATAATGAAATAATTGTTAGATTAATTTTGCATCTCTAACAGGAATTGGGTGATTCTTATGCTACAATTAGGATGTTCAGTGTCATAGCTAGAGCTGTTACACGAGTCGTGTAAGCCCGAGTAGTGCTGACTCGACTCGTTAAGAAAAACAAGCTAGGCTCGGCTCGTTTCGTTTCGTTTAACAGTAGCGCGCCGTGCCGGATTTTGATCTTCTCTACTGTATGTCCTTCTGTGTTCTTCAACATCACTTTTTTTCTCGTTTCTATTTTAATTGTATGTTAATTGATCTGACCTGTGAAATTTAAATCCATGCAGGTGCTATATTGTACAAGAACATACATCTCTAAAAAGAATCAACAGTTAATCGTAACAATTTAGCTAAACTAATTAACTAGCACTCTTTTTTTTGGAAAAAGTAGCACATTTAAATGAATACAAAATACATATTGAATTGTCTAAATTAATTACAAATATAATGTTTGTGTATATAATATATATATATATATATATATATATATATATATTGACTAGTGATTATCCATACTATAATTGGGTCTATACTACAATTAATGAATTAAATCAATTTTATCCACTAATTAAGTGATTTAAATCGTGCAAAATAATTAAAAAAATTGAATCATTTATATATACGTCAAATTGAAATCGTCATTTATGTGGTCATCAATATGGAGGCGATACTTTAGTGTTAGACACCTCACACGTGGCCTTGTCTAGCAACAAAATCCAATCCAATCCAATCGTTGGCGGCATTTCTGTAGGTCCAAATGTTATAATAGTAATGTATCTTCTGTTAACAACCCTATCATATTTGACTTGGATAATGACATTAATTTATAGCAACATTTTTGTCACTAGCAACAACAACAAATAATCTAGCTAATTATTTTTCTTAACAAGGAAGATGTTGATCATTAACTCCCTCACCCATTTGTTTGAACCTTTATTTGTGTGAGGATATAACCTAACTCACCTGGTCACCAGGCTCCTCATTTGAGTGAGTGACCCGGGTTCGATTTCCTTTGGGAACGAATAGGAGTGAGATATAAGGTTGGCTTGGAGATATGGGTGTATAGAGACTTTTGATGAACCAACTTCTAACTACTAACCACTAAATTTACCGATAAAAAAAAATTGTGTGAGGATGTAAATTGAGAAATGTGTTTGATTAACAAATATTTGTGGAGGAGTGCCAACAAGATTCAGGCTCCAGTCACGGAGTCTGAACAAATCTTCAAAATATATATAGTTTTAGTAAAAATTATCTTATTCTGAGTTTGAACCTGTGTTGTTGGAAAAATTTTCCCCACATTCATTACATGAATTCAGACTTAACTTTCTCCAGAGACAATCTAGCTAATTATAGGATGAGTCGAATGGGCAAAAACATATGAATAGGTAACCCCCAGGGGTTGGCCCAATGATGTGAGTTTGAGATTTAGCTACTCACTATATCTTATGTTCAAAATTTATAAGGTGCAATTGAGATGAGTCTGTCCATATAGAGTTTTGTCCGGACTAAAAATGGGTTTTCCCGCTAGTGGACAAAGAGTTATGAGTTTCCTAAATTAATCGATTTTTGGTTCAAATACTGAGTACAAAAAAATTTGTGGATAGATGTCAGTGTCATGTTTAGATAGCTCCTAAAACGACTTAACTAAAAAGTAAGATATAAAGCCTCTGTTTTGAAATTCAGGTGATCGTATGAAGTCATGATTTAAAAATCGTTGAATATAAATTAAATACTTAATAACAAGTAAGACTAGTATATGTTCATTTTGAGATTTTGGTAGAGCTTTATGCATGTCAAATCAATATTTGATAATAATTAATGTTCTATTATTTTAACGTATATTGTATATAGAAAATGACTAGATGCGATAAAAATTAGTATGATGTTAGAATTTGTAGATATTGTAGTTGCGGATTGAATATGAAATATTAAAACAAGATTCTACATCTTTAATTAATTTAAATAAAACAAAAATTGAAAAGTTCTAATTAATTAATATCGAATTTGTATATTCCAAAACAAACGTATTATGCTGTGGCCCGTGGGTTTCAAAATATATATAATTAACCATGTTATGATAAAGTTAGAGACTATTCATAAAAATATATAATTGATCATCCATGATTACCTTAGCCAACTTGGTTGCATATCGATATTATTATTAATAAGTAGGTTTAATTTAAAACAAAAAATTATATATCCGTCCAAATTATATATATTTGACGAGTAGATAATTTTATCTTTTTAACCAAACCACCATAAATTAAAACAAAACACACCCTAAAACTAATTTACGTATCGCATACCTTCTCATAATATATTACTCCTATATATATTGTATTGTTGAGAGATCAAAATCGGCCATTAAATGAACAGATAGATTTACTTAAACTCAATTAATACGGATACAAAGTTGAAATGATATCAGGTGTTCGATTATCATCGCATGAATATATATATTCTAATGAAATAATTAATATTTAAAAATATAATAGTTTCACAATAAAATTGATTAACACTACACTTTACTTTCTATATATATATATATATATATATATATATATATATATATATATATCAAATTATCAACAGACATTATTTCATATTTTTATTAATTATAATCAGTTAATTTAAATTAGTAATTTCCTTAAATTAATTCCAACATCAAATGTATGTATCCATGCATATATATATGAGTGGGTTTATGGTCCCCTCCAGTTTAATACCAAATGTCACAATTTTGGTTAACGTAAATCAAATTTAACAGTCCAAATAAAAGTTGATAATCATATATATAGATTTTCAAATCTTGTATATAGATCTTCCTTGTTGACTTAAAACTTGTGTTAAACCTAATACGTGTCATTTTAGAATTACCTCTTTACTCTCCACATGCATACACCTCACACCACGTCAAAATTAAAAAATAATAAAAAAACCAACATATGGGTAATTGAAATAGCTGGTGTTACATTATTAATAATAATTAATTAGGCAAGACTGTGATACTTGTTTTTAATTTTGCTAAATAATACCATGTGAATTCGTATCTCTTTATAAGGTAAACTGAAATCGCTATTTAACAAATTAACACAAATCCATTAAATAGATGAGCAGATATTGTATGAAAATGGTTCGTAATAAGATTATCATAAAATTGTCTAATCTATTATCAAATATTTGGTCAATTAAGTATATTAAAATACTCATATATAGATTTTATTGACCTCAATTATTGATACACCTGGTTAAAAATTTGATACTTTAAAACTTGTTCATGATAAGTTTATCATTGACCATTTTCATACAATACTTTGCCTAAATAATTAAATATACTCCCATTGTTCCAATTTTTTCACACTTTTAAAGAGAAATTAAATAATTCTCTCACAAAAGTCAATAATACACTATTTTTTAATTTTATTATTTAATTTTATATTCATATATTTTCCTTTTTTTAAATTGTGTGTGAGTCCTATAAGAAAAATGTTACACTTCCTCCACAATGTGTCCACATGAATGAATGAGATAGTTGTATGGAAAGAATTTTATTATGAAATTAATTTCATCACATTTAAATGTACCTCTTTTGAAGCATATATTAAAAGAGGGTTAGTTGCCCATTTAATTGTGACTTTGCATAGTAACAATACCCTAATTTTGACCAAAACTACGTTCGATAAGTCTTCAAAGCAACCACTGAACCTATAGAGGTATTAGTTAATATCGAGAACTCAATATAATTATTAATAAATTAATTGAAGTGAGTTCAAACATTGACGATAAAAACAATTAAAAACTCCTAAAATTAAATTGAAAAAAGCGTTTAAGGAAAAATAATATTTAACATTATCTTAGTTTTGTATACATTAAATATACCGTATAATTTAAATATATTTTAAAAAATTACAACTTTTACTATCGAAAAATTATTTTTGTTTATACTGAAAATTCGACCCCACATTAAATTGACCTCTTTGTTATAAATAATTAGAATAACTTAGTGCAATTAGAGCACTTAAACTTACTCATTAATATTATAATTACCTATATTAGACAATAAATTGATGATGTCGCGTTGCTTTTTTTTTTTTTTTGAAGGGCTAAGTTTTCATACTTAGCTGCGCCAACAAACACAAAATTAAGTTAACTTCATGTATAATACTTTTTACAAATTAAAATATTGCATGTAAACTTAGCTTTTAAATTAGTTCATACACAGAATAATAATTTATATTGAAAGAAGAGCCAATTTAAGAATTTAATATAAGATCAATGTCGTTTTGTTGGGATAAAGAAAAGTCGCTCGTGCACACAAATGACAAATTAAATTAAAATATTTTAATTAATTAACTTGTAAAATAATAGAGGATAAGATCTGGCCTTATTCATGCACAAGTAAGAAAAAGGGGTCCATAGAATAGTTTTAAATACTCTGAAAAAATACGTGCGACTTTGCTACATAAATGAATTGAATCTATATAATGGAAAATTGTGTATAAATGATTGTAGTATTAATTGCACAAAATCGAGGGGTTTGCATGTCATGGCTATATATGTATCACGTATGGACGGGAGATGGATGTTCTGCTGGACAGTAAAATCAACAGGTGCAGGGTACTAAAACGGTGACGTATGATTAAAATATTTTTCTCTTTTTAGATTTGACCAAGTCATAATTTTGTTGTTACCGTGTTAATAAGCTAAAAAATGAGAAATAGTTTAACCATACACCACAATTTACTGATTTCACAGACCAGCAGAGGATCCATATCCGTATGGACTTCACGTGTATTAATTATACTCCCTCATATAATTTAATATTTAAAATATTTAAGCACATAATTTAAAGTAAGTATAAAATATAACTTAGATATAACACTTGTGATGTGATAGATACAGAAGAAAATACTAAAAATAAGTAAGTTGTAAATATGTAAGTGTAAAAAAAAAATATTCATACTTTATGTCAAAATAAAATGAGAATTTTAGAATCGGACGGACGAAAATTGCAAAATGAAAAGCTTATAGTTAAACAGAGTATACAATAATTCTCATATTAGCCGGATATGTGGATCTTAAATCTATACACACATCATGCTTTGTTCATATTAATTAATTTATACGCTTTTAATTATATTAATAATATGTAAATTTCAGGTATATAATCTAATATATATCGTATCACTATGATTGATGTATATTCTTAAATTTCTAAGGTTGATTAAGGTGGATATATACACCACTAATCCACTTGTATATTTTCTATACCTAATGTAGTGTATAGTCGTATACTACATGACCATTACAATAATTAATATCAAATCACGCATGCTTTTTTTTTTTTTTGGGTCAAAAACAATATTCGTACATTGTATCATAATACATAATTAAATATTGTGACATATGCAGTCTATATTTGGGTCAAAGACGCATCCTCATGGTAGAATTTTGTATGAATATAAAATTAATTTCTTTTTAAATCAATCTTAGTTGTATCGTTATGGGAAACTTATTAGCATACTTTGAATAATTAAATATCTACCCAGCTTGAGGTACTGAAAGAATTTTATTTTATTTAAAAGTTTGAATTTTTTAAAAAATGCACAATTTATTCATAGTTTAGATACTCGATTTTTTCTATTTGGTATAAATAAAGTTACTTTAAGAATGAATCAACCCAAAAATTTGGTACCATAAAAAAATTATCTCATATAATAATATTAATTTATAAAAATGTGTAGAATGTAATTTATTCAGATAATTTCCATAACAGATACTACGATATTAGACACAAAATGCTATTTAAAATGTAATTTTATTATAAAAAAAGAGAATAATGATGCATATCTGTTATTATCCATATCAGTACATACCATGCAATTTTTTATACAAAAATCATCGTAGCAGTTTTGGTAGAATTTAAAGAATATAATCGAATTAGTATGACTTATAGTCTAATTAAGTATTTAAATGTCAAAAGCCTGAATTCATGGCTTTCTTTTTGATGTGTATATATTATATTATACTAACTCTATCATTTTTCTTTTAATTTTCATACTTTGAATAACATACGTTTAAATAATTTTTTTTCTTTTTGGGAACAATAAAGAAAAGTATTTTAAAATTTAATAGATATTGTTTGAATGTTTTTTTAATTTTTTGGAACGTAAAAGTTATTGTGAGACATGCCAAAAGAAAGTGAGAAAGTTATGGATTTTTTTTTTTTTAGGACCGTAAGTTAAGGGAGACGCCAAAATAAGAATCGTAACTTTTTCAATTGATAAAATGAGGACAATAACTTTTTAAACTAGTAACACAGATAACATAATATTATCAAATTGACAGTTTAAGTATCGTGACTTTTAAATGTTGTAAATAATTGAGAATATATTTAGGTCAAAATGGCCCAATTCGGCCCAAATTCTAGTCTGAATCATGCTAAAATACGGCCAATTTAGCTCGAAGGATTGTTTCGAGTTGATTTGTCCTCAATACAACTCCATATTTTAAAGTTATGATCCTTATTTTGTCAGTTAAAATTACAATTCTGATTTTACCACCACTGTTAAAATATGACCTAAAAAAAATAAAATTTCCATTAAAGTTAAGAAGTGAGAGAGTATATTTTATTGTTATTATTATTCATTATATGTGTAGGTATGCCACTGTTACTATATAAACACAAGTAGTGTATATACGATAATATTTTATAAATAAGATATAGGATCCGTGTGTATTTGGGTTTATTTCCTTGAATTTTATTCACTGTATCTTTCTTATATGAATTGATCAAAATTATATTTAAAAAAATTTTAAAAATATCTCTCGCACCCATTTTTCAGTTATCTTTCTAAAGAAGTTGGTATTATTTACACAAAATACTTATCATTTTGTATGATTTTATTAAAATTAAATATCATATTCTAATTTTATTCTTATGACAAATATTTGTCATATGATCATGTGTTAACTAACTAAAAATTAATTGCAATTTGCAAGAATGACAAAAAATGAGAAGAGACCATCCACAAATATTCTCCGAGGCTTGACAATATATATATAAAAGTTGAAACAAAGTTATTTCTAAATTTTAGAAATTTGGGTACCTGAAAGGAAACTCCATGGAACATGAGGTTAATTACAAATTAGAGTTGGAACATTTTCTTTCGAATCTTCAATTAATTCCACTTAATAGTCTTAAAGAAAGAATTAATTTTGACTAGAATCTTGTACTAATAATTCCAGACAGCTTTTTCCATAGATATATTTGTATTTTTTTTTATCAAAAAAAGAAATGATTTTATAGCATAAAAGGGTATAAGAAATACCCCCAACTCAAATACAAATAGTTTTTGGCAATCTCACAATTATGAACAGAAATAACACAAGTCACCAAGGACATCTCATAATACGTATTTATTTCTTAAAAATATTTGGATATATTCTTCGCCCAACCTTCGAAAGATCCTGAAGCCTCCTTGTAGCCTTTTGCCTTAAACCAACTCCAAATGTGAGTTTTAAGTTCATCCACTAATTCCTTGCAACTCCATAGATATATTTGTATGTATTTCAATCCATGATTATATATTAATAAATTAAAGATTTTTTTTTTTTTTGGGATTTAAGGCTAAAGTGATAGAATAACTATATATTTTTGAAGCATAGACATGCATGAAATTAACTATATAAGTTTGCAAGATTTTAAGATAAAATTTATCAATTAAAGTAAAACATATGTGAATTTAGATATGACCCTATACATTTAAATTATATCAAGATATATTTACTTATAATCTCAAAAAAATATGATGATAAAATTCAATTTTATGAGATCTAATTGTAGTTAAATATATATATTAATAAGATCTAATTTATTATATATCCTTAATCTGACACTAAATTGACATTTTATTTTTTAAATTTCAATTAATGTTTAATTTCAGGCACTAAATCAGTGAAGTGATGATCTTATGGAAATGAATAAATTATATGCATAATTGATCTTGAAAAATAAACGACCTATATATATATGCATAATTAAAATAAAATAAAACAGCCATTTCTGGATAAATAACAAAAAAAAAATATTAAAAAATGGAATAGGAAGTCCCAACTCCCAAAACCAATCTTTTTGACAATTATTCAATTAAATAGATAATTAAAGAGAGACTAATTAATTATGAGAAAATAAGTCAAGGATAATCGCTAATATATTGTGTAAACACGATTTCAATAATGATTATTTTGTGTTATTCCAAAGAAGTGGTTGAAATTAATTTATGGAAATGTAAGCCCACAGAGAATAGACTAACTGACAAAATCAATTCTGCTTCAACTTAAAAAGGGGGGTCTTAATCATTTTTTAATGCCTTGCACTGTTAAAGATATTTTACTGACATGATATTGGAAAGAAAATATTAATATTCCCACAATTATTTTACTATTCATGAGTATTATTCCCTCTGTCCAACAGGAATTTGCACACTTTTCTTATTGGGACGTCCCACACAAATTTGCACACTACCAAAAAAGAAAACATTGATTTACGTGCACACTCACAAACTTTTACACATATTTACCCATATGCCACTACTTTATATATAAAATAATTTTCCTTAAAAAATATGCCGTCCCGTAGGGTGCAAATTCCTACGAGACGGAGGGAGTACTACTAATAACCATATATTTATAAATATATAAAATGAGTTTTATTTAGTGTAAGAGTATGTGAATTTATGATAAAATATATATCTATAATAATAATAATAATAATTTAGATTCAAAACAAAACTTAAATCTCATGTCAAACTTAGAATGTGCTTGGTTGGACTTTTTGGAACGCAAAAATAAAAAATAAAATGAACTTATTTGTTTAGTGTAGAATACAAAAAATGAAAAAAAAAATCCCTCTTTTAAGAATCTATTGCATGTCCTTCTATCAAACGATATACATGAGTTTGATTCCTATATATATACCACATTTGGATTGATATTTTGGTTATAGGAAAATATATATATATATATACATACACATGTAATTAATTTAGGAGCACCTAAGTAATGTGTCCAAATCATATGAATTAAGAAACACGATTATAGGCCACATAACCAGCAATAAGGATGATGTTGTTGTGGAAGATACAAGCCCAAAAATTAAAAAAAAGTAATATTAAATATAAGGAATATGAATATTAAGTGGAATCACTTTATAGATAATAATGATTGCGAGGAATAAAATCGACTTGAATATTATAGGTAAGTACTATGTATGGCGTGTCATGTTCCCATTCTATTTTTTTCATTTCTAGCTTCACTCATAATGCTATATATATATATATATATTTCAAATTATTTATCAAATTTCTTTTCTATTTTAATTTGTGATCATCGTTAATTAAGTTTAATTTTATAATTACAAAATGAACTTGTCGACCTCTCGACAATGGGAGCCATACCAATATTCTAAATTTATTGTCCATGCATCACCCTAGACAACTTATAAATAATTAATTAATTTTCTCTGATTAACGCCATTAAAAAAAATTTTTTTAGAGAAGTTGAATTTTTGTTTTTTCACTTCTCCTCTAGAGTCTCTCAATTATCCACACTTACCAAGTTATAATTTTTTTGTTTGTTAATTAAATTAATTTTAATAGAATCACGTGAAACACCTTAATTATATATTCTATATATGAAATTATATCCAAGTGAAAAGGAAGAAAAGATGTTCCCTACAATAGGAGACCAGCATGTATATAATAATATTGGATGCATGGTTTCTTTTACCTATATAAATTTATACACTCATGCTGCTTTTATTTACACGTATATACATATACGTACATTGTATCCTTAATTTGTTAGATGCAGGAGCACAGTAGATGCCCCAAAAAAAAAAATTATGTTCTTTATTTGAAATATAAAATATTTATTTCTTATGATACAACGATATAATATAATATTGTTGTCTGGATATTCACCAGAATACGAATTAATGATATTTTGAGCAAAATGTTAATTGCAATTACATAATGTTTTCTAGGCCAGTTTCAGACATTATTTGCATCATCGAGTATGTGTAGAAGGTGGAGGGACATTTTTTATAATTATTTAATTATCTTACAAATGTTTACTCTCAAAATTTTTGAAATATGGGAAAATAATTGGGCGAATAATATTTAAAATCGAAGCTGTATTTGAAGATCAATATTCTTAAACAATCTCAAATAACATATTATTATTAATAGAAATAAATATAATTAACGATAAAAAAGATCCGTTCACTTTATAACCTATGGACATACAAATTAATGAAGTATATAGTTTCAATTAATGAATAAGTTGTTTTCTTGTTCACATATGCTTTAATTAAAATAGAATTTAATTAATTAGTAAAATTTATTAATTAATGTGAGAAGGACCACTTATTAATTAGCTAGATAGCCCCATAGAATCTATTAAGTATTAATTCAATAGTGCTTATATATAGGAACCTCACTTTATTTTGATCACCACAAAAGGCTAAATCGCGTTTTGGCCTTATATGATCCAGCCAAAAGTTTTTTCTTTTTCTGGTTTGATATGAGTTCAAAGATATATTGGCCTCATAATCTTATATTGATTTTTAGGATTTTTTTGCTGATCGATATTAAATGTTTGTTCAATCTGAAACTTAGTTAGTTTAAAATTTTAGGAGATAATACTTTCTCGGATTAATATCAAAATCGTTCCATAACTTTTTTACTTTTCAATTTGGTCCCATAATTATTTAATATTTCAATTTAATCCCATAACAAATTTATTAGGGGTTGAGGATAGCAAAATCAGAATACTTTTAATTATTTCTAATTACTCTTAAAAATTATAAATTTGAGTCAATTTCGATCTGAATATCACGTAACATTCGAAAGGCACGTGATATTCAACTAAAATTAGAGCTATTTAAGTCATCATTGACTTAAATATGTGATTCTTGAAAGTAATTGTCTTTAATGCACATTAAAAAAGTTTTAATTTGTTGCTCTCTACAAGTTACAAGTGTTCTAAGAAAATTAATGTCCTCAATTTAAAAGCGTACGGGTGGGCTTGGCGAACAGCAAATCGAGCTGCACATTCGCCTTGCAGCGATGGCGATGACATCGTCATCTATTTTAGTTATTTAAGTTATAAATTAAATACGTTATGTGCATTATATGCATTTGAATTTCCATAAAAAAATTAATCAGTAATATCCAAGTTATTCTTATTACAAAAAAAAAGTACAGCATGCGTAATATATTTTGAAAAAAAAGTTAATATTAAACTTAAAAATCAAGATAAATTTTAATATTAATGTTATAAATTTTTAGTGGCTTTAGAGGGTAAAAACAGTGTAAGTTAATTTAAAGCTTGATAGACAGAGGCTATATATCTTTCACTAATTAAGGCGCCTTATAGAAATGGCCTACAGATATGTAGGGACTTAAAATTTCTTATCGCTTTAATTTTAACTTTGGAACCGAAAATATTTAGTAGAAAAAATATGGAATAGTACTCTATTTTAATATTAAATATATGTTTGGTATATTTTAAAGTTCGCATTGTAAAAAAATATAAAATTACCTACAAAATTAGACTTGCCTATAAATTTTTTCTAACAAAAAGTTTATGTATTGGAGATTGTCTTTCAATCATGTGAGTATCTTTATTTATTAAATTACAAACAATTTGTCCACAAAAACCATTTGTATATAAAATAAAATTACAAGGTAATAAATTATTTACAACTACAATTTGCCTACAAATAATTTCATTTCATAAACAATTGTAATTCCTACCACATAATTTTTTGTTGGAAATATTTCATAAATAGTTCTTTATTTTCCTATAGTGCCCAAGTAAAAATGATAGTACAAGTTTAAGAAATACAAAAAAATAATCAAGTTCAAATTGTGTTGGACTCTATGAGATTAGTTATTAAGCAAGCTCAAATATGAACAACACATGCATTGAGCGATCTGATTTAAGTCTTAAAATAAGCATTTTAAATTTTAATTATAGGTCTAGAAAAAATATGATATTTTAACCAAATAAATTTGTTTAATTATATTATTACTAATTATTATGTTAATTTGTGTGTCTAAAATGAAGGAAAATATGATACAGAGACCTTAGTTTATTGTGCATAGTACAGTCACATGAAGTGACAAAGTCAAAAATTCCATGACAACTTGATTGGACAAATAAATAAATAAAAATAAAATAGAATTAAGAAAAACATTTTCCACACAGAGAGAAATAATACAAGTCAAAGTGTCAAAACTTGAAGCCCTCACTCGTCTCACTATATAATAATTATTATAATATTTTTATAATACTTCTCAATACATTACATTCACCTTTTATTTAATTAAATAAAGAAACAAATATTGCGGCTTTCCTTTCTCTCACATGGTTCCAGACCAGTACTCCACCATTTTCAAACCTCTCCTATATGTCCATCTATAAAAGCTCCTCTCCCTCATTATCCTCTTGTATTACTCCACCTCCTCCCCTCCCCTGTCCATATCTATCTATATATCCATCATCAACTTTTCTTGTACAAATCAATCACCTAATTCCATATTCATTCTAGAGAGAGAAAGGAAGAGAGAATATATATTTAAGCATGATGATGATGAACTCCCAGCAAGATGGTAAAGCTGTTTCTAATTCCAATTACACTGATGAAGAATCCTTGGATTTGAGACGAGGCCCCTGGACCGTTGATGAGGATTTCACCCTCATCAATTACATAGCTCATCATGGCGAAGGCCGCTGGAATTCCCTTGCTCGTTGTGCTGGTAATTAATTTGTAATTTAATTCATTCATTATTTATATATTATATTTTAATTTAACAAATTATATATAAAATTGTTTTGTTTGTTTTCTTCATCAATATATATATATATATAGAAATCGATGTATGTATAGTTAAATGTCCGTACAAGAAAAGAATAGTGCAAAAGCATACATACATAAAGTGGATGGATTTACGTGTGAAACTTTACCAATTAAAGTTTCTTCTTATTTTTCCTCAATTAATTAATTAAAAAAAAAGATTTTAATTTTAAGAAATATATAATTAAATAATAATCTTGTGGGCGCAGGGTTGAAGAGAACCGGAAAGAGCTGCAGATTAAGGTGGCTGAATTACCTGCGGCCGGATGTTCGTCGCGGAAACATCACGCTCGAGGAACAACTCCTCATTCTCGAGCTTCATTCCCGTTGGGGAAACAGGTAATTAATTCATTCACTCAATTCAATAATCTATAAATATATAGAAATTAAATATATAAATTGATCAAATATTATTTTATTTATTTACTTAGGTGGTCGAAAATAGCTCAGCATTTACCGGGGAGAACGGACAACGAAATCAAGAACTATTGGCGGACGCGTGTCCAAAAGCATGCTAAGCAGCTCAAATGTGACGTGAACAGCAAGCAATTCAAGGACACCATGCGATACTTATGGATGCCAAGGCTTGTCGAACGCATCCACGCCGCCGCCGCAGCCGGAACTACAACCGGAGCACCCTCCTCCACCGCCGCTTACAACCTCAACACCGCCACCAATCTCGACATGGGGTCTGCTCAAATCGCACCCCCACGCGCTGCCAGTTACACGCCGGAGAACTCGAGCGCCGCCGCGTCTTCCGACTCCTTCGGCACGCCGGTTTCCGACCTGACCGAGTGCTACAATAATTATCCGGTTCAGGGAAGTAATAGCAATCAAGATTATTATCCGGCTAATAATATTATTAATAATCAGATGTCATACGGCGGCGATCATCAAGCGCTGAGTAGCCCAACGGGGTATTTTAATCAAGGGCTGGAATTCATGGGGCAGTGGATGGACGGTGGAGATGTGTCGGAGGACAACTTGTGGAACGTTGATGACGTGTGGTTCTTGCAGCAGCAGTTCAACAGCAGTGCTTGAGAGATTAATTAATTCAACATATATAATTAATTAACTTTTATTTGGTAGCAATTTATAATATGTTTGTATTCTTTTTTTCTTTCGTTTTGGTTTCTTCATAGTTTGTGGCCGGGATTAATTAGTTAAAAAACATTGTTACTTGATTGTGCGAATTCAATTAACATCAAGGAACTAGCTAATAGTAAAGATTTTTCAGTTTTATTTAATTTTATGTCGCACCATATATATATAAACTCATGTTTAATTTATATATATATAGCTATATATGTGTACGTAGATCAAGATCATCGATACATCGCGAATTAATAAATTATTTTAAAATTGTCATATCATATGTCTATACTCTAGTAAATTAAACATTTCTCTTTTATTAATTAAAATATTTGAGGCATTGTAAGATATTCATAATCAATGATTATATATGTGTCGAAAAATTTGAGGGACTAGCTAGTATAAAAATATGTATAATATTTTTGTATATAAATTCAAAATATTTACACATACAAAAATTAATTAATATTTATATAAGTTCATGATCCATACTAATATTATAGTATATAAGTTTAGATTAATAATAAATAAAGTAAATTTTAGAGAGAAAAAATAAATAGGCTCACAAATTAAAGTGATCGTATATATTAATTACAAATAAGTTCAAAATATTTGTACACATAAAAATATTATATTTTTGTGCAAAGAAAAGTGATATGTGTTTGTAAATATATTTTGAACATATTTGTAATACGATAATTTTTGTAAATTTATTTGTACTTTTTTAAATTAAATCAGTGTCAGCAGAGATGATTAATAATCACGATTGAAATATCCAAAAACCCCACTATTTATCCTTAATCATATAATTAATTATCTCAATGTGGCATAGATGACGATAAGTAATGGAATAATTATGTAATGTAATGAAGGATTAGGAGATAACATGTAGCAGAGGATTAAGATTTAATATTTATAGAAATTGGAAAAAATTAAGCAAGAGAGAGAGAGAGAAAGAGAGAGAGAGATGTGCATAATTGTTCCCACTATCTTTATATATATATAAACTGAAATGTCATTGTTGCTTGTTATTTTAAATGTTATTATACAGTTGTGGAATTCTGGGAACATAGCCATTGGGGGCTGAACCACATGAAAGCCCTTCATGCTTTATTTTTTTCAGTTGTAGATTAAGGAATGCAGCAATGATTTAAGGGCATATAATATTCTGAATTTTTATATTCACCAATATTGTATTATACAAAAAAGACACCCATTAATTTTCTATAATCTTATCAGGTTAATTAATGAAATGCCACGTGAGTGTATCACAAGTGTACACATTCATTTATACATAAGTCACCACATTTTAATTATATATGTGCACCAATTGTATAGAGATAAAGCGTGATATATATAATTAAAATTAATATTATACATTTGATTAAAATTATATACAAATGAAACTTCTAAAATAGTATAATTGAGATGATCGTACGGGCGATACATACATATCATTCTTGAAATGGAAATATTATAAAAAAAAAAAAAAAAGGCAATTCATGACATGAAGCCATTGTTTTAGTTAGATGTAACCATTTAATTTGTCAGCTAGAGTATATATAAAATAATTGAGGTGATTTCTATGAGAGTTAAAAACAATTTGATCTAGATGAAATTTTGAATAAAGTTGTATAATAAGAAATTGAATAATTATTCTTCACCAATAATTTAGATCCTTTTGTATTAAAAAAAATGTTTAAGTTATAGATCATTTAATAGTTGTACATATAAAGATGCATTAATAAGTACTCTAATTAAATTCAATAGAAGACTTTTTGTAATTAAATGTCCAATAAATTTTTTGTACTACAAGTGGAATATAGCATGCCATTTCAACTGAGGAGTGAAGTTAATTTATCTTGGGAATTTGTTTCAAATGGTGTAATAACTTACAAATTAATTAACAAATTAATTTACGATTTTATACAGTCATTTAATATAGGTCATAATTATGTAGTATGACAAATTAGCCTGAGTTAAGGGATATTTTGTATGGGAAAAGATATAAGGAAGGGAATAAATTAAAATGAAAGTTGGGAGAAATTAAAGTTATACGTCGTATAAATTTGAGAAATATTAACAAATCAAATTTATTATTCATGAAATTTCTTTTAAAAAAAAAATTACTCCCTCCGTCTCAGAGGTGTTTTCACCTTTGGGATGACACAGTTTTTAAAAAAAGTTGAATGATGTGTAAAGTTATATTATTAAAATAATAAGATTAGTTAGATTGAATGTAAAAGTAATGACATTTTGTGTAAATATGTGAATATTGTGAGGATAAAGTTAAAGTAATAGTTTTTATTTATATGATGTGGAAACAATTGTGGAACAGACGAAAAATGAAAGTGTGAATACAATTATGAGACGAAAGGAGTAGTATTCATGGAATGAATAAATGTAGTGTATCAAAAACCAACTTAATGCGGTCCAAATGATCAACAAAAAGGAGGACTGCTTTAGCCCGGAAGGTGTGACTTTGAGAATGATTTGGAACGAAATGGAAGATGGCTTCGTGCGAGGTATCTATCACATGAAGAGAGGAAATATAAAGATTGCTCACGAAATGGCGAAATTGGATAGAGATGCTTCTTCTCCTCTTGACTGGAGGGAAGACGAAATTCCCATTTGGGTTCGGAACTTAGCTTCTTGAACTTGTTTGGCTTGAGGTTTTTTCACTTTCTGGTTTAGGAGCTGTTGTTTTCCTCTCAAACTTAATGCATCATTTTATCTCGCACGTCGTACTACGAAATGTGTTCTTATATTTATATAAAGAGTATGTATAGCGTGAAATTTATTTATATATAAATTATTTTATAATATTTTTAGTAGAAAAATATTTTTTCTAGTTAGTGATATATAAACTAATAATAATTAGTGATAAAAATAAATATCCTTTACTCCTTAACGTTTTTTTTTTTTAAATAACTAATATCTCTAAATTAGTTTATGTATGAATTATCATCTCCTTATATTTTATCGTATACAAATACCACAAAAACTAGTATATATATAAGACAGTCTAATACATGAAATACAATAAATTTTTAATGTCCAAAAAATTACAATATTATAAAGATTTAAAAAAGTATAGATATTTCAATATATCAAAGTCTGATCATATAGAAATATCAATAGTGGATGGTGATGCTTACAGCATACTACACCTGATCTAAAAGATCACGACCTGCTGGGTGGGACCATCTATCTCTTAGTCAAAAAAAAATGAAATTTATAAAAAAATTGTTGAAACGTTAAATTGGACGGCATATCCAAATTACAAAAAATAAAAATAAAAAGAAACTAAAACGTGATGGAATTGAAAATAAATGTAAAAGAAATAGATATACATTTAATACGAAATAGAAATAAATAATTAACACGTATGAGCTTTAGTGAGAGAAAGGGAGAGGAGGGAGGAGCATGGCGGCGGGAATTTTTGTAGGCCGCGTGCTTTTTGGAGAGAGAGAGAAGCCACCAGAAGTGGTCCCAAAACAAGTGGTGTTAATCAGCTTCCACGTGTTGAATTAGAATATGCCTTTTTTTTTTTCTTTAAAGTTAAAATTCTATTATGAGAAAGCCCATTATTTAATTATTTAAATTAGTGCCCTAGATAAATGATGCAATGATCAAATATCAATTGGTTTAAAATTTTATATTTCACGCTTTCTGAATAAAATTTACCACATAATATTACTTTTCATAAGTAATACTCCCTCGGTTCCAGATGTATTTTCACCTTTGGAATGACAAATTTTTTAAAGAAAAAAAAATGATGTGTAAAGTTATATTTTTAAAATAATAAGATTAATTAGATTAAATATAAAAGTAATGACATTTTGTGTAAATATGTGTATATTGTGAGGATAAAATTAAAGTAATAGTTTCCATTTATATGGTGTGAAAATAATTGTGGGACGGACGTAAAAGAAAAGTATGAAAATAATTGTGGGACGGCGTAAAAAGAAAGTATGAAAATAATTATGGGACGGAGGGAGTATATAATTTGACAAAAAAATTATGTGCGACAAACGGACTCTAATTAATATTTTCTCAATCCCCCAAATTTATTTTCTTTTGTGTGGATATGGTTTTAAGAATGAGATAAAATAGATAAATTAAGAAGAATGTGGAATAATTGGGGGATTCTAGAAAATAAAGTGATTGTTTGTGTGGGTGATAGTAAAATAATATTTTTTTTTAAAAATGAGAATAAATTTGAGGGATGAACGAAAATGAAAAATAAAAAAAATATTAGGGATAGAGGGAATATACTTTAATTGTTTTTACCCGTTATATATTTTATTTATTTTATACACAAGAATTAAAGTATATAATATCAAATATACTGTGGGGTGTGTTGAGAAAGAAAAAGTAGATAAAAGGAAGATAATTATGGGAAAAAAATGAAAACATTTACTTTCCATTAAAAGAAAGAAAAAGTTTTACTTGAGATTTCTGTTTTAACAAAAAAAATGGATAAATATATTATAAATTATGACATGATCGTATATAACCTAAATATATTCTAATATAAAATAAAATTTCATCCTATACTATACATAAAACTATTTCACACAAAATTGTCAAGTTATATATTTAGGGCTCATTTGATTCGTAAAATAAAAATATTTATTCGTCAAAAATATGTATATTTTTTGCGGATAGATATTTTTATCTTACGAATCAAATGAGATCTTAGAGGTAGAGCAACGAGGTATTACATACCTCATAAAACGTTCATGCGTTTCTTTACAAAAAAAATTTATATCCCTAATTAATAAAATAAGTATTTTAATTAGGATTGTTTGGGCTCCTTATACGGAAGCACTTAGAGCCGCAGAAATTGAAATAAAAGGGAAGGCCACCATAGAATACAATGTTAACTTCTATTCTTACTCCATTTACTTGTATTATAATGTGAATACATTCTTTAAACAAAAAACTCCTATAATTTAAAATTCTATCACTTATCCGTGTAAACAAAATCTTGGCTAAATATAATTGTTTGTTGAATAAATGATCTATGTATGCACCTATTTTATTTTTTTATTAAATTTCCATTTAGATGGATGTATTTAAAATCCGTGAATTTCACACACAAATAATCACCATCTTCATGGATTTATAAATACTTAGATTTGAATTATGTTTAAAACTGAGAAGAGTTCTAAATACCCTCAAAACCATGTCATTTGAAATTAAACACCTCTATCTATTTCCATTTCTATTTCTCCTTTCTTTTTCCATTCTCTTTATAATTTTTAATTTGAAATATATGCTTTCTTACATGTATTTTGTTTTAAGTCCATTCATATTTTCAAATCCATCAATCCAAGTGGAGCCTAAGGTTATATATTCTTTATTTGAATTATTATAACTATGCATTATATATAGTGGTGTCCTAATCAATTATACAAAAATCGGGTTAGGTAGTCGCCTGACGCCACCTCCAATCCGATTTTTATAAAATCGACAAATTTAGGTACTCCCTCCGTTCCTCTATAAGTTTTTCACTTTCCCTTTTTAATGTCCCACTATAAGTTTCTATTTCCATAAAAAACAACAACACTATTTCATATATTAATAAATAAATATCACTTTTCACAACTCCTCATTACTTTTTCACAATTTTTCATTACTTTATACGAAAGTCAACATGGGGCCCACCATATAATAATAAATAATACATTTTCTTAAACAAAACAACAAAAAGAAACAAGAAGTTTATAGAGGGACGGAGGGTGTATTTTTTAACCTCAGAAGAAATAAATTTAAATAAAAAAATTTAAAATGAAATAAATGACAAAAAAAATTCGATTATCGACCCCTGCACCCCTCATCTAACTACATGGATGATTACATTCAATGTGATGTATATACGTATTTCGTACTTATAAATCCAGAAATGTAGATACCTACCAATCAATTTTCATATACAACTGGACTCCACAACAATTGTGCCTTGTGGATCTTTGATTTTTCTTTTCAATAAATTGAATTTTTTTCCAAAGATAAATGACAATGCCATGAGACTTTTAAATAGTGCCACGTGAAGGTCCACAATTGGGCCGATGCAACAAGTGGGCCCCACTGAAATTGTTTAGGGGGCCCACTTAGAAGTTACCACATAGGCATCTGAAAAGTGGGTGGTTACTATCAATCAAATCTTTGAACAAATATATTTTATTACAGACTTTGTTGATGAAAATTAATGGTGATTGCAACTACATGGTGTGCCCTTTGAATCAATGTAATGTGACCCCAAGACATAGTAATTCAACTGTATTTTTGTGCCTTCATTTACTCAAATATATCGAATTTAATTACCTAGCAAAGTGGAATTTATTTTATTTTATTTTATGGTTTAGAGGTGAAAATTAAGGGCATGCATGGCCTATAAAATTGGTATTGAAATGTGTATAGCCAAGTGTACAATGTGCATTAAGTGTAGTAATTTTGGTTGACTTTTTGTATGTACTACCTCCGTCCTGGTTTTTTTTTTTTTTTTTCAAAAAATTTGGACACACTGATCAAGAAAGGTATGAAGTATGTGAATGTGAAATTAAATACTCTCTCCGTTTATGAATTTTTTTCTCATTTTTTTGTGGGCACGAAATTTAATAAAAAATAGTATTATATTGAAATGATAGATAAAGTAAGGGAAACGTAATAGTATTGTGGGTCCAAAATTTTATTGTGAGTGTATGTTGTTTTCAAATAAGGAAATGAGAAAAAGTTCTGTGGACAAAACAAATAAGGAAAGTGAGAAATAATTTGGTGGACAGAGGAAATTATAAAATATAAAAAATGTACTTCATTGACTTTTGTGAGTATAAATTATATCCTTTTTAAGGTGTGAAAAAGAGTTGGGGCGAAGGAATTACTATTTTTGGAGTTTCAATTGGGGAGAGAAATTCTATTAGATTGAATTTAAATAATTTGGTTAATGGCTAGCTACTGCATTTGAAAGTAGAAAAAAAATTGAGGAGAGTACCTGAGTTAATTCTCATAAATTTTGAGTTGACAATGCTGAGATATTTGATAACTAATTAAATTAGAGGTACGTACAAATATTATATATCGATCTTATAAATGAACGGATATAAAAATATAATAAAATTATATTTCTAGGATTTTCTATTCCATTTAATTAATAGGAAGGAAACATTTGGATAAAAAATTCGAATGAAAAATTTCTGTAAATTTTGTTTAGCGTTCCAGTCCAGCTATAGATATTAGAAAATCGAGTGTTCACGTAGATTTAAAATGTTAGTCATATTTTCCATGTAATCAAATTGTATAAGTATATATATAGCTATGAATAGAATTACATGTAATTAGCAATTTGAAATTAAATATTAATTAAATAGGTGGACTATAGTGATAGTGTGTATACACACAGACACTTAGGGTACGTTTGTTTTGGAATTAAGGGGGTCGTGGGAAGTCATGACTTTAAAATCCTGAGATGTGAAAACCTTGATGAAAGTGTGTGTTTGTTTTGGGATTTTAGTAGGGTAGGATGTTACTTTATGTCAAATCAAAGTGTGATAATGATTGATTTTATAGGTATAATAATAAGTATAATAGGTATTTTATGAGTGTTGTGTTGGAAAGAGTAATAATAGGTTTAATAGGTATTTTTAGGTGTGGATTGAGTTTGGGATGTGAAATCCGGATGTTACATCCCAAACTCGTGTAGAGACGTGATCGCAAAGTCCTACGTCCATCCGTGCTAGTCCCAAAACAAACACACCCTTAATGTATATGGGCGGAGTCTCACATGAAAAGGGGTTGCTATTACGTACCTCCTTAGACTTCTCAAAATACCGACTACATCCTACTAGATACATACACAATACACACCTATATACATATGTTAAAATATATATAATTTATTAATTAAACGCTTAACAAATTATTGTTTTAGCTCTTAAGTTACTATGAACATTCTTTTGTAGCATCATTCTTGGTGCAGAGAGCTAACAATTTCGGTCCAATCCGTCCGATTTTTGGGTAGCTTTTGGCTTAACATATAGTGGTCCAAAAAATTAGATCATTTTGGCCCTGCCCATCGAGCCAAATGGGCTCGGGCCGGTCCGTTTATTCCGAAATAGATTAATTTATTTTTTAAATATAAGGGTTAACTAGTACATAAATAAATCTTATATTAAATTTAAATTAAATATTTTAATAAATTATTGTAGATTATATAATTGGTTTTTAAAAAAATTGATAGTTGATTTTTTAACAATTTTAAACATGATTATTCTAAAAATTGAAAAGCATTTAATAATTGTTTAGTAATTAAAAATATTAAAGCATAACTATAAATATATTTATTAAGCTTGTAGTGCTATTACTAAATAGGTTTGAGTTTGCAAATTGTGTAATATAACTAGAATGTAAACTGTTAGATTATTTATAAATACAAAAAATAATTAGTAAATTGATATTAGACTTTCAGGTAACTTTAAAAATAACGAATTAAATAAATATTTTAATTATAAAAGTGGGTATACAAAATACAATGATTTACTTATGAAATTCATATGTAATTTAATTTTAAAAAAAAGGACAGACATACAGTTAAATGATACCTATTTTGGATAAAGAAAATTTGGAATTATATATATTTGTGATTTTAATTTTATTTTTTATTTGTATCGTTATTTGTGAAAATATATGTGTTATGCATGCATTTAATGTTTATACTTTATATAATATATTTTTTAAATTATTATTTAAAAAAAAATTGGTCAATCTCCATTAGCTTGAGAACTAAATTGGGTTGAGTTGGGCTAAACTCAATTTTTATAGATTCAATTAAAAATGAGTAAGTATTTTTGCAAATCATTTACCCATAGACATTTTTACATGTAATTTCTTTTGGGACAGAAGATCGTATATTTCTTCTAGACTTCCTAGAAATTAGATTATTATCCAGCTTTAACCCCTTGTTTATTTTGATATTTTATCTCGTGTTTTATTAGGTTCAATATATAATTAGGTGGACTAGCTCACCTGATTATCAGACTTTTTACTTGAGTGAGTGATTTGAGTTCGATTCCCTTTGGGAACGAATTAAGTGAGATATAATGTTGGCTTAGAGAGTTTGGAAGACATAGTGAACTAACTTGTAACTACTAACAATTCAATTAACGATAAATATAAGTCAATGATATTAGGTTATGATTGTTATAGATTTTATATATGAGTAAGTCTCTTGTGCACCAGTTATACGGTGCAACTCTAGTTCATTTTTAAAAAGTGAAACAGTTTGTAACTGAAAAGTTAAACAGTTTATTATTGAAAAATATATCTTTCATAGTTTAACTTTTCAGTAATAAACTGTTTAACTTTTCAGTTATAAACTGTTTCACTTTTTAAAAATGAACTTGAGTTGCACCGTATAACTGGTGCATACAAGACTAATCCTTTATATATTGACCTAAAGTTTTTAATATTTCTAATAAATATTTTGATTCATTTTACCAAATATTTTATATTTTAAAATAATTTCATCATAAATTTATAATGAATCATCTTTCATATAAAACTTATTCTATATATTATTATTATTACTATGAAAAAAAATCAATTTAAGCACAACAAATTAGTTACATACGAAACCGCAAGTAACTAATGAGTAATCAATAATCATTGCATATTTTGTTCTTTTACATTCATATATATACTACATTCGTCCACGAAAAATACGCTCACATATTTGTACGTGATTTAATGCAATATGTTGAAAAGTATCATGAGATATTGTGATGTCCGATATTAATAGAGAGAATATATTTAGAAAGTACGTCATTTGAACTTTTCAAAGATATACTTTTTACTCGTATCAAATCTTATAATATCTCGTAATACTTTTTAACATATTGCATTAAAACACGTGTAAGTATATACACGTATTTTTCATGATGGGATGGAGTATATCAAACATAAGGATCAAACTAAACACAACAATATATCGGTCAAACGATCATCTCACTTTGAAACCTAATCACATGGGGAAACGAGTCGAGGGCCAATCAAATCAATTCCATTTATAAATAAGTTCAATGTCACACACATATGATAATATCTATAATGATGTGTCTCTTTAATTAATTTACGTACATCATTTTCTTCCTTACGTGAAGATATTGTTGTGAATTTGTTGATGATAGCCACAAGTTTTCAAGTGAGGATGCTATAAGAGAATGAAAAGGTTTGGATATTCATTTTTTTGGATATAACCTAAATTATAGAGAATATTTGCCCTTTGGGTAACATTTTTATGATGTATTATTAATCACATTCCATTATTGATAATATAATAATAATGACCAATCCCCGTACCGTAATAAAAATGTATTCCTGTTTTTTTTTTAAAAATATAATCATGTTCTTAAAGAATTATTATTATTATTATTAATTGTGAGAGTTTTAATTCATGTTTTAAAAGACACACCATTATTTTTAATTTTATTATTATATACATACATATATATATATATATATATATATATAATTATTGTGCATTTTTTGAGAGAGACGAACTATTTTTTGAGACGGTCTCATATATATAACAATATTCTACTTAAATATTTCTATTTCACACAATTCAGAATACTATAGAAATTTCTAATTTATTTATTGCATAACCATAACACTAAGTATATACTACTAACATATTAATTTGTTGTGATTCATATATATATATATATATATATATATATATTGAGTTGTACTAAATTCAATATATAATTAATTAATTATCAGAACAACCACAACTTGTAACTTAACAAATCAATTAGTGCTAAAAAAATAAATTTTTTTATAAAATAAATTTTAACTTCTTAACAAATAAATTTAATTATGTTGATGATCCCTCAACAGTCAATGCAAGAATTTCATACACATCAACTAACTGTCAGCTCTTAATTAAATTGAGCTGATTTTAGCTAATTTCCTCACACAAATAAATAAATTGATTTTCATATCTTTCTACAAGTTCTGACTTTTTAGATGGGGCGAAATTGTTTTGGCATATCAATCCTTAATATATATAAATATATAAGCTAATTACTTTAATAATCAATTAAGTTTAGTTTGCAATATTATTTTACACCATATTAATTAATGAATTTGTATTTGAGTGACTATTGATACACCAAATGTATCATATATTGTTTGAGTAATACCAATATCTGTTGAAGTGGACTCAACAATATTAGTTAAGAGATGCACCCTCCACAAGGACATGTTGCACAATTTAACTGGTGGAATTTCGCATCATAACTGGAAAATATATATATATATATATATGAGAAATTATCTAAGTAATTCTGGGACAAGCGCATAAGTGGAATTTTGAAAAATTAGGGAAAAAAAAGAAAGAAAGAAAGATAAGAAGTCTTCTCTTGTTTCTGGTCTTCGAAATTTTGTACTTTCTAACTTGTGTCAATTAATGTCAAAAGTTAGCATAGAAAGGGAGAGAGAGATAGAATTTATCTTCAAAAAAAATTCTACACTAATGATTTATATTTTGTTGTTGTTGCCATAATTGAATTTCAATAAGTAGAAATAAACTGATGTGTGCATGTCCACTACAAAATGAAGTCAAAGGTTCTCGACATCTCTAGCTGCTTGGCCAATTAATCTATAAATTTGGAATTTTTTGTATATATAATAATAATAATAATAATAATAATAATAATAATAATAATAAAACAAAATATGTCTAGGTGAAAAACATAAGCTCATGATTTTTTTTACAAGCTAAGAATGTGTTTCTTTTTATACACACTCTCCCTCGATAACAATTTTTCAATGTGGGACAAAAGTTTTAGCTTTCCCTTAATTTCTTATTTTTCTTATTTTCTATTTCTTATTTGTTACAACAAACTTAAAATCTCAATTTCTCATTCACCCAATATCGAAATTGGGCGAGTAGTATATCGAATCGAAACTCTCTTCGAGCACAAATTCCAAGAATTATTATTTAAATTTTATGAATAGCAGACAAGAGGAATTTGTAAAATGATGGAATCATTGAGGATGAGTATGGAGAGTACAAAATTATAGTACTAGTAATTTTTGAATGAAGAATCTAATTATAATCCTTATTGATAAAATATTAAAATATTGAGATTTGAGAGAAGTATATATGCATGGGGTCAATGAAATTAAAGAAAAGTAAGTAATTATTTTATAGGATTAGTGTGGTGAATATTATTAATTGGCTGATCAGTAATGGTATCACTGCTCACGTATGTTAATTAGATCACTTATTACATGCATACACCCTAAAATTTCTGGAAGAATATTTAATTTTTTGCTTCTTTATTATTCTTTTCCAATTGATAATGGAGAAAGAATATTTTTACGTGGATCGCGCCTAATGCTCCCCGGCCACACAAATTATATATCTTGTTTTATTAATTAATTGGATTTATTTATTTCATTTTCTCATTATATAGTGATAGTAATAATATATATAGCATACTCTCAACAACGCTAATGATGATTCCATATCTTATATCTGTAAAAGAAATAAATTAATAAAGAAAAGAAAATTCAAACTTTTTTCTTATTTAACTAATTTGATTTGTACATTCAATTTATTTCCCTCTATAGTTGGAGACCAGATTTTTTTGGGCCGTAAATTTGTATATGGGCTCTTCATAGTTTCTGCACACAAACTTACAAAAACAAAAGAGAAACATGTTTGGCTCATAATTTTGCCCTAGTATGGAAAGGGCTTGGCGGAGACAATTTTTTAAGATTATAATTATAAGCTCTAGCTTTTATATCATAAAATATTTTATTTTCTTATAAATAAAATTCAAAGTTCTTCAAAAAATTTTAAAAAAAAAAAAAGATTATGATGCTCATATTAAGATGATAGTAAGTTATTTGTATAATATAATTGAAAATATTAAGTATATAAGTTTGTCAAAAGAAAATTTCACTTCAGAATACAGATGGAGATTCCAATAAGAAAAAATAGAAAAGCATATAATCTATTCTATAATTGAAATGGAATCTTAATTATTATTAACTTTATCAAACATTCTGAGGAATAACAACATGTTTGATAGAATTTAAAATTAAGCTCAAACAAATTAATTTTAGCACTGCAGTTTCCCAACATAACTTTTCGTTCGAGATGTTTAATACATACGGATAAAAAAAAAAAAGACATTAAATAAATATATATTTATCATGTGTAATTTTTTTACCCTTTTATTTATCTATATGATCATTATTGTATATTAAAGAAGAAAAAAACAAACATGAGTATAAAATTGTAACATGAAATTTAAATTTTTAAGATAACAAAATCACAATTATTTTGAGGGAAAGAATTTCTAGAAAGATAAACACAGTATGATTGCGTAGTATACTGAATGAATTTAAGTGTATCAATTAATTAATTAATTCTAATATATTGAATTTCATTAATAATTTTTCCTAGCTAGGAAAACCACAATATATATGTTCAAAATTAAATGGCATGCATGCAATAATTAATTAATTTAAATATATATATATATATATATACAACAAGAGATCTAGAGGAAGCTGGAAGATATATTGTGAATTAATTAATAATGTTAGACAATATATATATAGAATAAAATTAAAGGGTAAATAGATTAAGACGGGGTTGGGCTAATGTGCATGTGTATGTAGCTTTCTTATACTGAGCCCAAGTAAAGTTGTTTTTATAGATAGGTTTCTCCGGCATCTGCAGGTAGTTTATATGGGCATCCAGCGGCGGAGCTGCAAAGTATGCCGTCGACATTCTTCCGCCGGAGCTGCTGCTCTTTACGACCACTCTGTGTTTCACACTTGAAAACCTCCCATTTGTCATCACCTAATTAATTAATTATTATAGTTAGTATATTTTAAATTAATGCATGTGCAAATTAATTATAAATTGGATAGTAAAATAGTAATTCTTCACTAAATTCTACTATTTTATATATATATATGCATTAACAATGAATTATAATTAAATATACTTGATCAGGAGCCATGCACAAATTAAGGGGAATTAAGGCACCTGCAACATGTCACCCACATTGACACAAAAGGCTGAATCAGGGTAGGGGTTGACAGGGACCCACACCCCATCCTCGAAAGAGATTTGGAGGCCTTCAACGGCGTTGGATCTAAGAAGGGTCAAGATCTGAGGGTCGGTATGCTCCCCAAATCCAATCTTGGGGACGTTAGAAGGCGGATAGTGATTAAACCTTAGGACGGAGTCACTGGCAGTACTGTCCCGGATAAGCGCACTCAACACTGCAGGGTTTGGGTCGGGTCCACCTAACCCTTCTACCATCAGATCCAATATCTCACAAGCCAACCCTTTAACAGCCTCCACATAATCAATTGCAGCACAGCTGACAATTAATTGATAACAAATTAATTAAGCCACATGCACTCCAATTTCAATTTTGTAATCCTAATTTTCATATTAATTAATATATATATATATCTCATAAAAAATAAAAATAAATGGAATATTTACACACACATGCATGAGCTGGTGAAATTAGCTAGAAATCTGCATGCTTAATTTCTTCGATCCAATGTTTAATAGATCGAGAACCTTTTACAATGTCAATCCATTCTTAGTGTACAAATTAGATTTTGAGTTGAACCATTAATTTGTGAACGATTCTAATTATTATATATGCAACGTGTATGAGACAATTTCAATATTATATATATGCATGCTTAATTTCTCATTTTGTGAAAAATATAATGGTCCATATTATCGATCTTATTAATTTGTGATAGTCGAAAAATAGTTTTATTTTCTAAGATATATATATATAGGAACAAATATATTTATTTATATTATTTGTTATTTAACCTCATACACAATTTATATTGTACTTAACTTTTATTTTTCTTTGGATCAATATAAAAAATCAAAATTTATATATATATTCAACAGCCGGTATTAGGCATACCCAAAAGAATATATAGAAGTACTTTTACAAAGATCAACAACCTAGCTAACATTATTCTCGAATTTATCAACCAATATCAATATGAAGAATTTTAGTACCCTACTTTATTAAGAGAAAAACCAACTCCGTTTTTATATATATATCTACTTTTCTTAAAATTTGTGCAAAAACGTATCAGACTGAGAAAATGTGTTATACTCCCTTTCTCTATAGATTTCTCATTTGGACTAAAAAATTAAGATAATTAAGTATTAAAATAATAATCATAGTACAAGTAATATAAAAAAAGTGAAACAAATAAAGGTATTATAATAAAAAGTAATGAGAATGTGGATTAAAAAAATAAAATATAATTGACAAAAAGAGAATGAGAAATTTATAGTGAGACATATAAAAATGAAAAAATAGAAAATTTATATAGGAACAGAAGAGTATGACTTAAATATTTTGATGATATGATAAGTGTATATATATATTCGAATTGTTAGATTTGTTTCATATACAATTCAACATTCGAATTAATAACCCAATTAATTCATTTTCCGATTGAGATTGGATATAGAATTGGTTGTCTTTTTATTTACTTTGGGAATAGGAGCTAGGTAGAGTTGGTGATAGGGTTGCAAACGAATCGAATCGAATATCATAGTTTTGTATTTGTATTTGAATAATAATCGAATCGAATCGAATTCGAATCATAAAAATTCGAATCGAATTCGAATCATAAAAATTCGAATACGAATATCAAAATTCGAATACGAATACCTAATCGAATCAAAAATATTTGATTCATTTACAACACTCGGGTAAGAGTTTGAAATATAGGTGCATATGATATTTAGATTATTATCTAATGAGCTTACATCCTTAAAATAATAGTAATTATAGCAGCCATAAATTTCTAATGGTCTATAATCTTAAAATAATAATAATAACAATAATAATAGCAATAATTATACTAACTATTAAGTCTATTATCATTATAATATTTATAAAAAATATTTAATCGAATATTTACGAATATCGAATCGAATATCATTATTTTGTATTCGTATTTGAATAATAATCGAATCGAATCGAATATTTGTAATCGAATTCGGATCATAAAATTTCGAATACGAATATCAAAATTCGAATATGAATACCGAATCGAATCAAAATTATTTGATTCGTTTGCGTGAGTTATTCAAAAGGGAGGTAATTACTTGTTGTAGTAATAAATGGACAGATATGGTAAATAAGATGATATTTTCCCCATATTTGGGAAGTTTATCTAGTTTGAAAAATCTTTCGATTTGATTGGTCAGACTCAGACTTCAGATTTTAGACTTGTCATTCTGATACTAAAATCTCTTCCTCTCTTATCCATCTTTCTCTCTAAAACCGTACATTTTTTATTTATTTTTTACTGTAACATCATATCTATCTATTCATCTTACAATTTTTTACCCTTTAATCAATGAAAAAGAGCTTCTTTTTTTAACCCGAAATTATACTCTGATGCAGAAGTTAAATGCATCTTAAAAGAAAAGGTTATGGAATTTTCAATTGTTTTGTTTAACTATTAATTAATTATAGTCAGAAATTATGATGAGAATCTTGATTAAGCTTATATGTACGTAATTCTTCAAAATTAATAAGTACCACGTCTCTAATATGTACTCCCTCCGTCCCGTAGGAATTTGCACCCTACAGGACGGCACATTTTTTAAGAAAAATGTGTTTTATATATAAAGTAGTGGCATATGGGTAAATATGTGTATAGGTTTGTGAGTGTGCACGTAAATCAATGTTTCCTTTTTTAGTAGTGTGCAAATTTGTGTGGGACGTCCGAATAAGGAAAGTGTGCAAATTCCTGTGGGACAGAGGGAGTATGTGATACAACAAGACATGCATGTACAAAGTTTTCGCCACCTTTAATTAATTTTTCTTTTCGATAAGAAAGATATACAATTTTCGTGCTCATACAGTTGACCCCATAATCGGGTAGAATGTAAATTGAAGAATATGCTCGAGTAATAGACACATGTAAAAGAGAGTTAACATGACTCAAACATTTATCATATATAGAGCATCTTTAATTATTTATAAGGGTAATTTTCACATAGTTAACTCAGTTATTTTAGTTAGAAGCTAATAATTCAAGTAACTTTGCACTAATAGATTTTATAAGATCGAATTGATGATTTTTGGTTATCCTCATACCAATCAATCAATGTGTATTGTCTCCCAAAGTTGCCACTTTAAGGCAATGTGTCTTTGTCTTTGAATTTGTTTATTTTAAAGTGGTTGGTTGTGATTAGATAGTCACATAGAACAAGAATAAAATATAATATTAACTAATGTAGATTAATATTAACAGGTTGGAAAAGTTGTTGTTAAGCAAGTTTAGGCCATTGATCTAATATCAGAAATCATTCGAAAATGGTATGTAATCTTTACCTTAATGGCTTCTTCCTTAATCAAATCGAAATTTGAATAGCTAGCAAATTTCTATATATATTAATCCACCACTAATTCGATATATTACAAGTACAAAAATAGGAGCGTCTAAAATTCTATGGACATTAATTAATTTTAACTTAATGAAATTTAATTATGTCAAGATATATTAACATGAAAGATGCAACTATGGACATTGGAATTGCTTAAATGTCTATTTTGAAACTCTAAAAAACATCTCCTAAAATAATTTTTTTTTTTTTCAAAACATGCATAGAGAACTTTTATAAAAAATATTTTAGAAGTTTATTTTAAAATTTTATAACAGGCATTAAGAATAATATGTCAATTCTCATTGTGGTAAATGTAGGTTAGCAAATGTAAACTCGTAAATTTTAAATTTAGGCCCATAATTTATTTCTACACATGAGTTAGACCCCATTAATACATGCACGAACAAAGACCTATATTTTACCACACAAATAAGTTAATGGACGTTCATAATTTTTCAACTTCCTACAAGAATATATAAGATGTCTTGACTATAATTAAAATGACGAATATCATTTATTTTTCCACCTCGTTATACTACAAAAATGGCAAATATATATATACTCTCCCCGTTTCACGTCTTTCTTTTCTTTTTATTATTTTTTCATAAAAAAAGAATAAAATTAGGAATAAAGGGTTGAGACAAAAGTAGTATAATTTATTTTACTTTCTTCTACAAATTAAATATAATCATATTAAAAATTATGAGACATGTAACTAATAATTTTATATTGTGAAAATACTGTTTCTGGTTTTCGTCTATATATATATATTAATTATGCACTCGTTCAATAAATTAATGGCTTTTTGAACCAGAATATTTAAACAATAAAAAAAATTAAAAATCTCTTCCACAGAGCTGGAAAAAGTGATGAACCATTTAAAAATAACTAAAAATAGGATGTCCCAAACTCCTAATATATATACAAAGAAGACAATATTAATGATCGAGTTACTACATATACATCCACTATATATATAATTTCTTGATTTGGTTTTCAACTCAAATATGGTCCACTAAATTTATATATACTTGCTATAATTAGAGCTTAAAATAGACATCAATTAATTAGTGTAGGGCAAGCCTACCCTGGCCTTAAATTGTTGTAAAAGCTAATTTGCTTAGGATTGGGACTGACCCACTCCACTCCCATTTTTGGTGGTCTACACCCTACACTCACGTCCACATACATATGTGAACGTCCACATACATATGTGAACGTGTGACTCCCTTCGTCCCACAAAGATTTACAATCGCTTCTATAAAAATATTTTTTTAATATATATATATATATATATATATATATATATATATATATATATATATGTGTGTGTGAGTGGACAAAAAATTTATATTTTTTCTGTTAAGCAGTGTGCAAATTTCTATGGAATACCGAGAATATTAATTAATACTACTATTTGCTACTTATTAATTTATTAAATTAGTCCTCCAAATTTATTATTAATTTGAAGCTCGTATTTAATCCTAAATATCCCACTTAATTTTATTTGGTTAGTGATGATGCGCATGTACAAATTAAAAATGAATGCAAGCATTATACTCCCTCCGTCCACGAAATTTATGCTCACATTTTTGCACGTGATTTAATGCAATATGTCGAAAGGTATTATGGGATATTGTGAGGTCCGTTTTGAGTAAAGAAAGTATTTATGGAAAGTACATATGATATGTTTTTCATAAATATTCTCTTTATTCAAAACGGACCTCACAATATCCCGTAATACCCTCCGACATATTGTATTAAACCACGTGCAAAAATGTGAGCATAAATTTTCTGGATGGAGGTAGTAATTAGTTAGAAATGAAATTAATAAAGTTGTGGAGGGAGGGATGTACCTAAAGTTATGAGGATTGGTTGAATTAATGGATTTAGAGATGTGGGAAATGAAGGAAGGGGTTGTTTGGAGAAGAAGATATTCGATCTCCCCCATATCACCATTCAACCCTATACTCTTGCACCCATACCCGTAAGGGTCGGGGGGCCCCGCCCGCTGCTTTTCGGATCCGGGTTTGGAGAAAAACTCTTGGGCCTCCTCATCAATCCGGGAAATAATCTGGTGTGGCACCCCATGGTTGATTACTTTGAAGAAACCAAACTCTTCGCATGCTTTTACTATCAGCTCTGATATTGATCCTCCATTTGCACCAAGGTCTATTATCGGAACCTCAATATCATCTCTAATTTTCTCCTTTTTCATTGATATAAATATATATATATATACATATATATATATATATATATATATATATATATATATAATCACACCCAAATATAATATATATTATTCTTTTTTCAAATAATTTTTTTTATATATTTTAGGGTTTGGGAGAGAGAGATAAAGAAAGGCTTGTAAACGTCTACTTTGCAAATTGCAATGACAAGATCATCTACCTTTAAATAGAGCTGGGAAAAGGGAATTATATATATATATATATATATATATATATATATATATATATATATATGGATTAATTACCTTTGTTTAATGGGTTTAGTCAGATGGATGGGTGACTTTAATTTCGATGAAAAGTAATACTAGAAAATCAATATGTTGTCAGTCAATAAATTAAGTTGCCTTTTCGGAAGACTATTTTGTATGTCTTGTGAATTTATATTTGTATAAAAAAAGAATTTAATTACGATATTATCAAATTAAGGCCAATAATTATACACATATATGAAGAATTGCATTGCATGGGAGGGTCCTCAAACCCAATGCCCTCACGATGTAACAATTGTAAAGCATTTGCCTATGATTCAATGTTTTCTTGCTTTACGTACTATAAGTCCTATCCATTAATAGTACTATATGCATGTAAGTCCTATCCATTAATAGTACTATAAGTCCTATCCATTAATAGTACTATATATATATATATATATATATATATATATATATATATATAT